>JAODUE010000002.1:1052960-1055460 GCA_027564755.1 Amblyopsis hoosieri
TATTATTATTATTATTATTATTATTATTATTATTAATAATAATAATAATAATAATAATAATAATAATAATCACCAACCTGTGTGAGTTCTCTTGTGGATCTTAAGATTTTCTGATCTTGCAAATACTTTCTCACAGCCGTGGAATGGGCAGGGAAAAGGCTTCTCCCCTGTGTGCACTCTGACGTGGTTCACGAGCTTGTATTTGGCTTTGAAAGGCTTCCTGTCCCTGGGACAATTCTCCCAGTTACACACATATTCAGCATGCTCTGGTCCTCCGACGTGCTCTACTGTCACATGGGTAACAAGTTCATACATGGTACCGAAGGTTCTGGAGCAAGGCTGCCTTCCAACCCCTTCTTGGCAGTCATTCCACTTACACACCAGTTCGTGCTTTAGATTTGGTTTGGAACACCTGATAAAAGCGTCACCTCCGCGTTGGATTGCCATATTCAGAGGCTTGTACAAACCCAGAAATTGGGTGACAAGTTGCTGGCTGTTTCCCCTAGGACTGATAGCTTGGCCATACGGGTGGGTCCGTGTCAGCAGATCTCCAGGCAGACCCAACATCATTTGGCTGCCGAGATCTCGAGTTGCTTCCGAGGATCCATGGGCCTGCTCATGGTAAGTTGTAAAAAACGCGTGGCTCCTGCTGTCTCTGCAGCCAGGAAGGTCACGATACCTTCCAATCCCGCCATGTTGGTTAGTTCTTGATGCCAGTTGATCGGTGACGGGTGGCATTCCGGCTCCAGAAAAATTGCCTCCAATAATAATGCCCCTGGGGCTGTGTTCTAACCGGTGGCCGGTGTATCCAGCGTCTGAAAAATGGGGAACCGAATGGTCATATGCACTGGACCTCGTCTCAGGGTAGTCTCGCAAATTGTGCGAGGGGCAGAGTTTTAAGGAACTGCCAGTGGGGTGCCCCATGTGCTCCCCTGCCAAAGGTGGCAGCACCATGCTGGGCTCAGTATTGCTCTCCCCGGGGTTGACGCAAGAAAGAGGGCAGCCACTAAACCTCGTCAGGCTTGACATGTTTTGTTGTGAGTTTGGCTATGAGTTTGCAAAATCAACCAATTGAGTACTCAGGATATACCTAGATATCCTGTTTCCATTTTCCCTGCTGTACATCATCTGCATGTGAAATTCTTGGCCGTGAACCTCGCAGAAATAGGAACCAGACTGAATTTCGTTAAAGTTGGTGTGAGTCCCATGCCGTTCACTTTGCCCTCTTGATTTGTGGCAATAACCGTGGTAGTAAAAATGCTTCGAAACAGGCCATGGTGCAATATAAAAGCACAGCAGGCAAACCTGCTTTTAGAAAATGGAGCGTTGGGATTGGTTGGAATGTGCCGTGATTGACAGGCGCTGGGTTTGTTTTAAAAGGGACACGCAGACGATCACTGCACGACTCCGTTTTCAAATATCGCAGAGAAAATGCTTTGAAATGTGCCGCGTATACTCCCAAATATTTGTTCCTCTCCAACTTGATAAATCATATTGTCACCCATTCTCTTAATTTCTTCTAATGAAAGTATGAACAATAAAGGGTTTACTGTAGGCCTCAATGCCAAGTTGTTGGCAATATTTCATATAAACGGTGATGACGGACGCATGTGTCGTGTTTTATTTCACTGGAAAGCTTGCCAAAGTAAATGTTCCCTGTTATTGCCATGCAAGACCAACAGATATCTGTCTATATCAATTAGTGTCAAAAATGCCATTTGTCGAGCAATAGGATTGGACTTAATTAAAAGCATGCAGTAGTTCCAGGCAACACAAGTTGTAAAAAGTATATCCACGTCAAATGGATAGCCTGAATAATAATTAAGAATCAAATGTTGTAGTTGGAAGAGTTTTTTATATCATGACATGTCATATCCGGCCTATCACAAAAATACAGGCAACTTTATGCAGTACATGTTATTATGTTTTGTTCTCATGAAAATAGTAGGGCTAAACATGTTTTGCGTTACAATTTACTAGTAGCAGAATGTCTCGCGACTACAGCCATTGAGTTGTTGAGATGAACACAAAAACTTTACAGCAACAAGTAGCTTCCACGTAACACACAATACAATGAAGCCAGTTTCTTTCACTATAAAAATGGTTCCTATATCGCAAAACACAAATGCCTATAGAACGTGCAACATATTTTTGTGCAACATATTTTGAGACTATAGGCCTAAATAATCTTATAAGTTTATAAATATCGACTATCAATTTTATGTTTGCACCACCTATCTTGATGTGATTCTAACAACCTGTGCCTCTATGTTTTTATAAAGCCAATTTGTTTAGACTACACACATTATTCTATCATAAACTATAGTTTTCATGTTTAGGGTGTTATCAGATTTTATATATGTTTTATAGCTTACACTTTTTACTTCACGTTATGCTGATGTCTTATGTCTTATGCAGTGAATTCTAGGCACATAAAGTATGGGGCCCACTTGACATTAGTGTCACAAAACAGACGCAGGCCTAGAACTGCCCAACCCCT
>JAODUE010000002.1:1060460-1085134 GCA_027564755.1 Amblyopsis hoosieri
GTCCAAGGACATCATTCGCGAGGGGGGGAACGTTGATCCGCTGTCTTACGGATCGCATTCACGGGAGTTTTACTTAAAACTCTCTGAGTGAAGGATTTTATCGTTTAACTTAGTTTGCTATATAGAAAAGGCGTTGGTTATTTCGCGGTATTGGCGGCCGCTTGCGCACTCCGCTAAACTGGAGTTTAATATATTTGCTTTTCGTTTTCGTTCTGTCTCATAATTTGGCCTGCGCTCATGACGATGCTTCTTGATAGCGGTCCGCAGTTTCCATCGTTAGGAGTAGGGGGATTCGGAACGCCGCGGCACCACCACGACTTGGGAAACAGAGACCCTGGTCTGGGACTGAATCCCTTCTCCGATTCCTCCCACTCCACTGCTTTCAAAATCAGCAATGTGGCTCACGATATTGCCTCCGGGCAGACTTCAGCATTCACCCCGCAAGCCACAGGATATGCGGCTGCCCTGGGACATCCTCACGGTGGGCAGGTGGGTTCATATGGCAGTGGAGCATTCAATTCCACCAGGGACTTTCTCTTCCGGAACCGTAGCGTCGGAGAGAGCGCTGCGTCGAGCGCCCAGCATGGAATCTTTGCGGCTTCTGCGGGAAGCCTGCACGGACCGCCTGGGATGCCCGACAACCCAGGACATCTGTTGTTTCCTGGACTTCACGATCAGGGGGTGAGCCACACTTCACCGAGTGGACATGTCGTTAACGGCCAAATGCATCTTGGTTTACGCGGGGACATTTTTGGAAGACCTGACCCGTATCGGCCAGTCGCGAGCCCTCGAACGGACCCCTATGGGGCTCAGCTCCACAACTACAATCATCCGATCAATATGAATATGGGCATGAATGTGCCGACACACCACGGGCCAGGTGCCTTCTTTAGATACATGAGGCAACCGATTAAACAAGAATTGTCCTGCAAATGGATTGACGAGAACCAGATGAACCGACCGAAAAAGACTTGCGATAGGACTTTCAGTACAATGCACGAGATGGTGACTCACGTCTCGATGGAGCACGTTGGCGGTCCAGAGCAGAGTAACCACATATGTTTCTGGGAGGATTGTCCGAGAGAAGGGAAATCTTTTAAGGCCAAGTACAAACTTGTCAACCACATTCGTGTGCACACTGGCGAGAAACCATTCCCTTGCCCGTTCCCCGGATGTGGTAAAATATTTGCCAGATCGGAAAATCTTAAAATTCACAAAAGAACACATACAGGTAAGCATTAATAATATTGCATATGTGACATGTTATTGTTAAAATACCAAATGTGTATTCGTTATTTACATTTTAAATAATAATGAAATTAAATATATAAGCTAATAGGCCTAGGAGAAAAGGCCGCTTTGTTTACTGATGTGTGCATGATAACCAATTCAAATGTAGGACTGAAAACTCAACCTAATTTTAAGAATACTTAGCCTACATATTGTTATTTATTATATACACTATGGTATTGTGAGATAGAGGCTACAGTAGGTCTATATGGTAAGATTTGTTTGGTTTGTGCAAAACCATGGGAACGTCTTTATTGTATGAACTCCTTGTCTATACGTTCCTATTGGCACATAATTATGAATATGTGTAGGTCTGTGAGCGTTGGCAATTCTTGAAGGATTAATAAAAGCATAACCTAGATTGGCCTTCCTGACAGGTTAAAGTTTGTGTTTTGGCTCTGTGCAGATTAGGAATGGATGCGAATTGTGGTCCTCATGAAGAAAAAAACACAAACAAACAAAACATAACTATAGGCCTACATCGCGTTGTGTCTTTTTACTTTTTTACTATCAGGGAAGAAACATCGCGCCATTATATAGTCTTGGCGAATACATGTCCTGTTGATTCGGTGTCGATAATATATGACCAGACGCATAGACCTGTAGGCTAAGTGCATAACAGGCCTCTTGAATAAATAAAGCCTCCACTAGCACGCAGCAGAGCGACGTAGCAGTCGGGAAGCTGTGTTGGGTCAATCTAGAAATGTATGTCACAGGGTGTAACTTTATTACCAATTTACATTTGTGCATATAGGCTATACATGGTCATGTATGCGTTGCAATCCATTTTACAGGTGAGAAGCCGTTTAAGTGTGAATTCGATGGCTGTGACAGACGCTTCGCCAACAGCAGCGACAGGAAAAAGCACATGCACGTCCACACATCTGACAAGCCATACATCTGCAAAGTGTGCGACAAGTCCTACACACACCCCAGCTCTCTCAGGAAACACATGAAGGTAATTAACGTCTTCATTACACCTAAAACACATTAACACACTACTCCCTTCCCTCAAACAAGGGTTATCACAACTATAGCCTAGCCTGTATGCATGCTTCAATATGTTAATGTATTACATTATCGTATTTATAGTAATGCTCGTACAATATATATGTGGAGATGTGTTCAATAATATTGTAAAAACATGTTTATATAGGCCTATATAATGAACAATTAGCTATATTTTAAAAGTATATTTTTGTATTAGTTTAATTACAAAGTAAGTCAACACATCTTTTTATCCTTTGTTAAGGTACATGAATCACAAGGTTCCGAGTCATCACCAGCTGCAAGTTCTGGTTATGAGTCGTCCACACCACCAGTACTGGTTTCAGCGAATAATGACGACCCCACGAAAACCCCACCAACAGCCGTACAAAACACGTCTGGGCACAGCGATGGACTGGCACCCAACTTTAATGAATGGTACGTTTGAAGTAACGCGCAACCTCAGTGTGGACAGCGAGACTGAGGAAATCTAAAAATAAATAAAAGATAAAAAAACAATTCACAGCAAGTTGTAGAAAATGGGATTGGAACATCACGAGGAGATGAGATGAGAGCAAGCCAGCAAAAGCAGTCCATTCTCAGGATTCGAAATTTGACTTTTACTCCGTTTGAAGGAATCAGATAATTCACAAATAATAACAGAATTCTCTCTCTGAATTTCTAAGTATAAATAAATGTTTTCCTTTTATATTTTAGTTTACAGATTACAGAATTATTTTATTTTTCATTTTATGTATTTTCTCAAAATTTATTTAAAAAGAAAAGCAAGATTATCACGCTGTTTTATATAATGGTGACGTTCTTGTCGCCTTTCGATTGATTGTTATAACTTCAAACAGTCTTAAGAAACGTGCCAAAGTCTTTGTCATGAACTTGAACAAAAACATAAATAAATATTATACTCGTGAATGTATTTCCTTGTTTGATGGGGTCGAATCTGTTGTTAACGTCTGTTTTCAGGTGGAGAAATTTGGAAATAGGTTACGATTGTTACCGTTAAATATAACGTTGCCTTTTGTTAATACCGTTGTAAATACATATCCATGATGCCATATTTATCAATTTGTAATTTAATTATGGGTATGAGTTCTGAAACTTAAATGATATTTATGGAATGTTTTCTAACAAGACTGTACAGTTTTGGTCATAACCAGTTTAACATTGAACAAATGATAAATCTCTAAAGCTCCAACATTGCGATTGTATCCTTTTTTAACCAATACACGTGTCTTATTTGGATCTAAGATATCATCTATATGAATATTATGTCTATATATGATATAGATTTTCCTTTACTTTTATTTAGCTTATGAGACCATTGACATGTAATTCATCTGACTTGTAGCTGAGTTCTATTGAGCTGAGAATCTATAAAATGGTGCTGTTGATATCATAATTTTGGTTAAATTTAAACTTTGTGTATTTTACTTTTATAGAATCAAAGATAAGATTCGTAGCATGAACTTAGTGTTCAAAAAATTAACATCAAACATTTGCACACATATAAAGGTAATAGGCGAGTGTACAAGATTAATTCACGACTTCCAAATCACATTGACAATACGTTTTAATATTTTTTAAATTGGGCTGAACACCCACACGTGAGCCATGGTGGCACATCTTTATAGTTCCAGCAATGTCTTTGTGCAAGTATATGTTTAAATGTGTGCATTGGCAACAATGGAACTGTCACACACAGTATCTTCAAAATAAAAGTTTGTTTTTTTGTCTGTCAGCTTGCATTGTTTTAAATGTAATTCTTATGTGAAACTAAGCGTGTTATTTGTTACCGTGATGTTGCTTATAGAGCAGTTTGATTACACATTTGCTTGTTTGTGTAGAATAACTTGTCAAGATGACATTTTTGTGTTAACAAAATTAAGCAGAAGGAATATTAGATCTATGTGGGTTGGGGAGAATAGCCTATACGTTCAGTGGAAAAAGAGTTACAGCATTGCATTGTAACCTATTCTCAAGAATTACATATTATGCATATACACAAAGTATATTATGCTCATGAGAACAATTTCAGACCACCAGCACTACTTTTAAAACAAAATGTAAAAACGGTACCTCTTGACAATGATATATAAAATACGTTTATTTAAACAATTTAAGGAATATATGTTTTATATGCTATTTTCTATACCTTAATTTAAAAAAAATACCTTTCTTATTCCAATAACCTTTCTGCCCCATATGTCCAGAAGTCAGAAAAAAACCTGATGTATAAACACTTGTCGAATGTGATGTTGTAACACTTTATGAGGGAAATGGGTCATGCTGCGAGATATTCCTGAAAAGCAAAATGTTTTACTGATGAACTGTGTCAGTGTGCCACATTGAGGCAAATTATGTTACAGCAACAACATGCGTTATATAGCGAGCAGAGGTTCCTTGTATACTTTTAGGCTACTGTATGTTGGTTTATTTGTTATTACCAACTATTTATGAACGTCAATTTTGACTGAAATTAAAAACTATGAAACGACACTTTCAGGCTCCGACGTTGTTTGTTGTGCTGCTCTCTGCACTGTAGGCTACTCACATACGTTGTTTACCACGCACTTCATATCAGGCTGTCGGCAGATCACTTGAACTTGACACTGATAAAGGCGCCATCTTGGCATGTTGGTTCGAGGGAGGGGCGGGAAAGTTAGGAACTAAAGCACTTGGATTTTTTTCCCTCAGCAGAAAACTGATGGGTGGGGATGGAAAGTGGGGTATTCGCCGATGACTATAAAAGTTATGCACGTGGAGTTCACGGCTTGAGTTATCCAAATTTTTAAATCAAATCGTAGACAGCAGATGACATGTCCGTGAAAGTGAAATGCTGATAGGTTGCCAAAAGCGGCGCTGCCTGACGTCTAGCAGCAGACAAATCACTTGATAGCCTATAGATAGAAAAGCATTGGCCTATTGTTGAAACTATTGATAAATACATGAAATAACGCGATTCTTACATCTGAAACACTGCTAGGAATGTGTTCGCATTCATGTTCTTAGGTTTTATAAAACTGTAAAATATGGTAAAAGTAAAATGTAGGTTAATGTAGGCTACATCTTATTATTTGTTAGTATTGTTACGTGTTGTTGCCCAAGTAGTTGGTGTTGTGTTTGTTACATTTTATCCGTCTTTTGGCGTGGCGTATGCATGTTTTCGCCGTCCCCCACTCAGGGCACCCCGCATAGACTCTTTGGGATTCCCTACCCCCATCTTCTGCAACTATAAGCAGATTTAAGAATGTATTCTAATTCCGCATGTTGCTGCTGCGCCTGCGCGCACTCAAGGCGCACAGCTTGTCTGGTACTGGAATTCAAGTTCTTCCTCGCAGACGCTATGACGTCAAATATCAAGACGTGCTTTCTCTATGAGTAGTCTAGTTAAACACGTTGAACATGGAGGCGTTTACTCATAATAGCCAAGCCTGCCTGCGGGCTTTGTGCTATACAAGAACCGCTGCCCAATAAGTAATCGGTTTTGGAATTTATGGAGGGTAAAAAAAAACTGCGAAGACACTGCTAGAAAATAACATGAAAGGCTCCTTTCTGACGATTCTCAATGGATAAGAAAGCACTAGTCACGTGGGTTGAGTTGTGTATAGTGGCTCTATGAAAACACCGTCTTCTAGAATGTTTTCACATATCTCCAAGCTGTGTGGACACAGCTGACGGTGGCAATATAGTCGTTTATACATATTTACTTTGCTCAACCATGATTATTGATCAGTATGGCTATATACTAAATTGGAGTTGTGTTCCTTTATTCTTTTACAAAACCAATTAATTTGAGTCATAGCCTGTCGGGACCAATACAATATAGGCTTTGTTGATCAACTTTGAATAATGATCATAACTTTTCGCACTGTTTTGGCACAGCTTGCCTTTCAATTTACCGCAGGACAAGTATGGCTATACGTGAGCGTTGTAAACGTCAACGAAAGTTATTACCAAGTCTGCAAAAGCCTTATCCTCTGGTGTCGTATCTGTAAGGATGAACACATATTTCAAACGAATTTTTGTCACGCAACTGGGAGGTGATCAACTCCGTGCCTAAAATATCTGGTGACAGGATATCTTTAGCCAAAAACGCATATAAACACGTATGAATATATGATTGCATTGTTTGGAAAAATGTGCTCGTGACACTGAAAAACCATATGCCTATACGGAATGCAATAATATAATAATTTTTTTATGCAGTGTCTGGAGTATCATTATGGACACTAGATAAACACATACGTCCAGACATACCCTACACCTGACAATTGCCTAATTAAATGGTCCCATTTGCGTGAGAAGCGTGACAGTTGTGTGCGGCCATTACGGATGCTTACTTCACCTGCAGAGGAGTGTTGAATACAAATTCACAAAGTTAATCCAGGATGTGTCTTTAAACCTTTTTGTCAAGGTGTTCAATGCCTTTTTAGATGCTAAGTGGCTCTCACAATGCCTTTGTTAGTTAGTTCAAATGATTTGTAAAGTGACTTGAGAAATATTCAGGAAAATAGGCTACTGATAGGGACATTGTGAAAGTGGTATGCATTTTTTCCTAGACATTTATTTTTCAATGCACTTTTGTTCAATTCTAGGCCAGAAAAAATCTAATGTAAGAGGTAGAACCACAGACTGTAGATCATTTTAAAACACATGCCAATAGGGGAACAGGCCTAAGTTATTGTCATAGAATAACTAAATACCCCAAGACTCCCAGTTATCAAATAACATTTCTATTATGAGATGAGCAGGAAGACACACTACTATCAATAGCACGCCCAACAGGAGACACTGCTAATTCCCCAACATCTGGCGGGGTGTCAGAACCGTGATGAATTCCTCATCAGAGCAGGCGTAGGAGTCAACGCTAATAGGTCCCCAGAGTGAAAGCCCAGGCAAACGCTCATTCAGCAAAGCAGATGTTCAGCCATTGTGCTTTGCGTTTGTCTTTTGACATATATATTTTCAACACTTTTGAGAGGTGATAAATGAGCAATTGACATCTTTTTTCTAATATCCAGTCTGTCCTGTATGCATCACACTCAAGCGCCTAACCGATGTCCCCGAGAGAACAAAAGTTACTTGATGATTAATCGATGCCACTTTAAGAGATAATCCCACCAACACCGCAACCAATTTGAATTATTAAATACCACCAAATTAGTTTATCAAAATTGTAGTTATTATCAACTGAAATTATTCTACACATAAAAAGTTGTGGACACGCGGACATATCGCAGGGTATGGGTGAGCGCGGTGATCGTTGAGCACCCAGTGATGGTGTATTCATTACCGTTTAAAATAAAGAGGACAATGCTCTTTTATCTCAGACAATAGCGGCAATGCCTGCATTATTTAGAATACACGCACTGTTTTACGCGCAGCATGCGCAATGGTTCTTTTCAATTATTTAAGTTCCGTTGTTAATTACTTTACTTTATTTTACTATTTAGAAAATTGGGCCCGCCACGTGCTTTTGTTATACCAGCTATCATAAAGTGGGTCATGCAATGCGCATGCCAAGTCAGACAAATTAATACTGTCTATATAAATTTACATGAAAAACCAAATCTGAAACCAGTTTGCTAAAGAAAATAAAAAAAGAAAATAAAATATTCATAATCATTGATTGGACAAAATACAAAATGCGAGAAAGTATAGGCTATATATTTTTAACTTTAGATTGGTCTCCTAGAAATGCCATCGCCAGTAGAGCGCTTGCATAATGTTTGTGAAATCTTTAATTCGTGATGAATATATGCATAGGATAATGTTACCAACCCATTATAGTCTCAGCGCATGCCTGCACCATCCAAGACAAAGGAAATGGTCAAATAGCCAGTGATTAATCACACCTTATTGCTGATAATTCCTTAATAACACCACATTTCCCATCAAAGCAAGGCTATCTCTGAACTTGAAGAACATATACAGACATATCCTGACAGCACACACGTCAAACGTTTTCTTTTTAAAACTATAAGTTTGTGTTAAGCAATTGGACCATGAGACGCCTTGACTATATCAGTCAAACTAGTTATCGTTATCGTCAGTCACAGTGAATATTCACGAATGAAATGAGAGGCGTCTGTTTCTCAGTGACCGAGGATACTGAAGTTAATTACTTTTATGATTCTCACACCTTCTGAATATAAACTGAAGATATAAACGAATTACAGACCTGAAAAGAGTAAATGCGATCTAACTCCACAATGATTCAATTATTTGTAAAATACATACATAAAATAAAAAATAATAAAAAAGTGAATATTCTTTCTGCAGATAACGAATTTGAAGTAACCATGTCGCCATCAACTTTAAGATTGTACCATTGTCATTAAATACAAAGTCAAAAAAACAAACAAACAAACATTTATTTTACTACCATTTACAGAACATAATGTTTGTTAACAGCTTTACTAACACGCAGTTATTGCCATAAGGGAATAGTTTTCATTAACATAGACTTTAGAGGCCTATACCTTAATGGTGATACGAATATAGGGCTTCTTTAACAATCTTTACATTTTCATGGACAAATAGTTAACTATTTTTCAAGCATGACAATATCAAGAAGATTGCGTTGATGTAATAAACAAATTCAGTTTGCATATTCCCTATAATTCTTAATAAGTCATGGGATGTGCTAACATTATGTCCATCCCACCAAGGGAACAGGGGCAGGATTTCTTTAACAATGATGCCAACACCTTCTTTGTGGTCTTGTAAAAACCAAGACCACCTTGAAAACAAGAGCTTTATGGCAGCATGGCCCAGCGACGGTGAATGTAGATACATGTGTGCCATATGCGCTTGTGCACACTGTGTGTGTGTTTGTGTGTGTATGGGTGTGTGGGGGTGTCTTTGCTTGTATCGTCTAAAGGAGAGTGACTTTCAACAGCTGTGTTATAAAAGGTATTCAACATCTAAAATAAAAATTGTAGGACGCTGCAGCTGACACAACACTAGTAATTTTCTCTACATTCCACCCCCCAAATTCTCCCACTGTGACTCCTGGCTCTTATTTTCCAAAGCACGAGGTTTTTATTTGGTTGCCTTCTGGTTTTGATTTCAACATGTCTTCACCGGGTCTGTCTTTTGGTACAGGACAGAACTAGTCAGTGTTCAGTGTTTCTATCTAGTGATCCCATTATGTGAGACAACACCCCGTCTACCACATGCCTGCAACTCTTGCCTGGACATTTTGTACCCTGCTATAACCATTTTCTACCATTCTGGGAGAGAATCGTGGAGTGGGCAGGGCAAGGGGAAAGGGAGGAGGAAAGAGAGGAAACAGGTAGGTGGGCCTTGGAATGGGGGATGGGAAAGCCAGGTGCTGGCGGAAATTGGTAGGCGATTGCCAAAGCGACCTCATGCCAGGATAATGCATGGGGCCATAGGTGTCCCCAAACCAATCCCAACTCTCATGCTGATAGCCTTTCAATGCTTGTGGGACAAGCTCTCCAATAATTGCTTTTCCTGTTTCTATTCTCCCCTCTAGACCAGCCTTATAAGTAACAAAAGAAGAAGCATTTTGTGTCTTACAATCACTGCAGAAATGCCAAGTGTATTATATCAGTGAGCTTATCATTAAATATGTATATGTCCATATTCATACAATCAAAAACCTAGAGATTTAAAACTTGGATGTACTGTACACACTGGCAGACAAAATTAAGACTCTTCATTTACATGGATTTTTATCATATCAGAGTGCATTTTGTAAAGTTTATGAATTTGTGATTGTCATAAACCTCAAGAACATGCATGGATCCACATTAACTCTGGTAACAGTAAGTAAAAACTGACATTATATGCATGCTGTTATCATCATCATCATCATCATCATCTGATAACAAATGGTATTTCAGCAAAACTGGTCAATGTCAATATAATGAGACTTGTTAATAAATAATAAAGTAAATAAATAAATATATAACTACACATTTGATAAGGAAGTTTTTATTATTTGTCTATTCTTATTTTATTATTATTATTATTATTATTATTATTATTATAAGTAGTATTATTATTTAACCTATTCCTATCCCCCTTATTCTACTCAATTTGAGACTTACTCTTACTGAATTTGTGTTTTCATTCATATTTGCCAGCAATACATGTTTCCTTTGTCTGTTAATGTAGCCTAACTTGCAGCCCTGCAATAACCTGACCTGCATTCAACAACTGACGAAAACTAGATGTGCATGAGTCCAGTTATCCCGTTATAACGAATCACATGTCACGCCTTCAGAGGTCTGTCATGGAACTCTATAGCTCAGACATAGAGTCGGGTGTAAAATGACAAAATTCTATTTGAATCTCTTAATGTTCTTTTATTTATACATAATAAAAATTATGAAATTGTTTTGCCCTAAATTAGAAAAAAATATTAATTTGAGAATAAAAAACGAAATAGGATGTGTGCTTGCATTTACGATTTTTTAAAATGTTTTAAACGACATTACTTGGCACTCTACAGATGCCATTACAGAAATTAATTTTCCTAATGTATTATTTGCTTAATTAAAGTTATTTATGTCTATAAATTATACATCTTTTTTTATTTTATTTATTTTCGGGGGCATTAATAATATACAGGCCTATAGGTTTATCCTGTATGGCAGTTACACTTGAAAGGCAGCCAGTCATTGATTGGAAACGAAGTTAAGCCAAGTAGTAAAAAAAAAAAAAAAAAAAAATGTTTTTAAAGATTAAAAAGGATATTGCACTCGATTCTTAATTAACATTCTATATAAACACACACACACACACACACATACATACATGCACACCCATTTATGACAACAAATGTTCAACAAATAAAACATTGAGATCTGTGTCTACTAAAACAATATATTTTATTTGATTTTGCCACTCACAAAGTCCAACTAGTCTCTGCTCTGCTTGACCATCCAAATTCAAGTGTGCTGGCCCAGTACCCAGCTTAATTTACCTTTCCTGGAGAATGGTTTTGCTGTATTACCTAAATAAGGTGAAATATGGGGCATGCATACCCCATAACTGCTTGTCGGATTCAGTGGTGTGTGAAATTGCAACACCAGACAGGCAGGATAATAGCACAGAAGGGGGCTAATGTCCCTGCTCAGAGCATTTTTATAATAGCTAAATTAAAGGAAAAAAGTACTGATTTATGCTTTAGTTAGTATCACTATTGTTGTTTCCCTGCATTTAGTCTGTATGCTCTGCATTGAAGCCTTTTTAGGTCTATTTGGGATCCTAAGATTTAGGGCGGTGTGAATTGTGGCCCTAAATGCTTGATAGACCAACTACTGACAAATGTACTAAATGTAAGTCGCTTTGGATAAAAGCGTCTGCCAAATGCCGTAAATGTAAATGTAAATGTAAGACAAGATGTATGATGGGGTATCAGGACCTGCCTATACTCCCGGTTCTTATTCGGGCCCATAAGAAACAGCCTTAGTCAACGACAAGCTGTCAGATGACTGCAAGAGCTGTAAGAGACAGAATAATTAATATTAACAACCAAGTGCACAGCACCACACACACACACGTGATCACTTGTGCACCATCTCTTTGTCACACATGCACATGAAAGTGCACATCATTTTTTCAATGATTATAAAGACAGTTTTGCTCTGTGACATGGTCTGGTTTGTCTGGCTTTGCCATGACCAAATTCAGTCTGTAATGCTGAATATTAGATCCTTCAGCCCCCCCAAATCCCTTCTCCTCACCACTTAACACTCCCACTGGTGCTAAATCTAATCTTTTCGTCAGAGCGGGGTCACTATTGTGGTGGTTTTAGCCGACCAGCCACTGAACCTGCTCCTAGAAAAGCAGTCTGCAAGAATCTTTCACACAGTCACACATCAAAGCATTAAGACTCTCTTAAAAAGAAATATGAGATGTCTTTCTTCACTTCTATGATACACAGCAAGAAGGTGGCTAGCTCAATCCCCAATGTATCCAGGGTACCTGTAAGCATGGTACCTTGAGCAAGCTGCTACTCTGTAAAGCAACACACCCCACGTTAACCTATAAAGGTAAGTCTAGAGAGCAGAGCAGGCTGGGTGGGTGGGTGAAGGAAATGCAGTGGTCAGGCTGTCTTTTTCAAACACTATGAGACTGAGCAGTCATTCAATAATTGTTTAGATACACAGCCTTGTGATACTCTTGTTGAGGGGATGATGAAAGACAGTCCAACTCATACTCCTAAACATCAAGGAATGGTTATATAAAACTTCAAAATACAGCCAAAGCAACTTAGGGCAATCATCTTCATTAGGGATATGTGGTGTTTTTAGATTGTATTGATGTGGTTGGGTCAGACTTTTGGTCAGGTTAAGCATTGGAAAGAGCAGACAGACAGTCCAAGCGGTTTAGCCTTGTTTAAAATTATTAATCCACCTCATTTCCAGGTGGCCTCTGTCAGTGTAGAACCCCATCAGCTCCTCTATTGTGAAACCTACAGCACAAGGGGGCTGGCCATATGTTCCTGCTCCAATCAGTTTCTAGATGTTGGGTGATTATAAGAAGAAGAAAAAAATCCAGAGCAAAAACCACCGCCCCACCCCTCGCTCAGCAGGGGATAACAGAATCATTAATTCCCCATTAATTTCAGAAAAAAAGGATGTGTCAACTCAGAGCAGACCCTTGAAAAAACGGGAGTAAATGCAGTTATGAAGAATTTCACTGTTTTGATATTTGTATGAAAGAAAAAAAAATACAGAATGTACGTCATTCGTTATTTTTAGGATTTTGTCTGTAAAGTAAATGAAAGTTTATAGTTAATTGGAAAGGCAATTTCAGTATGGGTGCTATACTTTTTCTAAACTAAGATAATTAGTTAATCGTAATAAGATAAGATAAACATTTAAAGCTGTCATGTCAGTTGATAGACCTTTTAGGAGAATACAGCCTCTGATTAGGATGGTCAATATAGTAGGCCTAATACATGAAGCTTCAGCATGGTCTAGAATGAGTTGTTGGTAAGCTTCTAGTAAAACAATATGAACACTAAATCTTATGTTCTTACCCACATTTTATAATAAACGCATAATAGCAAACAAACCCTCATGCTCACACACACACACACACACACACACACACACACACACACACACACACACACCAGAACTCCCAAGTTTCCAACTTTATGGAGTGTAGACAAGTCTCAGAGGACAAAGCATCTGTATCATCTTCCCCAATGTAAACACCACAGAACCAGTCCAAGACGTACAAGAAGCCGATTGAGTTGGATAAGAAGCAATGTCGGGCCCCCGAAATGGGCCCCTATCATCACTCCTTTATAAAACACAGAGACACAGGCAGATACAGACACACACACACACACACATACACACACACACACGCCATTATAGCTGTCACAGATCAGAGTGACAGCCTTTCATATCTGTCTACCTCAAAGCCAAGTGGTGATCATCTGTGCACCCGGCCATTAGGAAATGTCACAAACACACCGGCTGACACACACGCTTGCTATTTTGTCAGGAAATGGTGTCCAATTAGAAGTAATCAATGGCATGTAAGTAAAAAGCATTTCAAAGAATTCAATGCTATTAAATTTTTTTTAAATGATTGCATCTATTTTTTCCCACTATTTTTCCTGCTCTCTCTCTCTCTCTCTCTCTCTCTCTCTCTCTCTCTCTCTCTCTCTCTCTCTCTCTCTCTCTCTCTCTCTCTCCTCCCACCCCCCTTTCCCTGAGCCTATAGCACAGAAAACAGACCATAGTACCTAAATCACTGCCATGACAGACCATCACAGAATGTGGATGAATGGGAACATACTGTACTGTACCTTAGCTCACCTCAGCTTGCTCTTGGCTGTACTCCCAGATACAGAAAATATATACTGTAGTCCTGACATGTCAGTAGAGAATTCACATTAAAATGGGTCAATAGAGTTAAAGACATGGTGGCTAATTTTCTCAAGTTATGTAGAGTTGTTCTGTCAATGTGCAATATTGTGTACAGTATGCTTATTAACGTGACAAACACACTCTGTGTTTGGAGAGCTTGTGCTCTATATAGCTATGCTATGAACTTTGCTCATGGGTTTGTTTGAATGACCTTTCATTGAAACTGACCCCAACATAGAGATAACTTTCATGCATGGGTTATTACATACTGTAGGTATGGAGTCATGTTCATGATTTCTAATTAATGTAAAGTATTTAGGTATAATTGCTTGTTTGTATGCATTGTTTGTATGCATTGACACTCAACTAACCTGTCCCCATCCCAACCTCCACAATATCCTATAGGCTCTACTAAAATGATATTGGATCAGAGGTCGCCAGCCTCCTTCATATGCCAGGTAGTTTCCAGCGAATCACTTGGCCCTTGTACAGGCCGACCTCTGTCACCCCGCAGGGAGAAGGAAAGGGACATGTGCTCTACTAGGTCACGCCCTATCAGCACCCGCAGAGCCCACATTCCACCTGACTAGGGTCAAGGAAGGATACAAAACAGACAGGATCGATGGCCTGCAGACTTTGATTTGTGGAGCCACACAACATGGTCCAGGGCCTGAGAATGACCATATATACCCTAGTGATGCTGCTGGCACCCATGGTTTACCCTTAGAGCAGCATTTTGAGTAAAACTGTCTTATGTGAAGGATGAATGGAACTTCATGTAATGCATACAATATAGGTCTATACACACCTACACACACCATGCCTGCCACAGTCTTGTTTTGACATCCACCTGCGTCAGAGTGAGCTGGCAGCATATCACCAGCCCTCCTTATCAATCAGATCACGCCGTCCTTGGAAGTGTGAGGAGCGAAGAGGTCAGGGCTCCCATGCCAAACGTAAGCAGGAATGTGAAAAATGGGCAGTGAAGCAGCCGCTTCTGTCTCGAAGCCATCAGCAATTAACACCGTTTCAGACAACACAATAATTTGTGTGTCGGGGTGAAATTATTAAGCTTGCCTTGCTCTGAGGTATGTGCAACAATTAATGGAAGAAATGCCTTGCATTTCTGGGGGTGTTTTGTAGACTTTCCAGTCACGCACGCATGAAGATGTAGGGCTGCTGAACTTTCTTTTGTTTTTTTTTCTATGGCAAATGACAGGTTTGTTTAAATCTGTCTTTATAAGTAATCAGTGTGTCCAAAAGCATCATGTTAAAAGAATTGTAAGGAGGATTGCATAACATTGTGTAGGTCCATTGTGTTTGCCTTGAAATAGTCCAATGACCCATTTTTGTCTGACATGCATGTTTTAGCAACACATCAATCCAATCAACTTTACACTATTATTGTGTCTTTTGCTAAACACTTAATGCTTTTTCTCTGTCAAGAGTGTACAAAACATTGTTTTGACAGCTATTTGGCAGATAATGTGCTTCAGTCCTGATTCTCCTGCACAGACGGGCTGTAAAGCCTCAGAGTGAATTCCCCAGGAAATGCAGGATGAGTGAGGTGATGTTTCATGATGAAAATCTGTTTTTCCTTCGTTATAGGCCTTTCAGATAGCACCTGTGTATATGCATAAAACACTTATATTTTTCACAGTCTTTATGCAGTAAATGTTCCTGACATCATCACTTTGACCTTTGCAAGATGGTTATTTAAGGTGGCCAATTGCTATGGTGTCAGTGACTTGTGGCAGTGCTTAGATAGAGTACCCTATTCTTGGATCTGTGCCGTAGACAGCCCTAATCAGTAAAGACTTGGTAATATAAATCAATAAAGATGTTTATTCACCTTCATGAACTCAGTTTCCAGATATAGACACTCAAGCTGAATGTGTCCTCGGAGATGTGGGTCAACTATGTGTTGATGGAGGTTGAGCCAGTGCAGTATGATATCGACTTGATATTTAAAGGCCTAATGAAATGGCTTGTTGCTCACCATTTTCTGGTCTGAACATGACAGTAGGATGCAATAGTTTCTATAGCATCTTGTCATCATGACTACTACCATGTCAATAAATTATTAAATGGCCTAAATAATACAATTCTTAATACTACAGTGCTTAATTTATAAAAGCGGAAGAGGATTTCCTTTTTCTCTAGGTATGTACACCCCCCCCCCTCCCCCTCCTATGGAAGATACACATCATACATATCTGCTTTTCTCATTTTATATTGAGTGTCAGAAGTCCATGTTCAGGTCTACCTTCCCATTGCACAGAACTAAAGCAGACACCCTGTCTTCTACACCATTTGAAACTCCAATGTTATCCAAAGAGACCATTTATCGTATGTAATGGAAAGTAGAGGCTTGTGTGCATTACACAATCATGAGACCTATTGTAGACACGTTGGTGCTTTGGATGAAATCTTTGACAGTGAAATATACATCTTTTGAACTCTCTGACACACTGTTTGTAGTTGTTTTCTATCAGCGGTTCTGTATTGTGTGTTAGGGAAACATGAGAAAAAGGGAGCACATTTAGGGGGAGTTTAGTAGAACGCCCATCTTCTTTCTGAATCCAAACTAGAGCTGTGGACACAATTTCAACACATCTCTGCCATACATGGGCAAGGTGACATCATCAACGTGCGGTCTGGTGGTTCTCCGCTGTCCTGATAACATGCTGGGAACATGACAGTAGATACTGCATAGAAGGGCCATGTGCACTGTATGGATATATATTTATGCATTCGCAATCAGAGTTGCTTGTAAGGCATCTATAGTGGGTAAGTTGTTACAGTTTGACATGCTTGAAGTTGCTTGAGGGTGTAAGGGATAGACAAAGTGTTAAATTAAGTTTAGTTCCTGATTTATTAAAGGCTTAAGTTGGCTGTAGTTGTAGGAGCTGCCTTTTATGTATCCTGACCCATGTAGTGTGTTTTGAAAAGAAATGTCTTTTTCTCTTTCGTTTTTTTTTTTTTTTTTTTTGTTTTTGCATTGCAAAAATTTTGTGGCTGACTATTCTACTGGTACAACTTTGCATTCCATGTGCTTTGCATGTAATTTGTGAGAGGCTCAGATGAGAATGTACATGAGTAGCCTAGAAAGAAGCTGAGAGAAAGGAGACCACTTGGTGAGATGGATTTAGGTCTTTTTTTTGTGTACTTTTCAGTCTATCCAGAAAGGATGGAAAGTATTTGGCAGTATTTGGCAGCATATTCTGTATTTTCACATTTCTCACAGTAGCTTTGGATCTAAAGAGACAGTAGTGTTAGAGGCAGTATTATTAGACTGTGACTTTATATTTTGTTTGGCATCTTTTCTTAGTCCATAATATACATTTACAGCACACCATTCGTCTTACTGTATAATTATACAGATGTGTTAACATTGCTGTCAGTTCTATAGACTTGACTAACACAAGTTCCTGTAACACAATTCTGAATTTATAAATGAGTAAAATATTTTTTCTTTAAGACAATTCATATGCTCTATGATACTGTATGTCATAACTGTGATTAAACAATTAATGCAAATTATAAAAGTATAGTAAATTAATCTTAAATATGTGCATGCTGGAAAATAAAACGAATACTGTACGTATAAAAACAATTCCAAAATCCAACAATAAACACCAGTAATACGTTTCAAATGAATGAAAACCCACTAAATACACAATAGAAGTATTATTTTGTAAAGATCTAATGTTTCTTCTCTCCTTTCTCTTTGGCAGATTAAAGCGGCTGCTTGAGAACGAGAAAGCCTACCAAGTGCGTAAGGAGAAGGAGCACTCTAAGCGACTGGACAAGTTGCGAGAGGAGCTGGTCAAACTGAAGTCCTTTGCCCTTATGCTGGTGGATGAGCGACAACTTCACCTGGAGCAGATAGACAAACAGAGCCAGCAAGTCCAGGAACTCAATAGTCAACTGCAGCAGCATGAACATGCACTGAACGAAGCCAGCGGTCGAGCTCAGGAGGATAGCCAGAGGGTGGTGAACCTTGAGGTGGAGCTTAAGGATAAGTCAGCTAAAATATCCCAACAGCACGAGGAGATGAGCTCCAAACTTGCAAGTCAGGAGTCACTCAACCGGCAACTTAATGCTAAACTTTTGGGGCTTGCTCATAAAGTGGAGGAACTAGAGGACAGTAACAGGGTCTTGAGGAAATCTGAGGAGGAACTGCAGGAGTTGAGGGAGAAGATCAGCAAAGGAGAGTGTGGCAACACTAGTTTAATTGCCGAGTTGGAGACTCTTCGGAAACGGGTTTTGGAAATGGAAGGGAAGGACGAGGAAATCACTAAGACTGAAAATCAGTGTAAAGAGCTGCGGAAAAGGTTGCAAGAAGAGGAGAGTAGGAGCAAAGGCTTTAGGCTGGATGTAGAGAAGGTACAACTGAAAATGGTGGATCTTGAGAAAATAGAGGAAACATTCAAAACCCACAAGGGTGAGTGCACTCAGTTGCATGCCACTATGGAGAGAGAGAACGGCCTTACCAAAGAGCTCTCAGATGAACTTGTAGCGATCAGGATTCGTATGAAAGAGCTTGAGTCATCTGAACTCAGATTAGAAAAGTCTGAGCTGAGCCTAAAGGATGACTTAAGTAAATTGAAATCATTGACTGTTGCCTTGATGGATGAAAGAAAGATCCTGATGGAAAGGATAAAGTCTGAGGATAAGAAAGGAGAGGATTTGAGCAAAATGATCAAGGTTGAGCAGGGTAAGGTCGTGGAGGTGACTGAGAGATTGATAGAGGAAAGCAAAAATCAATTGAAGTTGAAATCAGAGATGGAAACCAAAGTAGAGACTTTAATAATTGAAAAGGGAGAGATAAGCACTAAATTAGCCTATGAAATGGACAAAAGCAAAGATCTGATCTCCAAGATCAGCCAATTGAAAAAGAGGCTAGATGTGTTTGAGCAAACGGGTCATACAGCATTGAAGAACTGGACAAAATGTGAAACCGTGAGAGTTTCTGACCCTGGTCAGAGAGAAGATAACAAAGTAAAGCAACTAACCTTTGAAATTGAGTACCTCAAAAACCGCCTCAAGCACCTTGAGGTGGTAGAGGGAGATTTGATCAAGACAGGGGATCAGTATGATCTCTTAGAGAAAAAGTTCCTAACCGAACAAGATAAGGCCAACATTCTTTCACAGCAGGTAGAGGAAATGAGGAGCCAGATAGCGCGGAACAAAGCTATAGAAAAGGGCGAAGCAGACAGCCAGGAGGAAGACCTCCAACAGCAATACAAGAGAGAGGAGGCAAAAACAAGAGACTTGCAAGCTGACGTTGTGGCTCTGAAGGAAAAGATCCATGAATTGATGAACAAAGAAGACCAGCTTTCTCAGCTCCAGGTGGATTACTCTGTTCTCCAGCAGAGGTTTTTAGAAGAGGAGGAGAAGGCAAAGAATATAGGCATAGAGGTTATCCACCTCACCAAAGAGCTAGAGGTGACTAAGCGTCACAGCAGAGCCCTGCGGCCCAGTTTAAATGGAAGACGAATGATGGATGTTGCTATGACATCCACAGGAGTGCAGACAGAGGTACTACCCAATGGAGCAGCAGAGGAAGATACCCCAGCTGGGTTTATTAGGAAGTCTGTCCAGGAAGAGAACCACATTATGAATAGTCTTAGACAGAAGTGCCTGAAGAAGCCAATTGAAAAAAACAGTGCTCTTGAACGCTGCCCATCATCTAGCAGTGACCTGAGCATGAAGAAGTCTTGGATTCCTTGGATGAGAAAAAAGGATATTCCTCATGGGAATATCATGGAAAAATCATTGCACATCAATGGTGGGGTGTTGCCCTCTGAATTGACTATGATGCAAAAGCAAGGGCAACCTTTACACATCCGAGTGACACCAGACCACCAGAACAGCACAGCCACTCTTGAGATTACTAGCCCCACTGCTCATGACTTCTACTCCAGTGCCCCTTTAAGCCCCAACCCTGCTCAACCAAAGCCCAAAATCACAATCATTCCCACCCACTCCACAGCTAGCCAGAGGGTGAAGTCTACCACCACGCCTCGCGGCCCAGAAAGAGCCAAGTCCCCGGTCACCATCACAACTATATCCAGAGCCAAGTCCCCAGAGAGCAGCAAAATGTCTTCTGTAACATCAGGAAGGCCCTTATCTCCTATCTCCATTATGACAGTGAGCACTTCTGTAGTACCTGAAGCATCTGCCTCTCCAGAGCCTCAGGAGATGACCATGGGCCGTGCTGTCTTTAAAGTTACTCCCGAAAAGCAGATGGTCCCAATGCCCATTAAAAAATGTCACATTAACACTAACGTCATTACCACAACTGAAGATAACAAAATCCACATTCATCTAGGCAGCAACATGGGCCCCAAAATGGTTATCAGGCCAGTTTCCACTGTAATCGAGAGCAAAGAGATGATGTTATCGACTGGGACAGTTCTGCGCTCCCCTCGTCAAATCACCACAAGTACAGCAAGGACAACAACAAGCAAAGTTATGAGTAGCATTACAATTACTCCTGTAACATCCACCTCCTGCAGACCTTCACAAAACATGGTAAGTTTCTTCAAGCAAGATGTAGGTTGTTTATTTAAAGCATTATTTGAAAATAATTACTATGTATATAACTATTTGTATTAATGCCCCATTATTATTACAAATAGTTATTAGACACATTCCTTTTATATCATAATACATGTAAGGTAATTGTTGCATAGCATAACAGAGATCGCTGTTGTTTATTGTTCAGTTAAACAGGGTACAATGCCTTCTTGCCTAACCTAGCCAGGGCAAACACTTAGCCACCAAGGTTGAGATGAAAGAATGACAGTATATTTACATTTTACAGTTAATTTGTTCATACAATACATATGTGCTGTGAAATTCTTTAGAATTTCAGAGATCCTCCTTCCAGTCCATATGCTTTTGCATTTTCTCCATTATTTACACTTCGTTTTCCTCTCAATTGCTTTCTTCGGTTCATTCTCCCAACTGAAAAAACGGTACACTTTTTATCCACTGTGCATAGACTGGCCATGAGGGCCACCCGTCCCGTGCAGGGCTGACCCGCATCCCAATGTCCAAGGGCCTGAAGACGGGAAAGACTGTGCTGGGAGCCCTGGGAATCTCTGGTGGAGTGAGACTGGAATCGCGGGCCGAGAGTCAGTCGATGAGAATAGAAGTCAAGAAATCTGCAGCAAGCAGCAGTACCTTTCACAGTGGAGGAAAATAGTTAGAGAAAAAAGGCCACAAATCACTCCAGGAAATTCAAAATGTTGAATGGGAATGAATCAATTACTAGTACTAATGAAATACTTGTAACTATTTAATCATGGTGCTACGACTACGAGATGCAAACACTGGAAAGGCGGGACAGGCTTAGTGCTGTGTTGTCTTCAACAGTATGCAGTGAATGTTGTGGTACATTAAATAAGGAATTATTATCAATTTTGTCAGCCTGTTTTGCTTGTCTGCTATATATCTGACATTGTAAAACATGCCTTTTATCTCCAATATTTTTGATGTGGGTGTTTTATTAATTATTTCTTTATATATTTTGTATAGAATTTCATGTATCAAAGGCTTATATTTGTTTTCATGTAATGTTTTGTGTAAAATATTTGTAATTCAAATGTAATTTAAATTAAACAACCTTTCAATAAGATTGTGTAATAGTCATTGTGTGAGGAATGCAAGGCATATTCTCTTCAATAACAAACGTAACTTCCATACAGTTTAAAATTAAGAATGGCCTACAGTGTTGCAAAACTGTACTGAAAGAAATGAACATATAACCCATAAAACCACGCGAGAAGGGGACGTACTATGCAAATATGTGATGACGTTGAGACACCTTATTGGATCAGTCTGCTTCCTGTTTTTTTTCTTTTGTAGGGGAGTATCAACCCACTCGGTGTTGTCAACTAGCTAGCAAGAGCTACCACAATGAATAGATAATCTTGACTAAAAAACTACTTTAAATAACAATAGGTTTGCTATAACGGTTCGTCTTTTATATTTGGCTTTGAGAGTGCATGTCAACTCAGTAAGATTATTTTGATCGTAGGGTGACTGCAGTTATGATGGCGTCAAGCTATAACGTTAACAAGGAAGAGGACGGACTCCATACTCCGGTCAATGGCGGTGCAGTAGCTGTGAAAAGCAAAAAGCCGGACAACACTGCGTTTAAGCAGCAGAGGTTACCGGCATGGCAGCCCATTTTGACTGCGGGAACAGTTCTACCAGCTTTCTTTGTTATTGGCCTCGTTTTCATCCCTATCGGAATCGGCCTGTACGTCACATCTAACAACATCAAAGAATTTGAGGTAACAGCTTGTGTTTATACCGCTTAGTGTCGTTTACGTTACCAATATTGTGTTCTTTGCCATGGTTATTAGCTGACTATATAACTTTTCAGATTGATTATACTGGTGTTGAAGTGACAAGTCCATGTTACAACTGCGCTCGGAATTTCAGCTGGAACAGCACATTATCCTGCAACTGCTCTGTTCAATTCACTCTGGAACAGCCATTTGAGGTAAGCAGTGGACTACACCATACGGTTTGCAGGCATTATTAATAATGCATGCCTTAAGTGCTAAAACACATACCGTACTGATTATCTGTCCACTAGACACCGAATACAATGTACTCATTAGTATTCAAAGAAGCACTTATGATTTGTCCCATGCCTGAAGTCCATTACAATTGATTATACTCTACCACTTTTAGATACAATGTCAACAGTTTAGCTACCACATGAGCCTTTTCAGGAGGTTTGTTTATGTTTTTACAGCAAAAATTGTAGTTGTAATGGTGTTAGTACTACACTACTACTAGTCACCTTTCCAGATGTTTCTTAACAATCCAAATTAAGATGGGATATGGATTTAGTCACGTTGGTCAAGATAATGGATGGATGTAGTGAGAGGAAAGCATAGGTTGTAGTCACTGTGTATTGAGTTTGCCATGAATTGTTTTTATCAACTGCTTTGACCTCTAACTGATATAGATGCTTCCTCATGTTTTTCTCCCATGCAGAGCAATGTGTTCATGTACTATGGCTTGTCTAACTTCTATCAAAACCACAGACGATATGTGAAGTCCAGGGATGACGGCCAACTGAATGGAGTTTTATCTTCATTAAAAGTATGCAAGGACATGACTAAAGAGAGCATGAGCCATGCATTTATAGAATCACTTGTTCTTCCTTATCATTCGTTACTATTTACAGGAGCCAAGTAAAGAATGTGATCCCTACCGGGTTGCCAGTGATGGGAAACCTATTGCTCCATGTGGTGCTATTGCCAATAGCCTTTTCAATGGTGAGAAGTTGAGTTGCACCCTGTGGTTCAACCACATCCATAAACACACTGCATGGTTTTAAATAAGGTTGTTAGTAGCAAACTCCTCAGTTGTCCTGTATCACTGATCATTTGTACATGTTGTTGATATGCTTTTCCCCCTCCAGACACTCTAGAGTTGTACTACATTTCCAATGACACCCGCACTCTCATTCCTCTGGAGAAGAAGGGCATTGCATGGTGGACAGACAAGCATGTGAAGTTCAGGAATCCTGTTGGAAATGACAACCTCACTGCAGCTTTCCAAGGTGATTTGCATATAATGCATAATATAATGATGAGCCCTCTGGCTTCCGGTCAGTAGAATCACTGTAGCTAAGTGGCGGTGTCTTTGTCATTCTTCAGGCACAAGCAAGCCGGTGAACTGGAGGAAGCCGGTGTACGATTTGGACCCATCAGACCCTGACAACAACGGCTTCATTAACGAGGACTTCATTGTGTGGATGCGTACAGCTGCCCTGCCCACCTTTCGCAAGCTGTACCGCATCATCCAGAAGAAGCCAGGCATGGCATCAACACTGGCCAGTGGCAGATATGTACTGGAGATCACCTACAGTATCCTTTTCATTCTAACCACAAACAATGCCATGTTTACCACCAGACGATGCCAGCAGGCCCAGGCACCTGTCCCTCGAAACAAAGAGCGTGTTAAGATCAAACTACACCAAGGTGTTGAATGGCAACTGGAAGTTGTCTGGCAACAGCCTAATGGTCCTTTCCGACCAATAGTAACCAATCAGATTACACGATTTTCCTTAGCAACGCCTGACGTCCAACAGTGTGGCTGTGTGAACGCTAATGCGATCAGAGTTTCCAGACTATGATCTCAGTGAAATAAATTGGATCTTGGAGCATAGTTGGGCGGAGCCAGGTTAATGATGTTCCACAAACAAATCAAATTTTTAGCAGAATTATGGCGCTTTTCCATTGCTGGTACCTGCTCAACTCTACTCGCCTCGCCTCTACTCGCTTTAGGGAGCTTTTTCATTGCATAGTATCAGTTCTACTCGCCTCTGCACGGGTCTTTTGTACCTGGTCGCCATAGCGACGGCGCTGGTTGAACAACCCCTGCACTAGATAGGTAATCCATTAAAAAAAATGTTTTTGTAAAATGTCTCTACCTTGTTTCAATGTCCTTCGGTAGCCATGTGCAGCCAACAGTTCATAG
>JAODUE010000002.1:1085234-1096136 GCA_027564755.1 Amblyopsis hoosieri
ATATATATATATATATACTGTATATATAACTTATGTTATTGATCCTCAAAGCAGGAGAGTTATTTTTGTTGCTGGACCGGGCAATATGAGCAAATGTTACTTACCGACTGACCAACCGACATTGTTAAAAAGGCATGCCTAAATTCTAGAGTAGGTGGTGGTAATGCACCATGTAGACAGTAGGTGGCGGTAATGCACCAATCTATGCAGTTCTGTGGAGTTTCACAGAGGAACCTTGCAAGCTAAACTATGTATTAGCCTATGGTGTTGGCTCATGCCCGCTGGCAGAACTAGACTTGCCTAGTTTTTACTTGTTAAATAATCCAGTGTTTCTACAAAGCCCTGGCTCTATAAATGGCAATAGAAAATTGTGCAGACCGCACCACACAACACTATCCCAGCATTGGCCTTGGCTGGGATAGTGGGGGGGGGGCAGAGCTTCTGAGGAAGAACCTTATGGAATTGAAAGGATACGTGTTTATGTTTTGATTAAGGTAATAAAAGCAGTCACTCGATGACTCTACACTTTTAGTGCATGTTTCTGAAAGCACTACTTGTGACATAATGGTTAAAAAAAAAAAAAAATTTCAGTGTCCATGTTTTTGTGTTGAATCGATTCTCCATGCTGGATCAGATTCCCAATGAAATCAGACAAATATGTTTACTACAGAGTGAGAGAGAGAGAGAGAGAGAGAGAGAGAGAGAAAATGGCACCAGAAAAGCATTAACATATTCCCTCATCATCACCACATTCTGCAAAAAAGCTGTTTGAACTACATCTCTTCAATACAAGCACATGCACCCTAAGAGTCATGGCAGCTCTCCATGCTCTCATATATGCCCCATGTAAGCGCTATTGCTTTTGTCTGTCACAGAAAATCTAAATATACTGCCCATGTCCTCCTAGTACCTTTATTAAAGAGAAAAATCTACATATTTTTCTTTAAAAATACATGCAATGTATGGCTGATTATGGCAATATGTATTATTGTACCCAGTCCCCATTTATGAACCCCTTTCAATGTGCAGTTGTATGTGACATTTCCACAATTGTATTAGTAGGACACAGGTCACAGTGACCAGTGTCCTACTGGTTTAGCTTCAGTCAACTGGTTGACAGCAAAATGATAGGCAGGACCAAATATAAGATTGCACACTGACCCACCCTTTTCATATTTAGTTTTGAACCAATCTATGATCACCAAAATGATCCAAATGTCAGATTGTAGCTGTACACAATAGTTGGATTAATCTATATCTAACAACACCAGTTCAATGTTAATTTCATATTTGATGGGCTTTACCTGCCTGTGACCACCAGGATGTAAATAACTGCTCTCCAATGTTGGAGAAAGCTCCTCTCTGCCTTTTATCACCTATATTACATATTCACTGGCAACGGCTGTCTGTAACAATAAAGCTGTAGTTGAAATAAAACGTGCTTTGAACCTCTGACAGACACACATCTTTGTAAAACGAGCACCTAACCCCATGTGCGCAGTAAAAAAATAGAAAATCCCCAAAAAACACTGCACTTGATCAGTTCAGTTCATGAACAGCCACGCCATTGAATGGAGTTGTAGCAGGGTGGGTGAGGTTGGTGTGTGTGGGCAGAGTTAGTTTCAATCTGTACTTGGACTACCTGCTGAGCTACCAGATTCCCAGCTAGTGTGAAGTCAAGCAGACCGCTCCACCACCTCCACGTTGCTCCGTGATGTATTCCTCCACGACACGACAGCTAGATTAGGACGCGCTCTGTGAGACGCCGCACGCACGTGGAGCAGAGAACACACAGGCACGCGCACATGTACACATGTATGCATGAAGCATGCGCACAACGTGCACATGTACACACACACACAGGTTGTCAGTACAGGTCAAGGCACTATAAAGAGTGTCAGAGTTGACTGAGGGACGGTGAGTTATGTGCTGGAGTTGTCCCTGACCTCTGCTGCTTGTATCAGATCTCTCAGAGAGGAGGAAGTCCGAAGGAACTAAGAAGCTGCATACCGATCTCTCTAACACACACACACACACACACACACACACACACACGCACACACACACAGTGTGTAAGGGTGTGAAGTGTGATTCACCGATCATTGCTCATTCCTTGATCTCTGTCAATAAACGTCTGTCTGAAAAAGAGTGATTTCAAATAATGTTCTTACCTGTATACCATACCCTCTCTCTTAAATTATTTCTCATCCTCTCTCAAACATGCGCACACACACATATACACACACACACACACACACAAACACACACACAAACGGCCACAGGGAACTTGAAGTTTCCATTCATGCTTCTCATTATCGGGGCATGTCGGTATTTTATGAGGCCATGTAAACCTCTGAATTACTGCACTTTAAAATGGATGCTGACACTATTACGTGACCACGCTGATGGAAAGGCCTTTCAATGCTGGAGCAAAAACCTAAAATGGTGGACGACAAAGGAGCATGACTTGTTAATTATTTTTAACTGCCGAATAAAATTGATAATGAACTGGGCAGGATGCACATGGCGAAAGTCACGACATAAAATAACATTGTCTCTGTTGAGAAAAACAAGCTTTACTTTAATAGGGGAAATGTGAATTTTGAGAGGGCATAAATAATGTTACTATCTCAGAATGCAAATACAGCAAGCAGAAAAAGTTGATTTGCACAGCATTTGATCAATTTTAACCAATTATATCAAATCAGATACAACTAATAATGAAATAATGAATGTTCAAACACGATATTTATTTAAGAATGCATGCCTACATGTTTGTGATTTTAGCTATTAACATAGCAAGACATTTATTTTATTTTAATTTTAATACCACTTAGGCACCATTAAATCATGCATATTGATAACCAAAAATTCTAATGGTTTAGAATCAGTATTGCATGTATTAGGTCCAATTACAAAAGTATGGAATAAAGAATGTAAAAAGTTACTCTGAAAAAAAGCATTTAATTAAGATGTACTATTAAACAGATTACACAATTAAACATTAAATGGGTAAATCGTAGTTATTTGTGTGCTAAACTTGGTGTGTGAAATAATGTACTATATCGCACAAATATATAAAATATATGGTAACATTTTTTACAAAATACAGTATAAAATGCTCATTTAAATTTACATTGTGTGTTTGCATATTTACTTGTTTAGCTGCACAAGTCATGTTTAAAAGGGCTCTGGACATTTTCTGTAGTGGGAAAAGAAATATTGAATAATCGAGGGCCATTTAGAGAGAGATAAAATCATGTCAATACAAAATTCTGTCAATACAGAGAATCTGTGGCACGAATTTCTGCTGATAAATTGTGAAAGTTCATTAATATTTATTTCAACATTAAATTTTATTCTTATAAAAAGTGCCTGTAACATAGCTACTTTTAGAATTTATTATAGAAAATGTTCACACATTTTTGTGTGAACCTTTGACTGTAAACTATTGAGTCTGGGATTTTGATGACCGTGTGTGTGTGTGTACATATATTACGGGTGTGTCTATAGTAAAGCCAGGCTGCTTGTGCAGCTACAATACGAGGTGGCAGACCAGTCAAAACAAGGCCTGTTCTTCCAGGATGGGTCCAAGTGCCAGTCAAGAGGTTCTTTTCAGACATCTTCAATGTGCTGAACTGATCTGCTCCACTATCACACCAAATCACAGCCCCTCCGCCTCAAGTCTCCCTGTCAGGTGCAACCATCCACAAAACGTTAAACAGGATTACACAAAATAACCTGAAAGCCTCCTCTAAATAACTCTCCATGTTTATTTGTCATCATATCCATCAAATACTCTAATCAAGTAGATATATCAGTATTGGTGTGATTTGATAATGACTTATGTCTAAATAATTGATACAATTATTACTTAATTATGTAATCCATCCAAGCAATCCATCCTGATCCTGACAATATGGTATGAGCAGTAATTGTGTGTTGGGATGTTGAGTATAGATCTTGTGTTCTTTCAAAAGCCCAATGCCCCCTCAACTTCCAGCATTCTCTTCTGTGGCCCTTTTACCAGGGTAACTTCTGTCAGTCCACACGAGAAGCCTCTGACTTTGTTGAGAAGCACTTTGAATGTAAGCGCAGAGCTCAGCTGGCCTTGTGACAATTTGGCCACATAAGCAGCAGAATTAGCACTCACTTTATTACAAGCGCTGCATTGAATTACTTTTGCCTGTCTTTCTGTGTCATGCTCACAATAGACAACGTGAACTCAAACTAAACTTTATTGGCTGTTAAAAGTATGGTTTCTCTGCTCCAAATAAATAATTACTATTATAAAACTGTTTGAAACTCAAATGCACAACTACAGTAGCTCTTTCAAACTATTTCAAAAGTGCAATGAATGTGTGAGCTGGTCTGAAAAATAAAAGAGGATTTCTATTCTTTGTGTGCCATTCTGTTCTTCATTCCGCATTCTAACTATCCGCTTTATTTGCCTCCGCTTCTCCTTCTTCTTGTCTGTTGGAACATGTGGTCAGCTGTTGTGCTTCCATGTGGTCAGATGATCAAAGACGGGGGAGCAGCATTAATTGCACCCCCCCCCCCCCCCTCCCTTCCCCCGCCACAGGGTCCCAGCAGGTGGAAGGGGGAGGAGGGGGGTTGGAGTGAGCGGGGGGGGGAGCAGCCATGAGAACTCTAGGAGAGGGTGGAGGAACGTGAGAGGCCCTGCCTGGCAGAAATAAAGACTTCCTAAGGGCTACTCTCTGACAACAGAGCCCCAAAGGGAGAGTGAAAAATGAAGCCTCTGCACATTCGGAGGGGTTTTCTCTGAGGGAGAAAGGGGGCCACTGCCGGGGTGAGGGTAGGGGTGAGGGAAGGGGTGAGGGTATAGGAAAGAGAGTAAGGGTGAGAGCATAAGATAATTGGATAATACTATTTTCTCAGTGACTGTGAGGCCATCTCGCGGCACCCGTGTCAAACAAGGGAAGATCTCCTGATGGCTCAAACAAGATGGACGCCGTTTACTTCACCTGCAAACCTGCCATTTAACTGATCACCCACGTTGCCTTGGCAAGCACAGTATCTATAGCTAACAGAAGTTAGCTTGGCAGCCAGCTCACAAACAAGCTAACAAACATTCTCTCTCTCTCACTCACACACACACACACACACACACACACACACACACACACACAGACATAAATATGCCTCGTGTACGGACAAACACTGCACACTCTGGCAGGAGGGCCAACCAACACACTGTTAGCATACACAAACGCACACACACGGTAAGTGAGAAGGGGGCGGGGATACACATACCGCTGGCCGCTCCGTGTTTACCTGCTGACTGGAGGGAGCTGTGAAAGCTCACAGGCCGGGCTACTTTGCATGTACGCGGGAGCCCGCAAAACACTTCTCACCGCTGTCCGTCATTTTGATTGCCCAGCACAACATGCCACAGCTCCCCCCACACCACCCCACTGCCTTCAACCAGATGGCTTTTTTTTTTTTTTGTTACTGTCTGCGGGCTCTTGCACCTCTGCTCTACCACACTAAATACAATGCCCATGGGGGGGAGGGGGGGTCTGGGAGGGGCTGGTTGGTGACTGGTGGCGGCGGGGGCTCTGACAAATGGTTCAGAGGTAGCAGAGCAAATAAAACGGATTAAGAGGAGTCTTTTCACAGACACTTCAAAACTATCCTGGCGCTCAGCCACAGAAGGCACCGCCCATCCCTTCATCCATGCAGGAGGGAACATCAGCGCAAAGTCAAACGGGAGTGCACGAGAGTGCACGAGAGTGCACGAGTACACTACAGTACACAGCACACACACACACACAGCATTTGTGTAATAATGACACAATGTAAGAAAAGAATATTGTTTTAAACTACGTGTAAGCAGAAAAAACCATGTCCATGGCCATACAGTATATACAGACAATATGGAAAGCTTTAAAAATCATATATCATATATAAACTGATCAATGATTGCGCAGATTTTGTTACATTATAGCCCCTCTGATAACTATTATAAAATAATAAATGTATTGATAAAACTATATGTTTTACTGTACTAGTTTAGACAGTATAGACAATTTGTATGTCATGCTTGTTAATACAAAACAGAAGATATTAATTGAACATGTGTATTATAGCCTATAGCATGCAAAACAACATTTTATTTTCATATGATATTTCAAAACTGCAGTGCTTTACAATATATTGGATTTTAAAGGCAGGGTTAGACTCATTTTCGAGAACGCTTGATATCCCTCCGCACGACCGCAGAGCCAGTGCACACATTGAAACACATTCTGAAGCAAAGCGTAGTACTACAGCTTTGTTAATATGAGCGGTTTTCACCACATTGTTGATATTCCTATTTATAGTGCCAGGGCTGTGTAGAAGTATCAGATTATTCTTTCAACATGCACAGAGAACGGTAAGCTGGCGAAATGCAAGGAGATATTTAGTGAATTTGACAAAACATGTATTATCTTACAAATTAGCTTGCAATAGCTGACTATACATTTAAATGCTAGTATTTCATTCAGGGTTAGTCAATCTTGAGAACGCTTGCTAACTTCAAGCTCATATCAAAACAAACTCCCTCAGATGCTCCGCCCCATACATTGAAACACATTGCAAAAGCTATCACATTGTTGTTGTGTGCAGGTATGCACCACTTTGTTTTTATTCCCATTTCTATGTTTGTCCGAAGCCAGGGCTGTATAGAAGCACCGGATATATTTTTCAGCATGCACAGAGAATGATTAACTAGCGGAGTGCACAGAGATATTTTGTTAATTTGACAAAAAGTGTATTAGCTTACTATTAGCTGACTATAACTTTAAAGCTGGAAGCTCCTTACCTCAATATAGATTCTATCTAAACAACATTATGCAGCTTGTTTGGGACATTGGTTAATAGCCTACTGTAGATTTGCTATTTCTCACTGCACAGTTCGTATATGGTTATGGTGTTTTAAGGCAGTACAAATGGCAAGACAAATTACAGACAATAACATACATTGAGTTCAGATTGTTATCTTTCTTCCTTTTTTTAAAAAAAAGGAAAAAAAGAAGAAGAAAAAAAGAGAAGGAAATGTTATAGCTGGTAAAAGAGCAAAACATCCATAGAGAGTAAAAAATTCAATTGTCACCTCTTGGCTCAATACAGCCAAAGGTTAGTTTCTTGACTGCTGCTGTCACTTGTCATAGGGTTGCTTAGCAATGGATTGAAAGCCATTATTAGCTTGTAGAAAATACAATTTCCATTTTGTTAACACAAAAATACATCTGAAATCTGTCACATGTTCACTTACAGTGATTTCTATGCCATTGAAATTATAATGTGAGCGATTATATTAAAAGCTTTGATAAGCTGAGAGCACAAATGAATCTGTACATTTTTCACCCATATCAATCTATATTATATCTAGTTCCTCTGTTCTGATGAACACGCCAATGTATTTTTCCTTCTATTAATATCTAGTTCTGCACAAACTCTCTCTCCTTGAACCATCCATCCCTGCCTCATCTATCAATGTCCATGATCAATCCGTCCACATAACGTATCCTTGCATCGTTTGATCAAGCCATCTGTCGGTGGATCCCCCTGTCCATCCCACCCAGACATGTACCAAGACGTCGAGTGGGTCTTTAAGCAAAGGCCGGTGACCTGGGTCTTGCTGACCTACAGCGGGGTCAACAGGATCACTCCTTTAAAATATTCAGCAGGTTCAAGAGCGTCTAGAGTCTTTAATGTTGAAAGACCTAGTGTATCTCAAAGTGTGTGTATTTTAAAATCTGCGTGTGCACATGTACGTGCGCGTGTGCGTGCGCGCCATTTTCTGTTTTGCATATAAGTCCTCGTGCCTACATATATCTTATCCGTCTGCCTGTCCGTCTGTGTGGCCCATCTGCGTGGAGCTCCATCTTCATGGCAACCAGCCTGCCTGCCTGCATTTCCCTCACTCTCCCCTGTCCTATTTGCAGCCAGCATTTCCAGTCTCAGATCAACGTCACGTGTTCGGAGTTTTAACTAGGCTAGTGAAGGGTACGGCAGCCAGTGTGGCACTTTTAGCGTAAGCCCCAATCAAGTGCGTCCTTTTGTAAATAGCACTGGGAAACTTGAAGACACATTTCGAGAGATGGAGATAGTTAGTTGGACTGGCAGGGTTGGTAATTAGAACATCCCCCTGGCTGGCTTTGTGCCATTGCTACAGTATGTAGGGCAGTGGTACATACAGAATAAGTGAGCTACGCACAACTGCCTTTGACATGCATACAAATTCAGGAGGGGGAAAAAAAGAAAATACAAGTGAATATGAGAAAAGCACAATTCTCTCGAGTGCTTCAAAAATCTTTTGTATTTGCTTGAATGAATGTGTGTTTACCATAAGTGTGGGGGGCATAGAACTATATGGGGGTGGTTATATTCAGATCACATGATCTCTTGTGGATATTGAGATGCCAGCAAGTCTTTGGAGGGGTCTGATGGAGGGCTCTTTGGGGGCTGGAGGGGCTGGATAAGACTCTAAGCTCCCAGGGTCATTGAAGTTCTACACACGTATTCCCAGCTCTCGATGATCACTGGATGCTACTATCACCTTCAGAGATGGGAATCACTGCTATTAAAGTGAGATATACAGCGGAATGCAAAACGTTCGGAAGCCATAATGACACCATCAACAAGAGTATTGCACTGCCAGCTGTTTGACTGACCCTTCCATGTTTGAGTCCAGCCTTTAACTACATTTCTTGCTTTCCAGTCCTGACCATCCACTTTTCCATCAAGCAGGGCTGTTGGAGCCGTATAGGAAATAACTCTACACTGTACTGGCTACAAAATAAAGCATGAAAGACACTGGGAATGGCATACCAACCTTTCCAGGGAAATACAAAGGCAATAGTCTCATTACATAAGAACGTAGGTTCCCAGCTATTAATTTGACTACTTTTAGTATATTCATGAAAATCATTTTTTATATTTTTAGGTTTACGAGTACTTATGTTGCAGCCAATCGCAAGAAATCATGGCCCAGGTCTGCTCATCATAAAATTGTTACAAGAATACAGTATGTGAAAACAATTAGGGATGGCACCAATACGATACCGAGATCGGAAATCGGTCCGATACTGACTTAAATAGCTGGATCGCTATAAGTGACAATTGGACAGTTGAAACCGATCCATGGGGCTAATCCAATTAAATTAATTTACACGCGTAGGTCTACTGTCAAGTATCAGCCATGTCTAACCTACCCAGGCCACACTATCAGTAAGTCCTGAAATAGAGATTGGCTGTCATTTACTTTGCAACTTAACTTAAAACTTAATTTAACACGTATCGGAACTCGATATCAGCCGATCCCCAAAGTGCTGGTTATCTGTATCGGTATCGGGACTGAAAAAACTGGATCGTGCCATCCCTAATAACAATGCTGGCATTATGAAGCCATTCTCTTGGCTTCAAACCCCTGCCCTAAAGCTAACAAATAACTTTTTGTATTTTTAATATGTAAAAGACCACCTAAAGAAATGAACACTGAGCTAAGTACTTTTAAGGGTGAATGTGACGGCACAAACTTGCAGCAGCATATTTCTGCAGACGCTACCAGCTAAGTCGTCTCAGGGTATATCGCAACAAATCTCTTCATCTCATTACATTTGCACAATCGCATACATTAAGGCATACACACAAACTGGGATTTAATTTAATTTAAATTTGTCGTCCCCGTCCCCCACCCCCTCCCAACTATCCCCCCAACCCGTGGCGTCTCCTCCCCTAACCTCCATTGACACACCGGCTCCCATGACAAGTTTACGCTTCACTAATGGTGCCCTTTTGGTGTCCATTAATTGCCCAATGATTATGTTTACACTCTTTGAATAGTCACACGTGGCCTTGTGTCCCCAGATAGCAGACAAACTGGCGTGTAAAGACTTGGCAGGCAAAGACATTCAGAAACAGGCTTTTTTTATATATAACTTTTAACCTTAACCTACAAATTGCAAATAATTTGATGTCATCATTATCTGACAATTACAGACAGTACCTCTAAAGCAACTTCAGTAAAAATAAAATGCCCTTAAATTATTGCTACTTATAGTGTTAATATAACAAATCTACATTCACCTCTGGAGACGGGGAGAGAGAGGAGGGGGTGGACTACGGGATCGCGTTAAGGGGGGTAGACACCTCCGTGTGTTGACTCTACACATGTATAGTATTTGATTAGCTGTAATCCAATGGAGGGAGAGACGGCTTCCTGTTAGCAGAGGTGCAAAGGGTCTAAATAAACAGCTTACAAGACCATTAAACACTAAAGGGGCGGCAGTCAGCAGCCCGCAGCAGGCAAGGCATGTCCACAAGGCATGGCTTGACCTCCCTGTGTGGCCGTAGAGACTCTCTGCCTTTGGTGGTGATGCATTTTCTTCATTAGGACATCAGAGAAATCAGACAAACAGTGAGCATTGGAGAGAGGGAACCAGAGAATGAGATAACAAAAGAGAAAAAAAATTGAAAGGACTGAAAGTGAATGAAAGGGGGAAAAAGCATGTGGATCACAGGAAAGCTGGTTTTGACAGAAAAGGAACTCTTATCTTATCTTACTTTTATCTTATCTTGCCCAGGGGTGTCATTAAGGTGAGTTAAAAAATCTAACTTCCAAGGGAGATCAAAAGTGTGACTAACATGTGTTTCAAACTAGCCCCCCTCCCCCGCACACACACACACACACACACACACACACACACACACACGCACACACACACACACACACACACATCATACGCACACACACACTTTAGGTTATTATGATAGTGATCTCTTTCGCTCATGAAAGCCCAATACTCTGCAAAAAACCCTGTGTCAAAGATCTCAGCTTTTAAAGACTCTATTTATGCAACTTGTCCAATCATCACCTTCAAAGTTAGCCTGAAA
>JAODUE010000002.1:1114015-1126165 GCA_027564755.1 Amblyopsis hoosieri
GTGCAATGCCAATCAGTCCAACCCACCAACCACAAACGAGCATGCAGAGAAACAGAGAACCGAGCCCAAATATCCAATAGATAATAAGATATTGCATTTTGTTGCGTATCCTGCTTGATTTCAGTCTGCCAATATTTATCTCCCAGAGCCAAATCTTTTTATACAAATATTTTCTGGTCCACACTTAAAATGTGTGATGAAATGGAAGGACTGTGATATGAAAGTGTGTATGGCTTCAAACAAATATCTATTAATAATCTTGGGTCTATTTCTAAACACAAAGCAGAAGCTGTTATGTTATATTCTTGGACTACCTTCTCTCTTTGAAAAATGTGTTGAAATTGTGCAGATTGAAAATACCATATAGAGTATGTAGAGTTTAAGAATATGCATCACACTGGCAGCCCTTTCATGCAGAATATTTGAATCTCTCCTTTTCAGGATTTGAGTGAAAGATGGTGGCCATGTCTATAATGAAGTTATGAAGTAATCCTCTAAAGGCCAGTTCCCTATTTGGCCTGTGAGAGTTACAATACAGCATCAGCAGGTGCATTTTCGGTCACGGGTAATGACTGGTGTAAAAGTTAAAAATTTTTTATTTTTATTTCACCTTAATGTTTTTGTGCCAAAGCACATTATATTTTCAGTCTGAACATAATTACTTTTGGTCTTTAGCAAAGCACTGACAAAATTAACGTTTGTAGGCACGAAATTATGAAAGTACACTGCGTTCCAAATTATTTTGCAAATTGGAATTAAGTGTCATAAACATTAAATATATAGTTTTTTAATCAAACTCATGGATGGTATTGTGTCTCCAAGCTCTTTGGATCACTGAAATCAATCTCAGACACCTGTGATAATTAGTTTTCCAGGTCAGCCCAATTAAAGGAAAACTACTTAAGAAGGATGTTCCACATAATTAAGCAGGCCACAGGTTTCAACAATATGGGAAAGAAAAAGGATATCTCTACTGTGGAAAAGTGAGCTATTTCACGAAAACCTAAGCGTGATCATCGTACTGTAAAGAGATTTGTGGCAGTTTCAGAGCACAGACGGGTTCGTGCAGATAAAGGCATAATGAGGAAGGGTACTGCCAGACAAATTCATCGGATTAAGAGAGCACCTGCTAAACTGGCTTTACAAAGCATAAAACAGGTATTTGAAGCTGCTGGTGCCTCTGGCGTCCCGCGAACCTCAAGGTGTACTATTCGGCCACCCTAACCAATGCTCACAAGCAGAAATGGTTGCAGTGGGCTCAGAAATACATGAAGACACATTTTCAAACAGTCTTGTTTACTGATGAGTGCCTAGCAACCCTGGATGGTCCAGGTGGATGGAGTACTGGATGGTTGGTGGATGGCCACCATGTCCCAATAAGGCTGCGACGTCAGCAAGGAGGTGGCGCAGTCATGTTTTGGGCCAAAATCATGGGGAGAGCTGGTAGGCCCCTTTAGGGTCCCTGAAGGTGTGGAAAATTACCTCGGCAAAGTATATTGTGTTTCTGACTGACCACTTTCTTCCATGGTACAAAAAGAAGAACGTTGCCTTCCATAGCAAAATGATCTTCATGCATGACAATGCACCATCTCATGCTGCAAACAATACCTCTGTCATTGACTGCTATGGGCATAAAAGGAGAGAAACTCATGGTGTGGCCCACATCCTCCCCTGACCTCAACCCTATTTATAACCTTTGCAACAGCCTCAAGCGAAAGATCTGAGAGTGGGAGGCAGTTCGCATCAAAACAGCAGCTCTGGGAGGCTATTCTGACATCCTACAAAGAAATTCAAGCAGAAACTCCATAAACTCACAAGTTCAATGGATGCAAGAATTGTGAAGGTGATATCAAAGAAGGGGTCCTATAATAACATGTAACTTGCCTTGTTAAGATGTGTTTGAGTGAAAGAGATTTTGATTTCAGTAAATATGACCTCCTAAGTTTAACAAATGACCATTTTCAGGTCTTTACAACCAATAAAATGTTTTGCCAGACTGTTGTACTGTTGTGTTGTGCATAATAATTTTAGAGAAATGTAAATGTTCTATTTAGGAAAATCAGTGTAAAATATAATTTGCATATTAATTTGGAACGCGGTGTTATATCTCATTCTGCATTCCATGCTACAAAAGCATAATTGCTGGCCTGAATATTGATTACATGGACAGAATTACTTTTGTCTACGAAATTATTAATGCTATACAGTCCAAGCTGCAGGCTATACTATATTTACAATAATGAAATGCAGTTAATGCAATTTGAATGGCCTCTTGCTTCCATGATATGACCTTCCTTTCTATATCTTCATACAAGCAGGAAGTTGGGTTATATGTTTCGTGGACAATCAATCTTTGTCTTTCTCCTCCATTGTACAACCCACTATCCCCCATTCCCAACATATGCTGCTCATGTTGTCACTTGAGCAGCACGCATAAGTTCAGTGGTTGAACTTTATTTCTCAGAACAAGACCGATTTGTAAAAGACAGATAGTTGGCAGAGAATGGGCCCCTCTACGCACATTTCCAGATACAATAGTAATTTACAACGTAAACTATGTCTACACTGTATTTCTGATCAGTTTAACTTTAATGATCCAATTTATTTTTATGGTTTATACAGATTTGTTTTAACGTTTCTTTTTTATAAAACTGACTGCAATGTGTGCAATGACATTCTGTACGAATATACAATGGGCAGTCGATGGACTCATCGCCCCAACCCCCGCAATGTTAATGTGTCAGGCGAGTACAGGCGAGTAGTGTGAATACACAGTGATATCGCAACTTCCTCAGAGGAAAAGGTTGAACCATGGCAATTCACTCTCACAACTGCATGAATGTACATGGGGTAGAGATGGACACAGATTCTGGTTACAAACAATAGCCAGTTATTAACGAGCAGTTTTGTTCAGCCAAAAGTCTGATAAGGGATGTTTTCCAGGTCACTTGGATGATGCCATTCTGGGTCTTCCACGCAGGACTACTTCTGACTTAGTAGTAGGCATGGGACGATGCTGAAAAATGTATATCACGATTATCCTGACCAAAATAATTGTGATTGACGATAATATCGCTAATATATATTATTATTATTATTATTATTATTAAAATAGCATTTTGTGAAACCATCATTTATTATAATGACACACGTACTGTATCTTTCTTTTTTGTGAGTCTTTTTGTTTTGAAACCAGTTTTTCAACAAATGTGATTGATCTTTTCTATGTTTGGGACACAATGTGATTGTAAAAATGCACGCTAATAAATACATTTGTAAATCAATACAATTGGACTGTACAATTAAGTCAATTTATTTATAAAGCACATAATAAAATAAAACTGAACAAAGTGCTGTAGAGAGCTACACATTATCACGTTAACAACAATAACATATAACATACAATCATTTCGAAACACCAAACCAACAAGCACAGGTGTCCCTAGCGCTACAAACCATGTATTGCCTTTGAAAACAAGCAGCAGCACCTTTAAAATCAATTCTATATTTGACTGGTAACCAACGAAGACATGCTAATATCGGCGAAATATGGTCGGTCCCTCTTCTTGGTACCAGTCAACAGCCTAGCAGCTGCATTCTGGATGAGTTGCATATTCCAGAGTACAGAGAATTGCAGGTATCAATTCGAGATGAAATGAGAGCATGGATCACATCTCCAAATCTTTAAACGAGAGTAAGGATTTCATTTTTGCAATAGTCCTTAGATGGAAAAAAGCTACCATTTACAACAATCAAATTTCAACGCTGAGTCAAAGATCACACCTACATTTCTTGTGATGGGGTGCACATTTGTAGACAAAGGCCCCAAATGATTAGATAGCTCCTCAACAAGTTTTGGAGTGACAAATAATATAACATCTGTCTTACTCTCATTGAGTTGAAGAAAGTTAGTAGCCATCCAGCCATTTGTGTAAGGCAGTCAAAAATGGGCTTCAAGGAGTTTGTGTTTCCAGGTTTTATCGGTAAATACAACTGTGTCATCAGCATAGCAGTGGTATGGTATGTATAAATAGATATAAAGAGAATAAAAATGGCCCCAGGATCGATCCTTGCGGTACTCCACATGTGATAGCTGCAGACAATGAGTTATTATTGCCAATATTATCCTTCTCCTTTGCTTTACAAAGGTAGTGAACCTTTGTAAAGCAACACCATGGATACCAACCCCTTTCTGGAGGCAATCGAGGAGGATGGGATCATCAACGGTATCAAACGCAGAGCTAAGATCGAGCAAAATTAAACAGGCTAACACAAACAGTATCTAACACCTCTTTCAAAACGTTTTTTTAACAGTGGCATCAGGAAGTACATTAACCTGGTTAAATGCAGTGCTTATTGCACTTAACAATGATTTAGGGCTATGCATTTTTAGCAATAATATCTGAGAAATACTTTGCTTTAGCTGCTTTAACAAGACGTTGATAGGATGAAACTTGAAAATATTCATACTTATTTGAGGATATTAATGATTATCACGATAATGGACATTCACCAGAATCACCACGATGCGATTATCATCCCATCCCTACTAAATAGTATATATTAGTTTTGAGTTATTGAACTCAGCAGTTAGAATTAGATCATGAGTTATGGTATCATATTGCTCCTAATCTATTGGTCTACACTTGCTTTTTATGCCACCTGTACTATTTTGGAAATATACATTTTGCCAGTGGAAATAGCTATTTGTAAATATTTATAACCAGTGTCCGCTTTTTGGGCATGGTATGGTACCTACATAATATATACAGTACATACATAACCAGGGTTGGGTAGGTTACATCATTTGTTACGTCATTTTTTCAAAAAAAATTTTGTAACATCTGATAACTATCAATTTTGCTAGGGGTGTCACAATATCAAATTTTCACTACACCATTATTGTGGGAAAAATAATTCACAATAACTATATCCCAATATCGCCCTTCCCATTCAAAACTCGTGTGTGTGTGTGTGTGTGTGTGTGTGTGTGTGTGTGTGTGTGTGTGTGTGTGTTTTTCCGGTCGACGCCCACCTGTTTCTTCATCGCATGAACGAAGGCTTGTTTGCTGATTTCCTTGTTTATGTGTCTCATTCATAAAACTATGGTCTCCGCTTGAAACCTATCATATATTTAAAGTCAGTCGGGCTTAACAGGAGGCGCTGGATTTTTTAGACGATATTATCATGGGTATATTCAATATCAATATTTCATTTTTTATTATCACGCTCATCGTCAATACCGGTATATCGAAAAACACCCTTACTTCACTCTTAAATGTTGTTCTTTGAAATGCCATCCAAAGCAATTTACTGTGTTGGCGTGCCAAATCTTTGTATTTTAGTGACCGTTTGTTGCTCAGGGGATGTTAGTAAAGTAGGATTTTATTTAAATTATTGATTGATATTAATAAGAGAATAGCAGATTATTTTTGCATTTTCTTCTCCAAACTTTCCTTTTTAAATTTTAAAGTAGTCTTAGATGTACCGGTAATCATCCAAAAAAAAAAAAAAACCTGATTCCACTATTTTAGCTGGTAACTGTAATGGATTATTTACTGTAACTGATTACATGTAATGTTAATTCCCAACCTTGTGCCTAAAATCTGATCAGAATTAAGAGTTTCACCTTTTAATCTTCAAATGAAGTCTGTTAAATCTATAATACAATACCTCCTTTTAGAATAGTTAATAGCACTGGTAACACAATGTGGTACCATATAGTTTGATTACACTGTCCTGTCTGAATCTCTCAAAGTGCTTTTTAGGGCTTTTCCATCTCACCAAATGCAGGAGAGCAATTTAAAAGTGAAAGTAAACTGTCTGAAGCAGGCAGCACAGACTCCTTCCCCACATTTCTGATTAAAGTGATTATTCTAAGGTCCACCTGTGTAAGTAATGTTTTTATAACATAGCATGGTTCCTTTCCCATACTACTTCTGTCATCCAACAAAATAGGCAAGTAAAATCCTGTAGACATAATTATTTGGCGGTATAGGGCGCAACAACAAAGAAATAACAGACTTGAGGAAAGTCATTCATTGAACAGTCATGTTCATCGGGGTGAAATATGGTGTTTCCCACCGTTAGCCTCCCTCTTAGGAATATCACGCAAGCTAAATCATTTCCCCATTCATTGTGTGGATCCTAACAGCTTCTCCACAGTGGTAATGTGCAGTCGGCAACAGTCACCAGAGTGCATTGTCCATTAGCTAAAGTCTTGCTATTTAATTATCTAAGTGTGTGAGTGTATGCAGTCATCCAATGTGGTCACTACAGTTCCCCCTCTCTTATCTGCTATTCCACTGACCCACTTTACAAAACAATATAGCCAGGCTATCACCCAGCTAGTGTGTGCTGGGTGAATTCCCTTTTTATTCTCTTAAGAAGTAATTTGATGTGAAATGTTATAAATGTTGTTTTGGTTGTTCAAGTGAGTGAGCCTAACATTGAGATGGGCTCTGGTTTGGCCTTGCAGTGGAATCAGCTTAATAAGGGAGCTGGTGTCAAATTTCCCTGCTGCCTTCTTGCCCCTCCTGACACCCGCAGCCATACATTGATTTGTTAACCTCAGAACTAGACTTCAAGTTCTCATTGATGTAATGGACGCTGAGGCTATCAGCCCGCCCAGATAGGACTGTTTGCGTGCTTTCACCTACATGGTTGGTAGAGGTTGGAATAAACGTGGCATTGTTGTTTCATCAGCTACCCAGTCCAGAGTATCGATTATATCATGTGTATCTGTGTGCTGTTCATTTGTTACAATGTATTCTTTGTAAACGGTCCTTTTTGAGACACAGTTCCCTAGAGAAGTGTCATGGGGATTTCTGCCTTTTACAAAGCTGGCAGTATTGTAAACATAACAAAAATCATTCTCATCAACCACATGTGGTCTGTTCTCCGTGAACATTCCAATATCTAATACTGGAGCTATAAGGGGGGGTTCCAAGGATTATCTGATACATTGAGAATATTGAAGAGGTAGTGTATACATTAGTCTCTGGAGGCCAATAGACAAGCAGTAACGGCTTCCTGTACCACCAAACCAATACGCTCTCATGTGTTATGTCCTATCATGTTCTTTCCATTGTGTCACTTAGCAGAAACATGTATCCAAAGTGACTTGCAGTGCGTACAATAACAAGTCTGCACATTTACAATTATTTTGTAACACTTAACACAAATTTCAATAGCAGAAGCTAAATATCATGATTAGGACTGCACACCTGCAACACAATTGTCTGCTGTCCTTATAACGGCATTCCCCACCAAGTTGAAAATACTGATTGAAGACTGTCTCAGGAAATGAAGGATGTCATCACAGATGATGGAAAGTTGGCTGGTGTTTGTTTGTCTGTGATTAGAGAGGTGAGCCAGACTGCCACTGTGTGCTCAACAGGGCTGCTTGTTTAGAAGCTTGTTTCCTTTTACAAATATATTTTCTATTACTCGCCCAGTAATTATTTGAAGTATATGTTTTTGTTAATTTTAGCCCTTGTAAGGACTACACATACAAATACACTTTAGAGTGTAGAGTTAGTGTGCTTTCTTTTTTTTTTTAATGTATTTCCGTGTTACAAAATGTTAAAGGGTGTGGCGGCAATAGATAAAATCATACTACTTGAAATAGATAGGATTACTACAAAGAAAATCCTAAATATATTAGAGGTTTAAGATCTTAAAATAGTTTTTCATGAAGAGCAGCTACTAGGTACTTGAATTATCCAAAAAACGTGTGGCCAGTCAGGCTTTCCTCTTGTAGTACTGAAGTGTCTTTCACTCTTCTTTGTTCATTCACTTGTAATCTAACTACTGTGGCTACAGGTCTCTAATTTGAACATAAATGGCAACAACACACCTGTTATCTACAGGATAGACATGTCATGTCTGTTATCTACAGGATTGTCATGTCATCATAACAAGACATTTTGGCTTCTGTGTCGACCTCCAGTCCACTAAGCGTATTATATCATAATAAATGTGGTAATATGTACCACAAATGTAAGGTTAATTTACCGTATATTTACATTTTCAGAAGTCTGGTAGGATGTACTCGCAAGAGGGGGAGGATCCGCCCACAAATGGCAGCCAATCAGACAGCCGTCTGAAGAGCAAGAAGCCACCCAGCCTGGTCATAGCCATTCCTCCCGCTGAGGAACCACGAGAAACGACTGTGCCCGACCCTGCTAAAGGGGTAGGTTAGCCTTTATTTATAATGTTCACTGGGCGCTGATGAAAAATGCTCCTTCTGAAGATGATATGCAGAGCCAATATTTTGTTTGCTATGCAGCTATTGACGGACCTGTGCAGATAATGAGAAGTAAAATTAGATCCTTGATTAATATTTGGGGATCCCAAACACGTAAGGGAATTTGCTGAGCCTTGACCACATATGATAGTACGGTGATATGGACCTGAATATCTACCTGGATATCTATAGGCACATTACAGCCAGTAAGTTGAGCCGGTAGAACCTGACTTGGAATAGGACAAGGACCAACATCATCATTTTGATGTTGAAAAAGCTGACATACTATATACAACGGTTTAAGGCTTAAGTGTATTGTGGCCAGGGAAAATGGCAGTGCGTTTACTAAACGCATGATAAATGTCAGATACATTGTCGTGAGCAATAAAATACTGATGTTTCATATTTAGAAGGTGATGATGCCACTTTCCCATGGGAAACCCATGGGTCTTTCCTCAGGATTATGTACTTATATGACCCTTAGGCATTGTAACTGAAAGAAATGAACTGAGCTTGATGTACTGTAGTGTATACTGTTTGCTTCAAGTTGCAGTATGATGCTGAACATATTTACCGTCTCTTACTGGTTTATGAAAGTGTGGTGGTAAATGTCAATCTGGAGTAACAAGCAGGCTCAGGCTGTGTACTTTCATATATTTAAAACCCCATGGTCATGATGAATGAACTGCCTTCACCTGGTCATTACATGTATTTGGAATGGTACTGTGAATGGTGTGAATCAATGCGATCCACAGTGACGGGGCATACCAGACTTAACATTACATAACATAACGTTATCTATGAACACATGGCATACAGAACAGTGAACAACAAACGGTGGGTATGCTTTTCTGCAGCTGTACCAGAGTACTGTTCAAGGCTTGTTTAGAGGATCTTGAGCTCCCCTCTGTCAGTGCTGTATACAGTACTCTGTTTATTTAAGCAGGGTGACATTTGAGACAGCTGTCTAGCACTTTATGTGGCACATATTTCCCTCCCTCTATGGGCCTCATGCTCAGACTGCAAACAGTAGTATTTCAACCACAATGTCCATGCTAACGTCTAATGGCATCTACGTGAGTTAGCATAGAGGATTATCAATTATGGCGTAAAGTTTAAGGTCTATCATTGATATATGTATTTTAAAAGCTCTCGTTTGTAGTGGGGAAACTTTCACATTAGTAAATGAATGAAATAAAAAATGTGCATTGGTTGATTTCTGATTAATGCATTATGTCCATGGAACAGGATTCCAGATAAGTTATCAACAAACAAAACAAAAACCATTTGGATGGCTATAATGTCAATGTCAGATTGGTACGCTAATGGCAGCACTGATGGCAACACACCAACACAACACAATGCAACGTGGGCAGTAGAGCCCAAGTGTTCTGCTGTGACATTACAAAATGAAGAATAAAACACACGGCCCACTCTTTTTTTTTTTTTTTTTTTTTTTCTTCTTCTTCACACTAGTAAAACCATTTCAGATGGATAAATGGATACTGCTCAGTTCTTGCTGGGCAGTAGAGAATATTGCTCTCTTCTTGTGGATGTTTTAATTTTCAATTAGCCTTTATGTTAATATGGAACAATGGAGCAAGTAATGCCGAGAATGTAATTTGTCTAACTGTAATTGCATAAATGATGAAATGGTGTGTGTGTGTTCTTGCCATAGAACTATGGTTCTTGCACATACCAAGTTACAAATATATTTTATACAAAATGTACATTTCTGTAATTGAAGCCGTAATGTTTTGATTCCACTTTTAAGTTGCAGGAGGCTAATCTCAGTTTTTTTGTTTTGTTTAGTATGACAGTAAATAATTGCAGCATTAAACAAGATAATATGCATATTGTCTTGGTTAATACTGTAATTATTTGATGCTGCTAACGTGGAATCAAAGTGCTGTCAAATTCAGAAACAGACATCAAACTTTGTGGGTGAAATTAGACACTTTCCACATAATGTTGATTATTTATTTATTTTTTATTTATTTTTTAGAGGAATTTCCCTCCCCCAGTCTAACTATGGAAGCCAGCCAGGCAGGCATGCAGGCGGGCAGGTTGGGGATCCTTTGCTAGCCCACAGCAGCCTGAACATATGGCTCACTTAGGACCCGCTTAAAGCCCCATTAACTCTCACAATGACGAGGCAATTAGCACAGCCAGCGCTGCGTCACCTTCTGGGCACGATAATGGAAGCACAGCACCTTGCATAATTGCGTAAGACGACTGGCAATGTTTACATCAACGTCATCACAAACAAATAGATAATGTTGGTGAACATGGATGAAGGCATGTAGTTAATTTTCTCATGAGTAACAGCCAAGGGCCAAATATGTTTACATTTGTCTAGCCAAAGTACCGTTACTGTATATTAATTAACAAATGTATTTTGTACTTTTAATTAAGTAAACATTTGAAAATTGTAATTGTTAATTGGAAGAATTGCACAGTATTTTATTTGGGTCTTATTTCCTGTGTCTGTGATACAAGGTGTAACAGATACAGTAGTAATCTCATATTAAATGTGTCTATATATATATTAAGGGCATGAATTCCACATTGAGCTACAGTACAGTAGGCCCTTTAACTGCACTGTAATTCCATACTGCTAATCTGAGATACTATAGCAGATGCAAAGTGAACCTTAATTGCTCCATTTCGTTGTGTGGCATAGGTTCTGCGCTCCTCCCTGAAGAAGAGCGTGAGCAGGCCGGAGGCCAGTCCCATGCTGGAGGGTTTTGGCGGAGATGGGGGCCACACGGCTGGGGGGAGGAGAGCAGGCTTCGGAAGACAAACCTCTTTGTCCCAGAGCATCCGCAGGTAACGTGCAGACGCCGCTGTGTGGGACACTGCCAAGGTCTGCGGTGCCCCGCTGGCGTGGCCCGGTGTTTTAGGATTGTAAAGCCCACTCTCTCCCCCTCCCCTCCGTGAAGGGGGACGGCCCAGTGGTTTGGCGTGGGGGACGACTGTGAGACCAAACAGCAGGTGTGGCATAGGAAGAGTCTGCGCCACTGCAGCCAGCGCTACGGCAAGCTGAAAGCCCAATACAGAGAGCCTGACATGGCATCCAGCGTAGACCAGGGCCTGGACTCTCCAGGGGCACACAAGATGCCCAAGGTATGTCATGGTCTCTTCCCCCCCCCCCCCCTTCATGAAACCACACTTAATCACACTTAAATAACTTCACACATTGGATAGAACGGTCACTATAAATGACTACTACTAACATATTCAGTGTGGCCGTGCGTAGTATGGCACTGGTGATTATGATAGTGTGCCAAGTTGTGTGTGTGTGTGTGTGTGTGTGTGTGTGTGTGTGTGTGTGTGTGTGTGTGTGTGTTATGCATGCACAGTGAAATACTTCTTTGGAATTGTGGGACAGTTTTGAGTGGAGAGATTTCAGAGGGGAACATTCAAGTCTCGCATGAATTATGCAAAGGAATGTGTCACTGATTGTCAGCATGCTGTTGAATAATGTCAGGCACTTTGACTGTGAGCCCATGTTTCCTTTATGTTCTGTGTCTGGGCAGAAGGAATACATGTCCCAGTGTGTTAGCATGTCTCATGTTTGCTATATGTTCTGTGTCTGGGCAGAAGGAATACATGTCCCAGTGTGTTGGCATATCTCATGTTTGCTATTGCCGTTTGTCTTATTGCACATTTGATATAATTGATTATTTATTTATATCGCTCTCCTTACCTTAATGTCTGCCAGCTCCAGTGTTCTCTAGGGGGCCTGTGGTAAGATGCAAGTAGCACTTAATATTTATCATCACATACAGTCGTGGGTGGGTGTGGGTGTGTGTGTGTGGGGGTGTGTGTGGGTGGGGGTGGGGGTGTGTGGGTGTGTGTGGGTGTGTGTGTGGGGGGGGGCTGGTGTGTGTGGCGGTGGG
>JAODUE010000002.1:1157174-1180546 GCA_027564755.1 Amblyopsis hoosieri
CATAAATACTGTTACTTGGGAATTAATGTAATATACTGAAAAAATCCATCTACGCCCCCGGGGGGTTGGGAGGGGGGCGCCGCGCGGGCCGGAGGCGCGGGCCGCGCCCGCCGGGGGGGGGGGGGGGGTTGTAGTGTACCTGATCAGGCAGAACTGCCGGCTCCTGATTACGACACCATTTTCCCAGCAGGCCTCTCTGCCTCATCCTGCTTCTGTGAATATGGGCCTGCTATTCCCCGCAGCACTCCCTCTCGTCTAATGGCAGAATTAAGACCGTTTAGAGTGATTTCCTCTGCCTTCATGGGCGCTCTCTAAAAGAGACGAATCTTTTCTTTTTTTTACCCCCTCTGTGCCGATTTACAGTGTGGGGGGTCTGGCATGCGAGGGGAAAGAGAAAAGTTCCGCGTGACTGAACATAACAGTACAACAGGTGGGGAATTGAGTCAGAATTGAGAAGATGTTCAAGAACTTTTTTTTTTTGCAATAGCACGATGTGTTTTTGGTTGTTGTGTATGTTCATGCTAGGCCGGTGTCCGCACTAAGATGTCATGCACTGCTGTTAGCTAGCGTAGCAGTTCACAGCTAGCTTAAAATGGTTTTGACATTCTGTCTGATTAACTTCAATCATTTTGGAAATCCAATCAATGAATCATAGCCCCATAAATATCTGTAGAAAACATAATCAGCGCTAATCAAGATCAGTCAACAATATATTAACATGAAAACAAATAAAATTTTTGCAGCATCAACATAGAATAATACTCAAGTTTTGATCCGTCTCTTAAATATTAATAATTTATTTTAAATATAAGTATAAACCATATTATACTGTATGGGAATGACTTCAGAATGAAATAGGAAAAATGGTTCTTGTTCCAAGAAAGTTGGGCCTTAGTCAGCTCACTAGATCGTATCACTGATTAAATATGACACAAATCCAGACAGGCTGGAAATCTGCTTAAACACACTCCATCTGTCACACTGCATTACATCACAGCCACCACTGTGACATAAGCACAGGACCGTACCAACACGTTCATGTGTTACCCATGCTGTCTATTGCCCCCCCTCTCTAACCTTCACACACACACACACACACCTCTTCAGCTTCATTGGCCAGACTCAAGGGCTGCAGGTGTATGGGCCACACAGTGTTTGGGGTCAGCCAGAAGATAAGTGAAGAACAGAGCTCCCTTACCCTTCCGTCCTGGCTTAACCCCTCCTGCCCATACCCCAGCCCAGCCAGCCCAGCACACGGGCCGATGTACTCTTCACTCACCCTCACACACACACACACACACACACGCACACACACGCACACACACACACACACAATACACTCTATACACATAACACTCACACCAACCACACACACACACACACACACACACTATCTGTTGATCCACGACACACACACACACATGCACGCACACGCACGCGCACACACACACACACGCTTTGAGTAACATATTTTGCAAAAGAAAACTGTCCCCAAGGATAAAACATCACAGCAAACCATCTCCTTATACTGTAGTTTGTCAAACTGTTATTGATGTAAACAGTTCATGTTTAAAATAAATTATTTTGCCTGGTATTATGACACAATAAATGTTTTTGTTTTTTGTCTCTCTCTTAAAGATCAATGAACATCTTTTGAAATGCATGAACGTGCCATGTAAAATGTTATTATGGAATTAAAGGTGGTATTTCTTTGATTTTTTACATAATCTAACCTTGGAAAGCGTAGCTAGTATTTACAGTCATCAACAGAACATAAACTCACTGTCAGGGGGTTTAATAAATATTCAAAGCTGGCATGCTGTTAATGTTATGACAAGTTTGAAGAAGAAGAAGAAATGATATATAAAGAACAAATAAATAACAGCTTATATTTTACAATCGCTAATAAAAACATAAAAGAAGGCTCCCTATAAAATACTCTGTTAGGACACGATTTCTGTAAGATGTTGTTTTGTGGTTTGAATGAGTCAGATTTTAGGACGGCCTGGGTAGAGCACACCATTTCAGTCAGTCAACGCATGTATACAGCCCGTTGGCACAATGCCAGTGGAGGAAGGTGTAATTGGAGGAGGAAAACACCAATACGCTTCAAAGTTGGTGTACCAGGGTCAAGTGTTGCGGTATACCTGTTGCCACTACCTACAGAGAAAGGGCATATTGGTTACCTGTGTCACCTGCTACCATGTGCTCACATACGCAGCTACATACATACACGGCTGGTACATAATGTTACTGGAGGCCTCCCTGCACTTGTGAACACACCCATCAGGACAGGAATAACAGGCCACTCCAGCGTATATGGGGACACCCGAGACACAGTGGCATCGCACAAGCATGATGTTCTCCTTATCTCCGGCCCACGGCAGACATGAGAGGAAACACCTTGTTGAGTGTAACATGTCTTTCATGGTATTTTTCCACTCTCATTCACTACTTGTTCAATTCAGTGCTGAAATGTAATGAAATTAAATGTAATTTGCCACAGCTGCAAAAGGACACACCTTTCCCCTAAATAATGGAAACAGCATAAGGAGGTAAGCAGAAACACACATATTGACCAAATATAGGTGAGCGGAGGGCGTACTACAGCTATCTTATGATGTGAGAGTCTGCGTTGCCATTTCATTCTACAGACAGACTAAATGTGTTTCTGTCTGACATTTAGTGGTCTTAACGCTGGCTACTTTTTACACCCTGCACAAGTCAACAGCAGCAGCAATAAAGTGGATTTTCTTATTTCTGCGCCACTAAACTACACAGCGGAATGACACGTTGACACCAAGGAGCTCCACAAGTGTGGTGGGAGCCTCATATTGAAAGAGCATAGAAATTTACATGACAACTTAGGAAAAATGCTTTTTTATTGCTCATCCATCCCCTAAATCACTTAACTCCCCCACTTCTTTCCTCTGCCGGGGCTATTAAATCACCATCTTGACCCTGCGGCCCGGGGCGCCAGTCATAAAGGGCCCCCCGGGGGTCAGAAGGCTTGATTGTGGCATTTGAATATGAAATGGCCGGTTGGGCCTGGAAACAGCCCATGCCCAAAACACAAGCTGGGCCCCGGGAGAAAGGCCTGTCCCAGGCCTTGAGGGTCTCTCTCTCTCTCTCTCTCTCTTTCTATCTCTGCCTCTCTCCATCTCTCTCTCTCCATCTCTATCTCTCTTACTCTCTGCCTCTCTGCCTCTCTCTCTCTCTCTCTCTCTCTCTCTCTCTCTATCTCTCTCTCCCTCTCTCTCCATCTCTCTCTCTCCAAGTAAACCAAGTCCAAGTAAACCCATACAGGGTGAGAGATGAAGACTGGTGTGGGGGTTAGCAAGGGGAGCATGAGGGGCAGGGGTTGAGCGCGAGAGAGGCTACATGGGAGAAAGAGAGAGGGCAGACATTTGAATAAGACAAGAGGCCATCTCTGTTTGCATGACAAAGGAGCCCGCCATCGCTCCTGATTGGTGTCACAGCGCGGCACTAAAGCCATGCGGGACCCCCGAGTGGGCTAATGTGCGCAGCGTGGGCGTGTTCATGCATCTGAGGTGTGACATCAGGGAGGGGCGGGGGTGTCCCTGTCGTCCACATACAGGTTTAACCAAGGAGCTGACGTGGAAAGAGTCTTTGGCCGCAATACCGCCAAAAGAAACCAAAGTTCAAACTTTCCACATGAATTAAAGGATGAGAACACACTCAACTGTTGCAGGAGAGGCTTCGGCTGGAGAAGCACGAGTTCTCTCTTCACTCAGTATTCAGTCGAGCCTTCCAAACGTTTACCAGTAACTCCATACAGTCTACAGGCTGGTATGTTGGAGTCCTTCACATGTGTGGGCTGGAACCTATTAACAGGCCCGCTAATAGTCCCACAGAGGCTGTTAATGACCCCAGAGGTGTGAAGACAATGCTTCTAGAAACACCTCCCCTTCCACCCCCCCCCCCCACAACCCTCCCTCCCCTCCCACCCAACCATTTCATTGTCTATCTGGGCTGTTAGAGGAGCTTTAAGCCACTGCAGGTGCAGCCCTGGCACCACAAAACGCTGCCCATCCAGAAGGAATCGCGCCATCCACCCAAAGACCCGCATCCCCCCCCCCCCCCACACACACACACACACACACCATCTTAGATTTCATGGAGACCACAACAATACGAGTATTGAGATGAGAGGGCATCATATGTGGAGGCACATTCGAGGGCTATATGGGGGGATTTCACAGCTCAGTAAGTTTGGACAATTTATTTACCGCCCCCTTTTATTACAGGGCCCACGGGAACAGGCGCATGCATTTTGACAAGAGTTTGGGGACGGTGTGCAAGGGCAGCTTAGCCCGGGATGGGCCTCTACTGGTGAGAGGCACTCTCCCAGTGACGAACCAGCCCTCGCATACTGAGGGAGAGCACCAGGAAGCAGTGGGAAGTTGATGAACGTGCATGAGAAAAAGGTCACACACACACACATGCGTGCACACTCACGCACACATCCACGACCACACGCTCACACACGCACACGCATTCACACTCGTACACATTCTCTCAAGCTCACGGACATGTGCGGACGTGCACACACACACGCACACACAAATGTGCGCTCACACGTGCTTACGTGCGTGCTTGCGTGCGTGCGCACGCGCGCGTGCACACACACATTGCAGACAAAGCATGGGCAGCTTCACGTGCTGGCCTGAGGGACACACCTCCAGGACTGCTGGCTAACTTGCCATGGCAACTAATCAATAAGTGACAGAGTCAGTCAGGACTGAATGATGGCTGAAGGTATCCCCCCACACCCCTTCATGTTTCCATGGATACACACAGCCATAAACCGCACTGACAGCTCACTCTACACACACACACACACACACATATGTACAGACACCCACACCACACACACGCACACTCACACACACGCACACGCACACACACAAATATGTACTGGCACCCACATCACACACACACACACGTACACGCACATGCACACACACACACACACGCACACATGTATATACACACCCTGACTCCTGGTGAGTAGAATTAACGTTGGACTGCAGGAAGAGCATATGTACTGTACAGCCTGTGCTAGGGTGGAGAAGAGCATCCATGTCTCTATGTTCACAGTGTGTATGCTCGTGTCACAGTTTTTCTCGATTGCTTAGACACAATTCCTGAAACAACTCACTATTTCTCAAATCTTCACACACAATGTTTAACAACTCACACACAACGGTCCAAACCTATATAACCTCTTTGTCTGATTTTAACTTGCTGTTAACTAAGATGTCAATAACACAGATTACAGTACATGACAAACTGGAGCGATTACTTCAAGACACTGCTACCAAAATGTTTACAATTGAGAAATAAAACCTGGCAAGAGAAATTGATAATGGTACTGTACACTAAACATTGGTGGTTACTGCAAGGTAATACAGTGTTTTTCAATTGCTTCCACACTATTTTAACTATTTAACTATTTAAAACTTTATAAAACACACAGTGTTAGTGAAACCTTCCACTTGGGCAGCAAAACCACAGCCCAGATCTGCACAACTATAAGCACAGTCTCAGCCTCACACGTTTTGCAAAATACTAAACACACACAATCTACATTAGACACATAAATCTAACACAATGTCACTTTGCGATTTCAAAGCACTGCCTTCCAAAATACCACACCTATGAAACAATCGATCAAACCTGGTGAACAGACTCTTAGGTGCTTACAGTAACTCTACACTCACCAATCAGCCATGAGCCATATGAAAAGGCAACTGGTGAGTTTACCTTCTGCAACATAAATGGAAGGTAACATTGTACAGTACTATAAGAAGAAGAAAAACATAATTGGCCACAGACCTACAGTATGTTGTCCCAGGCCAACATGGTTGTAACATGCAGAATGGGGCCCTCCACCACCATGCCAACATAGGTCCTTACAACTTACAGTACAAAATGTGAATACAGTAAGTGGGCCACCACATACGTGTGACCAAACTGATGCAGGGTCTGTGCAAAGATGGATTCCCCATCCAAGAAAAGTTGTTCCTCACTCTCTTGTGACTCTCTTGAGGACATAGCCTGTTATTTGAATGAAATGCTAAGGCCAGATCCAACTAGGCAAATCAATTATGCTTTGGGGTTTTATTTTTACTGTAATTTATTCTTTCTTACAAATGTTTTTGTTGTGTTTACAGTATATACTATATTCTATTTTCAATAAAATATTTTCTGTTCTAATTTCCAGTACTACAGGTAAATGTAACCTTTGGAAATGCATTGATGTATCGTCTGATTTTACATTGTGGTGAGGAATATAATTGTGCAGTACTGATGTGTTTTATTTGACCAACATACTTTATTCTAACAGTATCTCTACCTACACTATACAGTATCATTAGAAAAGGACAAATGCTAATAGTGTTTTAGAAAGAGCACAGCAGTGTCTAACTTGTTCAAACAGAATCTGATCATATGATTCGTGTGCCATAGGGTGACAAAATTGGGATTTTACAAATTATTGTGTAGTTTTGAAGTGTTTAATTTTGCAAAAGATCTGATACTGCTACTTGTGTGTACGGTTGTGTGAATTGTGTGTAGTGTTTTGACAAAATTAGTCCCGTTTTAAAAATCTGTCTGAAGCAATCAAAAGAAAATGTACCATGGGGATTAGGCGGTGGGCGGCCTGGCCACAGGTTATGGCTGGCAACAACAGCAATGACATTATATGAGGCATCTGACGATAGAGACCCTGAACACAACCTCCATTGTGCATCTGTCAATCTGTGTTCCTTCTCGCTGTCTTTGTCCGGCACTAATCAATATCTGTGGCCTAGATGTGATGCCCAATCTGCCCCCCTCCGCCCGCCTCACGCCTCCATTACCCCCGCATTGCATTGTCTCAACGCAATCCCATACTCTCAATTCGCTGTCCCAGGGCACGCTGGCTACTGTATGTCTGCGCTGCACGTAACACTTGGCCTCATTTCTCCTCAGCTTCCGTGGCAGGTCAAACACACAGGGTAGGGACGTGGGCAGGTCTGGATTAAAGGGAGACGCTGTGTGCTTCGTAAACAAAGTGATGCACGCTAAAGAAATGGCAAGGGGGGGACATATTTCTACTGCACCAGACAGGCCTGCTTGGCACCTGGGCTCTCCCTGACGCACACTAGACTCAACCGTTTACATGTAATTGCCCGTACAGGTTTTTCAGGAGGAAGCTTCATAAGCTTGTTTCCCTGTCGGCTGTGTCTGCCTGTGTGTGTGTCTGCCTGTGTGTGTGCTTGTGTACAAGCACACACACAGGCACGGTAGAACCCTTGGAAAACAAGTTAAAGCAAACACTCCACGGCACCTACAGCACAGGGATCCTCGCAGAATCGCTTCTCTTTATTATATTGAATAATGTCTATCTCTAACCTTAACACGAGCGGCACAACCAGGGCAACGACACAACACAATCCATCCATTTATGCTGTTTGTGTTTGCTTGGCTTTGGACAATGCCGGGATAAAACCTGTCTCATATTTGACAAGGCTCATACTCAGACGCACCTGCCGGGCTAAAATAAACACAGCTACAGAGGCAGACACTTTAATGGATGACCCTTGCATTAAAGAGTGAGACTGGGTAAATGTGTACACGGGAGGGACGACACGTATTGAGGTATGGCCAGGGAGCGGTAACCTTGCTACCCAAGGTCACCTACCTAACGCCCCCAGAGTCACTGACTCATGTGTGTGGCAGGTACATACACGTCAGAGTGACAACGGGCACAGGACCAGTACATTTCCCTTGATGTCAGTCATAGAGTGCGCCTGCCCCTTATGCTGTTCCATATTGTTAAATACACATTAGTATCACCAGGATTTTTGATGTGGAAGTTGTAATGTGGAATACAGTCTGATCTGGTTCATAACGGTATATCTGGCGTAAAGGCTAAGCTCAAAGGCTAAGCTCTCTAAGCTCAAGAATACTTGCTAACTTCGAGCTCAAATCAAAACAAACTCCATCAGAAGCTCCGCCCCACACATTGAAACACATTGTGAAGCCAAGTGGCATTGTTGGTGTGAGCAGTGTTCACCACTTTGTTGATGTTCCTATTTACAGAGCCATAGGTTATGTAGAAGTAGCAGATTCTTTTTTTTTTTCAGCACGAACAGTAAACTAGCTAAATGCAAGGAGATTCTGTATTTGGTGAATTTAACTAAAGGTGTTCTAGCTTACAATTAGCTTACAATAATTGACCTTCATTAAAAACCAACCAGCATCACAAGAACACAGCCTTTACAGCATTTAGTATTTAATCGTACAATTGACTGATAACAAAATAACATGTACGTTTGGTGTCTTGTTGTTAATCTATGGCTTGCGTGACAAAAAGTCTTCAAACCCTTCATTTACATCATGTAGCCTACCTGCCACTGGCATTAATGCAAGTCAGTAGCTCTCGGGCCTAAGCAATTTTGGAGGGGGTGGGGTGCTAGTCTTTGAAGCACTTTGCTCTGGGCATTCTTTGCGGTTGTGTAAGGCAAGGTGATCCAACCACAGCTATCATTAATGGCAGACATCTGCATTATGGAGCAATTTAGGCAGTGCACGCATACATTCACTCAAAGATGTGTAAATGTTAGCCGGTGGTGCATTTAAACGCAAAGACATCATGCACGGTCAAATGTGATTTACCCCAGTGTCTTCTGTGAAGGCTGCGCTCAGCAGCAGTGAGCGTGTGCATGCGTGCGTGCATGAGCGAAGGCTCAAGAAGGGCCGGTGTGCAACAGAAGAGGGATGGCTCTCAGTAGGTCAGCACAGAAGCCCTGACCCCAGCGGGATTTGATGCCATTTTCCCACGCAGGGAGTCGACCTGAGAGGAGCTCGTTAACAACATCTGCCCCGGTTCAGGAAGATTAATCCCCCCCGACCACCACATACACACACACTGAACACAGTGCTGTCAATCCCACTACCCCCCATGAGCCTCGGCACTCTGGACAGGCCTGTCCAAGCTGGGCCACTTCTCGCTCCCCTCCAGGCTCAAAGGGCCTCTTCTAGTACACAGTCACAGCAGATCAATACTGCCTGACTCTGGGCGAGCGCACACACACACACACACACACACACACACACACACACGCGCGCGCGCGAGCACACATGCGTGCACGCAGCCTGCATGGTAGTCTGATTTTTTCCCAGCACTAGAACTGAGATAACCCCTTCAGCAACTTCTTCAGAGGCCGTGCATACGTTCAAGCTATTTTTAAACAGGTATGCAGGAAAGCGGGCGCTCGGTGACGTCTTGCCACAGCCCAGACGGCCGTCTGATCTGCTCGCTGTGACGCAACCCCGTGTTGAGTGTTCAGAGTATGTTACAGGTACGACGTATTTTTGGTGCAAGGTGTGGTGTTGCCGAAGCGGCCCAGCCAGTTGAGCGGCCGTGTGGGTGATGTCACTAGACACGAACCTGTCAAAACAGATTTTTAAGAATGAACTTCACTCAAACCACACCGACATACAAGGGACTCCGAGACACAATCTGATATTTTCCTCCGCTACGGTGTTCACACAGCTAGTCTGGCACACTCTCCAGCAAGCAGTCGGAGCATGTGGAACAAGTGCACAACAGGAATGGCTTATTTAAAGCCTATGGCACCCATGCCTATAGCTTTACACGCATATGTCTTATACATGCACGCACGTCGCACGGACGCGTATTGTCAGAATACAGCGGGAATCCACTGAATCCATGTTCTGCGTGACTATAATTAGGTTAGTTTGTGGAGCGGGGGGTTAACCAAACAGGCCCTGTGAGGTCATTGGCAGATGGAAGTAGGGATATGCCTGCACTTGCTGAGTGGGCACAGAGCTATACATGACAGGAGAGAGAGAGAGAGAGAGAGAGAGAGAGAGAGAGCATGTGTGTTGGTGGGGGATAGTAGGGGCGTCCAGTTCTGAACACGGACTGCTTCAGCGCCACAGGACAACAACCCAGCACATGCTCGCATCTCCCCCAGAGCAACAGTATGCCCTAAAACCACCCTGGTCTGTTTGTTGCCTTACTATTGAAATTGACTTGCATGGTATTTAAGAAAGCCTCAACACAATAAAAGTGATATTTCTCTTCCCATGTAACAATGGACATTTACAGTCATTCAGTAGTTTTTAGCCAGCATAACTAACAAACACTTGGCTCTGCATGAACATTTTTCCCGCTTAAATGTGGCAGGAAGGGCTCTACATCAGCCATCATTAGCAACTCATGCTATAATGGTCCCTATAGAGTTAGATAACATCAGAGAGAGAGAGAGAGAGAGAGAGAGAGAGAGAGAGAGAGAGACTAGCTCCACTCTGATCTTTAATACCAACTTTGTGATGGTACACATTTAGACATACGCCACCAAATCATGGCTCTGTCCAGCTCACAGCACCAACTGACACACAGGGCTAGCAGGGGAAAAGCTGCTTAATTGCAAAAAACAAAAAAAAAGAGTTGGAGAGTGTGATTAGGCAACAGGCAGCCGCTAGCGCGCAAGACTGACTTAAGACCCTGTCAGTGAATGCAGGGAGGTCCGGATAATCTTTCCATCCACAAAGGTGCATGGGGCTAATCCATGGCTGCTGTGCTGAGCTGTGGATCAAATCCTACAGGGAGTGTGGGAAGGCCAGCGTGACTACCGGGGCTCGGGCCCTCTCACTGGCCAGGGCTTATTTATCCCTGGGTATACTTGGCAAAAATCAGGCCCAGGTCTTTTCCTAACACACCACTGAGGTCTAAGAGGGTGTCAGTCACAGACTGTGAGCACACAAGAGACCGCTGAGAATGTCCCTTGCCAGCCTGAGTGAAAGTGTATGTGACATTTATGAAGTCATTTGATTTTGTTTTAGACAGCACTAAATTAATAATGGATATGTCCAGTGTTGAGAAGGAATGGTTCCTCAGTAGATGGTACAGAATGAATGAAATAACATCAGCAGCACTCCAAACAGTTTACTGTGCATACGGAAAAGTATGTGCGTTTGCCTAAATGACACAGATAGCAACAAAACTTTAATATTAATATGCAAATGATTGATTATTGTAGGACTGTATGCTTTATGTTTACCTTCAAACCACAAGAAAAAAACTGACTTTCAAAAAGCCCGTATTAGTCATAAATACATTTTTTGTTAAGAAAATAAAAATGCACTTCTCCAATCAATATATGACATAAAGAACAGTAAAACATTTGTATATTTTTTTATTTAGTCACGTTTTATTTCAGTTTTCAATATAGTGGAAACTATGCAAACTATACATTGTTTGGCACATCAAACTTTTGTTACAATAATGATAAAACTGAGATGAATTCTGACAAAATTCTTTCACTTTAATGAATACATTGTGAGTATAATGTATAAATTTAGTTAGCTTTAAACATAATTATTGTTTTGCGACTTGTTTATATAAAATAAGTAGCAAATAGTTTCTTTAATTAAATCATACAATGTGAATAAAGTTATATTGACTGTGGCTGCCATATAGACAAGAACAAAATGCTGATTTTGTAAAAAGAAATGTTTCTGACATCACCTATAGTAAATAAATTGCTACGGGTGCTACAAGTATTAAAGATTAGATAAGGCAAGAACATTGCAGTTTTTTTCAAAACCAATATTAAAAATCCGTAAACCACAGTGCAGAAAGCAACACTCTGTGAATAAAACTCCTAAAAATAAATCCATGATGTCATGCATAATATGAGATGAAAATAACCAATTCTATAGATAGAGATACCTTAATTATGTCCTTCCGGCCTATAAAGTCAAACACTGCATTATACCAAATCAAATTAGGAAGCAAAATAATGTACAGTATGTTTCAATTCAATGTTTTATGGAGTGCCTTTTATCTTAAAATTGTCCAATATCAATTTTAGTAAGCTAATCACAAATCAGAAATTACTTTAACATTTATTTAGATTGCCTAATGGGCAGACCTTTCCTTAAAATTGTGATTATTTAAAACCTTACTTTTTTTCTTTCAAAATGTTTAAGCTTTGTTTGAAATGCCATCTATAAGTTAACTGCTTTGTTTATCAATTTTACTGTAGACCATAGAAAGCTTCACCAATATTGTTGGCCTATAAATAGGCCCACCTAACAAGTTAAATGTCGAGGTCTCCTATTACATACACAGAACATTCTACACAGAAAGACAGTCACAAATTGTGTTTCGTACAAATTTATTTATCATTTAAGAATAGAGGATGGTCTTCAAATAAGTAGAAACGTCAGTTTAAATAAACATTTTCGTTTATGATGTGAGCAAACGTGACCTGCTAAAACATCACAGAAACTGAAATTCTCACAAAACAAAACATAACATTTTCACATGATAAACAGAAGGTTCACAAGCTTAAAAAAATAAAAAGAAGAAAAAATAATAATAAAAGAATTACATCTTACTATAAATAAAACTGACGCTTGCGACCGGCACAGTCTTAACAAACATATATGCCATGGGGGGAAAAATAAAACTACAAAATTTGGACACAGCAGAAACGACATTCTACAAATTAAGTGTAAACATTTATGAACCAACTCTCCGTTCCGCATTTCTGAAATACAACAGCCTCTTCACGAGGCCACATGCCTTTTCATAGAGAGAAAATATGGCATTATTTAAAATATAGAAGTCCAATTCTTCTACAGAAGTTGATTGTTTATACTCTTAAAAGCCTGTTTGCAATGCAATTTACTCTGATAGGCTTCGTGTTCAGTTTCGGTCCATGATATGTAAGTCTTAAAATGTTTTCAAATGGACAACTCATTGAGATAAAATAAAACTTTTTTTTTTTAAACAGAACTACTGAACGTCGATTCTTTAGCAAACATAATGTTCAAGTATCCGAAGTACTTTCGAGTTTGAAGTCTTTTCTTTTCTTTCTTTTTCTCTCAGATGTGTGTTAGGGGTAGTGTTCCGTTGACGCCGGTGCCGGCGGTCTGATAGTGCGGATGGACGCTGTGTAACCGGCTGCTCTGCAGGGAGGAATGCTCCGCGCTGTCCCCGCCGGGGGGCAGGTACATGCTAATCATATCCCTCAGGTCCCCCAAACACGCTCTCTGAGAGTGGGACGCGATAGCCGGCGGCGGTGAGCTCGGCTCGGTCTTGCACACGGACGCCATGGAGCTCAGCCCCATGCCACCAGAGGTCTGCTGTGTGTACGCCGGGGACATGCTGTATGTGGACGCGGCGTTCATGTACGTCTGCGCTGAAGACATCATCGGGTACTGGAGACCCGCCATCTCGTATCGGTGCATCTGCTGTATCTGAGGGCTGTTCATGCTGTGGTGCTGAGGGTATGCCAACTGGTCCTGCATGAGGGAGTACGCACTGTTTGTCCAACCGTTCATGTGAGCATAACTGTCCATCCGCTGGCCAACTGAGACTGCGTTGTTGACACTACTGGCACCTGGCGACAGCAGACCCCCGGGCAAAGAATACTTGTCTTTCTTTAGCAAGGTCTTGGTCTTCCTGCGGGGACGGTATTTATAATCCGGATGCTCCTTCATGTGCATTGCGCGTAGACGCTTGGCCTCATCGATGAATGGCCTCTTTTCAGCGTCGGTCAGAAGTTTCCAGTCAGCCCCGAGTCTCTTGCTGATTTCCGAATTGTGCATTTTGGGATTCTCTTGTGCCATCTTCCTTCTCTGTCCGCGGGACCACACCATGAAGGCGTTCATTGGCCGCTTGACCCGGTCCTGGTCGTTGGCACTGTTGTTTTTACTGCCCGGCGCAGAGCCCGAATTGGACTGTGGGAGCGGAGTCTTTATCTCGGTTTCCATCATGTTATACATCGAGGCGGCTTTTTGTGATCACTCACAGGTACGAAAAAAGGTTCAATAAAAACTCCAATAAAGACAAACAGGTAGAAACTACTAACCGCTCTTTTATGAGGTGAAAAACTTCCAGAAAACCAGCAAACGTTGTTCACAAGTGCGTCTGTTTTCTCTCTGCCAAGTGTTGCTCTCACACGGATCTGAAATAGAACTCTGCAAACTTGTCCGCCAAGCTCTTGTGTTAATAGTGCCCGGGCCATGTGATTTAGACACACAGCATAACAATGAGCTGCCTCCAGCCAATCGCAGCGCAGCACACATCTACAATATACAGTCGAACCCAAATCAGTTGGACTGCGCTCTGTTTTGGTTAGTGGTAAAGAGAGGTATACGTTTTTTAAGTAGTTCTACTATAAAAAATATGACATTAAAACATAGTCGATTTATAGCCCACTTTGGAAAATAGAGCAGTCGCAATAAATGAAAGTATACTGACGTATTTGACGTCACCTAATTTTCAGGGGGACAAAAAATGCAATCTGTTATTGCATTTTTTATTTTTAACAATCAATGTCAAGTAATACTATAATAATTTACAAAGCTAGCGCCGTGCTTAAATTGCCAAGCCATGCATGCATATAGACAAGGCACAAAAAGGCATTATTAAATGTAAAATGTATTAGGCTATACTTTGTTGTGTACATTGCTGAATAAAATAAAGAGATACGTGTGTCATTAATAGTTCTGAAATAAGAGGACATTATATAATATTACATTTAAATAGAAATAGAAAAATAAAAAATAAAATTGTGTCTGAAGACAAAACAATAACGGGTTTGTAGTCTACTGCTACATATTTTAAATTAAATTAAATATTAAGTATAATACACAATATATTATATATAATTTTAACTCACAAAGCAAATCTAATTCAAACCTATAGGTGTCAGTGTACATTGAATTTCCGATAAAATTGTTTATTTTATTTTATTTTTTCATTTAGTATGGGAATAATATCCTGTAAACAAATATGTTCAAAATTAAATTATATATATATTCTTTTAATTTTAGGCCAACATTTATTGGTCTGAATTTTCACAAAATTTTCAAAAGATTTATCTTAGGAGCATTTTGCCTTTGCGCTGAAATATACTGTATATTCACAATGTTTATACATATAACAGTTTATACATCAACGACCTCTTGTGGAGGGGATAGGCCATTTCGCTAGGCCAGTCCCACAGTTTATTTTGATGCTAAGGATAACGAATAGCTGTCGTGTCGTGTGGTGTTGTGTGAGAAAATCAGTAGCCTATACTGTCTGCCTTATTGGTTTTCCTCCTCGTTAACCATTATTAAAATATGTAATTTGCATGTGTGTCTTTCCACACGAACTAAAACGGTGCCACTGCCTCTTTGCGGCCTCGTTTTCTTAACTATCCTCGGGACGACTTCACACCTGCTAATGGGTTCGCCCAGCAAAGACCGTCAAATTTACTTCTTTCATAGCCTCTTGCAGTATACCTTACGTTTATGTTCAACTAAAACGTAATGATGTTAATATGAGAAAAACTAAAACAACATTGCGTTAAAAAAAAAAAGGTCTTATATTTGCGGTAAATGTACTTCAGCGATATGGTATAGACCTATGTCAATTTGATGCCTATTGTCAAATCAAATTTAACACGAAAATATTGAAATTACAAATCTGATCATGTGACATTTTGATAGGCCTAAAATAGATCATGACCGTGCAAGTGTGGAAATGTGAACAATTAATACATCATTGTAGCTCATGATTTTAAAGAGACATAGGTTTGGCCCATGTATTCAGGCGCACAATCACTCTAAAAGAGATATCACGTCATGAATGTTTTGCATGCTCAATGACCCGTCCTAACCTGAGCAAGGGCCAAAAACTAACGTCCAATTAGTAATCTAATTCTCATAGACAAGTTATTTGTTTATCAGGGTATATCTAAATGCTGATCCGCTTGTAATCTCTTTAGGGAAATTGACAAGTAGCGGGAAATGGAAAACCAAGAGTTACCCGGAGTTCGGTAATGAGTGCTTCAGTGCAGCTAATTTCCTAATTAACGAACGAAGGACCACCAGCAAAGTCTGCCATGGTTCTGCCCCAGGGCCCCGTGTGACGGCTCTAAACGCACCCTGTTGAATGGGGATAATGAAATGGTCGAATAGGAAATAGAAAATAGGAAATTACAAACACCCGTGTTATTTCGCCATTCGTCGAATCCGACATTATAACAGACAGACAGAATTTAAAACATATTCAAATAAAATCGGATTATGAAAGCCAACAGATGTAACCTAGTTTAGACACATGTTGTGCCATGGAGGGAAATAAGCATAGGGTATAGTCAAAACAATATTCCAATATCCGAGAGAGTTCCAAAAAAGTAGATATAGGCCATAGGCATATAGACCTACAGACCAGCATTTACGACTAAAAAAATTGGATCAACGAGTTTTCTCCAAAATAATTATAGCAAATGTTTATATTATAATTGATTAACAGAACATGTCAGATCCCACATTTAAAGCAACACTGTTAATCTGCACAATGTCAGTATATATTTATATTAATAGATATTTGGTAAGATCATTTGTATTCACTATTGACCATGTGTACGCAAGACGACAACAACATTTAAATTATATTTCGTAGGATATTAGCAGTTAGGATATAGGGCATGGGCCTCGTCGTGGGTATAGGCCTATCTTTAGGCATAGACGACCATTTGTTTGTTAGACGCTCATTCGTGAATCTCTGTCGTTCAGACAATGTTAGACACTTTGCAGTGTCAGCCTACAATCTCATGTTTGCTATTTTATTGAATCCCGCAGTGCTGGAAAAAAATTGAAAATAGCACCTCAAACCAATCATCTAACAATACTTCATAAGTCCGTTTAAACCCCACGACCTCTAGAATCAATAACATTTTTGTTTCAGCTCAGTGACTGCGGACAAGGCCTTTGAGAAACAGTAATTAACAAAGAATGGGTTTTCAATTACGGCCACAATGGAGACTGTCTCATTAAGATTTGCATGATTTTTGGACCGGGAATGCAAATGAAGATGCAATTTACACACGGTCTGCTGTTCCTATTGTGTCCACATTAATGGTTGCGTTCCCCCCAGTGCAACACAGGTAAAATAATATTCACGGGTCATTTAAAAGAATAGAAGAAGTGCTATTAAGTATTTTAACGTAATATAATATTTCTGTTGTTATGTGACTTATTTGTCGTTAAACTTGACAAAAATAGGCTAATATGTGCTTGTGAATTCACATGCACGGATTAACTATGAATTTATGAATTGTTTTATGGTGACCATCAACAGGCAGAACTGCTATACTGGTGTGAAGGTGTCTTATTGCACTTCTAAGAAATGTATAGGGCCTCCATAGACTAACATAGGATGTTTATTCTGTTTAGTTCATTTTCAAATGTGGCAACAGTTAATTTAACCCAAATTTTAATGATGTAAATAATAGAACATCCCAAATTGTAATGTATTTATGAAGAAATTGGCAACCAATACCATAAACCGTCAAATTCCACATCACCTAAAATATCCTCCTCCTCACCTATAAATGCCTACATGCCACTGCCCCTCCGGACTTCATGGACCTTCTCCACCCCCCCTCACGGAACCTGCGGTCCACCGACAAGGGCTTGCTCTCTCTCCCCCTGACCAGACTCAGGACTTTTGGGGACAGAGCCTTTAGCGTTGCAGTCCCCACCCTCTGGAACTTCATCCCCACAGAGATCCAAAATGCTCCTTCTCTGGATACTTTAAAAAATGTACTAAAAACCCACCTCTTTACCATTGCATTCAACATAGAATTACCTTTTTTCTCTCTCTCTATTATTTGCTGTGTCTCTGTAGTCTGTGTAAAGCGTCCTTGGGTCCCGTGAAAGCCGCTATAAAAGTTGTTGTTATTATTATTATTATTATTATTATTAAAATTGTCATTTTATACAATATACATTTATCAAATTAAATTAAAATGACATATGATTTCAAAATAAAGAGGTTGATTGGATGGATAAATTAATGTATTTATTTATTTAGACATGAGGGTGTATATAGCAGCTTGGCTCATGCAGTGATAAAGAAGGTGTGAACTTCTTATGTCAACACTTCCGGTTTCTACATACGCAGGTTTAGCCTTGGCCCTACTGATCGGAGAGTATGGAACAGTCTTAATATATGCATAGCCTATTCAACTCACAAAGACAATTTCTTCCTTAGGGCTTGTCTGAGGCTCTGAGCATTGTATGTTAGTCATTATGAGGGCACCGTCGATCCAAAAGGAACCAAAACACACACTCAGTGGACTATCCCAGAGAAGGCCGGGGAATTAAGCTTCTAATTCCCCCGTCTTTCTGTGTGAGAGCTCTGCAGGAGTGTTACATGTCTGTCAGGTGGGCTCAGGGGCTAATGGAGAGAGTCGCTCGCCTCAGTTGTAGCAGAGCAATATTGTGTTTTCACTTGTGACAGAGAGATACATCCCAGAGGTGATGCACTCAACAAGCACCTTGTTCTATCCTGTGGAATGTAACCATCCCAGGCGTTAAGGCAACATGTGAAAGGCTCCTCGCCTCCCTCCTCAGCTGTCTGGGAGGAATGCCTCACACGCCAGTCCCCTTTTTCCCCAGCAGGCCAAGCATGTCTTCCTCATTATGTTCTTGTGTGAGCAGGGCCAGGCCAAGGCTGTTGACACAGGCCCATAATGTAATCTCTTTACCCGGCCACTGTGATGAGCAGACAAGGCGTGACCACCCCAACACTCCCCGCTCCATCTCACTCAGCCAGGGCGATAGTTAGCACCGTACCGCACTAGGCCCAGCTTATAGGGGCTACCGCTGGTTATCTATCACTGTATTACATCTTAGCCTATCTGCATGCATGCGCTTTTAGTTGAGAGAGGACACAAGCACGCGAGCACGCCATGCCACGCCACGCACAGACACACACACACACACACACACACACACACTTGGACTTCATAGCTGTTGCAGGACCACTTCATTTTTACATTTACATCATTTGGCAGACGCTTTTATCCAAAGCGACTTACATGTAGTACATTTGTCAGTAGTTCATGTAATCAAGTGTGGCAGTAATGTGAATCAAAATCCATATACTACCTGGACATTTCTTCTTCTTTAATTGACGTGTTCATTTTTCACTGGGATTACTGACCAATGAAGCAAAAAAAAAAAGTGACAGAAAAGCACAGGACATTGGTGGAAGCATTTTCAAATGAATATACAATGATTACCGCATTAGCTTCTTGAACCCATTCCTAAGTCAATCACTCCTTACATTTACGTAGTACATTAGGAGCAACATATATATTAACACAATTGTTATATGATGCATTAAATGCAATATTAAATACTAGATTACTCCGCATTCTACACTCATATCCATCCAAAGCTAATTTCAATTCAATTTTAATTAAGCAGAAAATTTCAATAAATATGGCTTTGCTTCTGAGTCAGTGAGTTGGGCTGGGGAGAGCCATCCGTTGTGTAAAAACGAGACTGTAACGCGATCGTTCTGTGTTGTCTTGGAGACAGTGTGGGGCCTTAACTTCCTAAATGATAGCTCTCCATGGACTAGAAACATAATATAACCTTTAGATAACCTGTAACACATTATGTAGCCCAATAGGGCCTGAAGCTGTTATGTGTCAATAGACTATGTTGAATGATGGTATATTATAAAGCACATGATGGTATGTATAAAAATGTGTTTTCATACATGAAATGTACAATCCTCTTTAGTTAAGAAATGCAGCCTACAAATCTCATTATCAACAACCTCTATGATCCTTCTAAAGACTGTTATTGCCTGCCGGGCTAATTACAGCTCTCATTATTTTCCATGTATCTTTTGAATCATTGCCATGTTCTACAGTTTTCCAAAAACAATGGAAACTTTCTTCTTTTTTTGTTTAGGAAAAAATGCTGACTCGTCACTTTTTGCATTGCACCGTGCCCTGGCAAGCAGTGCTCTTTGTTTTAGCTATAATTGAGATCCCACTAATCTATCCCCTTTTAAAAAATGAAACACTCTCTTTGTCAAGCCTTCATTAGTTTAAGATAATATTGTGAGAATGTGCAATTAATTTGCAGTGTAACTTTAATTAATTAAATACACCTAATTTTGTAATATGATTAATGCTGTATGTCCTTATCTGTATTCTCCCCCAAAATGAATATGTAATGCAAATATGTTGTGTATTAATTGCAAAAAATAGGTTTCTTAAAGATGCTAAAGCTAAGTTAGGTAATTACAAAAGATAATTTATTAAATCTTTAAAAAAGAAACCAACAAGAAAATTGATATATTAATCATGCATATTATGCCTAATCTAACTGATTTAGAAGAAAATGACAAATCTTTGTTGCTTGCCAAGCTCTTGATAAAGGAGATAGTGGTCATAAATTTAGTGCCAGTCAAGGTCTCATTAACGGAGGCATAATTTAATTAAGAGTTAGCCATCGCCCTCTAAATATATTAATTACCTTGAGCATGACGAGATGACTGTGGTGATTGCTGCTGATTTCATTACAGCACTGTTCTGGCTGCACAGGGAACTAGGGGAGGCTGGCTGTGTTGACAAGATAATGGATTGGCTGGCCTATTGAGGGTGGTCACCTTGCCTGGTGAAAAAGGGCTGGACTTTCTCAGTGAGTTGAGACAGAGGACAGGGTCGACAATATGTATGTCTCAGTAAACATTTGGGGGGGGGAGTAAAACGTTTTAAAATTCCCTTAAAATGAATGAAATTCAGGTTCATGTTATCATGCTCAAATTGATGATTCTTCAAAATAGATTAGCAAAGAAGTTTAGGTTCATTAATTAAATGAATTACAGACAATACAAATTAATGACATACTGTTGACTCTGACACCATAAATTACTTTATGGTGTTGCTCTGTCTTCATTAATATGGTGGCATGTTTCAATAATTATTATGCAGCATAGGTCTTGCTTTAGCAAGTCCTGGAAATGTGTCTTTCCATCTTTTATAGAAGGGTGTCATTTACAATGTGCAATGATACATTTTTTGTAAATTCTCAGTATTAGTAAATCATATATTTTATGACGGAGCTACATATTGTCCTATCAGGTCCACAGTAAATTAGCGGTGCATTAAACTGTTTACCTATTATTCTCCATATGCTAAGTGATAATCCTAAAACATCGGCTAATCAGGGGAATCTCTGGGTGCTCACTAATTATCTACATTTTACACACACACACACACACACACACACACACACACACACACACACACACACACATAGCAGGATTGAGAGGCGTGCTGAGACAGCTCAATTGACCATGGGCCGATGTGTCAGTGGAACATTACAAGATGTTTGCCCCAGCAGTGGAGCAGGGGTCTGTAAGGTCTCTATGCCCTCACTGACAGCAGGACAAAGACACACAGCTGTACACTAACGTCTGCAAAGCAGTGCTCTCCATTCCTGCCTTCATCTTTGTCTCATCCCACCGTTGCTCGCTCACACACACACTCACTCACTCACACACTCACTCACTCACACACACACACACTCACACACTCACGCACTCACTCACTCACACACTCACACACTCGCTCACACACACACTCACTCACTCACGGGCACATAATGTGTGCTTGTGCAGACGCAACACGACCAGCATAAGACCTGCACCGCACCAGTTGAACACAGAACTGCTCAGCCAACAAGTGTTAGAATCATAGGAAATATATGTATAAAATTTTAATGTATTATTGTTTATTTTTGTTTAACTACAGTATTCAACAATAACCCAAATTTAAAGCTCAGATCAAATTGTTCCAAACTGCTTAACACGACTTGACAAAGCTAATAAAACAAACACCGTCTCTCAGAGTGAGAGAGAGAGAGAGAGAGAGAGAGGCAGCTTCTATCAGTTCCTATCAGCTCCACAACCGCCCCCCCCCATCCCCCCTCCCCCTCCTCCCTTCCCACCGCCTCTTCCTTTCTCCCCCGCTAACCTCCTCCCGCTCTCGACAGAAAAACAGCGGATACTCACCGGGTCTGACCGTGCCCTGTTGCTGCTGCCTGGTCCCTCCAATGACCCGCCCCCCTTCCCTCACACACACACACACACACACGAGAGCCGTGTGCCCGGGAAGAGGGGTACAGGGCCCGTTCGGAGAGCTAGGAGACGGGGAAACGACGATATTATCCGAGTCTTGTGCTGTGGCTCAGAGAGACATAGAGAGAGAAAGAGCAGAGCTCCTGGGCTGCTAGCGACACAGCGAGTGAGGGAGAGAGAGAGAGAGAGAGAGAGAGAGAGAGAGAGAGAGAGAGGCCGGTTCACCGCGGCAGAGCTCTCCCTGCTCTGGGACCCATCTCATTCAGGCAAGACTGCTTCATACAAAAGTTGACAATGCACCAGTGAAAGCCATTGTTGATATTCAACATTTTTTAAATAGCTGAGCAGAATAGACAACATGGCAGGCCGCAAAACTTGGCAGGGGACACAGGCCTGGAGCTTTTCGTTTGAAAGGGCTGCCATTGCGGGGTGCGAGGAGAGTGCGAGAGAGAGAGAGATAGAGAGAGAGAGAGAGGGTCGGTGTGGAGAAAACATAAAATGAGAGCTTGGGTGTGAAAGAGCTCAAAAAAACAAAACATCTCCTGTCCCGAGAGGAGAGGACACAATGGCCTCTGTGGGTCAGGACGAGCTCAATCACCTGCGAGTTCACAAGCATATCTGCCTTACGGAGGGAAATGGGACAAAGAAATCAACGCGATTGGATCCATTTTAAAACAGGATATTGTATTTCTAATGTTCAAACTACCCACACTCACCTCAGTAAAGCCAATGGCGTTAGGATATATGCAATCCTGAGCACACGCCTAATGCAAACATTACAACAGTAATAAGAAGGTATTGCATTGTGTACATTTGGCCAGCATAACCTTTTAGACCCTCCATCAGACATTATGCTACAATTGCCTTATCTAGCGTCTATAGGAATGCCTTGTAGTGAGCTCCATAATATTTGTTGGATGGTCGTATCGCTAGACGCAACCTGACAGTTAATGGTGTTGCGTTTCTGTCATTGTCAAGCTGACAACGGCGCAGATTGATATGGACATTTAAGAAGCCCTTAATGCTCCATCTGTCACTGAACGGGAGCACCGCCCGCGCCTATACAAGCCCTCAAAAAGTCTGATGTGGCGCGTGCATGCGTGTGCGTGTGCATGTGTGTGTGTGTGTGTTTGTGTGTCTGTGCATGCATGTGCGTGTGTGCGTACATGCGTGCAGGTGGGTGTGAATGCATATGTATGTGTGTGTGTGCGTAAGAAAGAGAGAGAGAAAGAGAGAGAGTGTGTTTGTGTGTGTGTGTGTGTGTGTGTGTGTGTGTGTGTGTGTGTGTGTGTGTGTGAGTGTGTAAGAGAGTGAGAGAGCGTGTGTGTGTGTGTGTGTGTGTGTGTGTGTGTGAGTGCGTATGAGAGAGAGAGAGAGAGAGAGG
>JAODUE010000002.1:1180646-1200197 GCA_027564755.1 Amblyopsis hoosieri
GAGTGTGTGTGTGTGTGTGTGTGTTTGTGTGTGTGTGTGTGTGTGTGTGTGTGTGTGTGTGTGTGTGAGTGCGTGCGTATGAGAGAGAGAGAGAGAGAGAGAGAGAGAGAGAGAGGGAGAGAGAGAGAGAGTGTGTGTGTGTGTGTGTGTGTGTGTGTGTGTGTGTGTGTGTGTGTGTGTGTGTGTGTAAATGCATGCCCTATGGCAGGACCTAGTGTTATGTTTCATGCACCCTCGATTGTCCCGGTGAAGCGGTGACTTAGGAGAACAGGCGCAGGGTGTTTGTCATTGGTTTGTTTTGCAACACCATGTTAATATCTAGTTTCTACTGCAGCCCAACACCACACACACACACACACACACACACACACACACACACACACAGCCAGTCCTGCAGCTACAGTGGACATTTAAAGTGGTAGAGTGTAGGATTATGCTGTTTTATGTAGTACTTTAATGTAGTACAATATGTCTATATAATGTAGTACCACAATACACTATAGCATACACATTTCATGTTTGCCTACAATTGGCATATCATTTCGTTTCACGCTCTATTATATTTAGCGTTTATATTATATTTATATATGTATATTTAGTACTGAGAACAATATTTCTATATAATGTACAGTGTAGTTAACCTGACATGCCAGAGGAATTGTTGTCACAAGTCCATCTGGGGAGCCGTACTTTGAATCTGTTTGTGAATGGCTGTACTTTGAAAAGAATACTTGGCAGTTGATTGGATGAACCATCTGGTCGTTTCTGCTGTCGGCACACCTAAACCACTCTCGTATAGCTATAAACGACGCTGATTGGAAAGTTCAGTTGCTACTCGGACACATTCAAAATGATTCCCAGGCTTTCCAGACTGATTCTCATGGTGAAATTAAAGCTGAAGCTGAAGCAAGTCCATCCTGATCTTGCGAGAGTGAGAGATCTGCAGTATTTCCATTCTGCCCCATTTGGCCAATATATACACACTACCCTCAAGTATAACTAATGTAGATGACTTAGCAACAATGGAATTCTTATGAATTGTGTCTTTACTTTCTGTAATGCTATGCAAGTGAGTGAGTGAGTGAGTGAGTGGGCAGAGAGAGAAAGAGAGAGAGAGAGAGTGTGTGTGTGTGTGTGTGTGTGTGTGTGTGTGTGTGGGTGTGTGTAAGGGGCAGATCAGACACTGGCCCGCTGACAGCGAGTTGGAAATGTATATAATTACATTGATCAGAGGGAAATTACAGCTCTGAGAGAAGAGGATTGGCCCGTATAATCTTATAGGTGTGTCAGCGCTTGGCTGGGGGACAGAGAGAGAGGGACAGAGAGAGAGGGACAGAGAGAGAGTGAGAGAGAGTGAGAGAGGGGCGAGGAACCTGCCTTTACTGGAAACCTACGTCAGTGCCGCCCATCACAAGCTATTAGCTGCCATCAAGGCGCTAATTTTACTCTAGCATTACACTCCCTTCCTGCTACCCTCCCCGCTGTGCTGGATGGTGCAGCCTGGTGGGAAAACGACATTCAATCCGCCGCGCGGCCCATTCAGGCCGAAATTGGCAAATGACAGCCTCTCCGCCTCTCAGATTTCGAGGAAGTGAGAGGTAGCGCCTCTGTGGCCCGACCTTGGGCTGCCGAGGCTGGGAGGGGGAGGAGAGGTTGCAGTGGGCCTTGCTGGGTTAACAAGCTCCCTCGTCCTGCCTGGTCGTGGCGGGGCTGGACGCGCACACAGAGAAAGGGGAGATGAATGCCTCCGTCGGCGGATCAAAGGACGCTTCCCTGCGACCAACAAGACGAGTTGACCTCCACCCCCCGCCCCGTCCTCACCAGCTGAGGACGGGAAGGAAGCGAATGGCAGGTCAACAGCGCGGAGATCGCACAGGTCGGCCTCACAGTGTTGAATCACAGTGGATGAACGGCGACCTGGGCACACGACACCGAGTGAGCCTTTACTCCACCGCCCGGCACGTCACGCTTAAAGCTAATGCATTTCCTCTTATTGGCAAGGGATAAATAAACCTCTGCCCACAACACATTTAAAACGTTGTGTGTCTCGTGGTCACGAGAAAGACGACATTTAACAAAGTGCGTGCGAGCATATGGAAGCAGCACGCTTCGCACATGCGCGCCGCTGGCCCAACAAAAGGAGGTCTTCTCCTGAGCATTTCGGCGTGACACGCGGGAAGAAGACACTGAGCGCATTGTGTTGGATGTTAACTGGCCCCCGGACTGAATGGTACTACTGCTAATTAAGTGCTAATGGCAGTTCCCCCTGCAGGGAATACTAATTACTGCTCCATTCTTCTGCAGGCTGAGCGTGTACTCCAACACAGCCTAATGAGGAGATGCAGGTACATCTCCTCCCAGGCTGGTAATAAGCACACCACAGTGGGGTCTGGTCGGCCATACCGGGGGGCCGGTTCCCAGTGCCTAGCTTAACAGGCCCCCTCAGAACACACACAATGAGAGGGAACGGGTAAATGGTATTACCCTTAAACCCTAGACAGCAGGCGAACGGACCAAATTCAATCAAATATGCCAGTGCTTGTTTTTGTGTGGATATTATTAACAAATTGTTAAACATAATATCAAAATGTTGGATATTATGTTTAACAATGCCAATACAAAACAGAATAGTAAATGATTAACGGAAATGACCAAACCGTAGCCAACTCTAGTTCATACATGTAGATAACTGTAGGCCACACACTGGAAAGGAAGGGGGGAAAAGTACATATTGTGCAGGTCACAATTTGCACACAGCAGGACGCATTGAATCACAGCACCACAGTGGAGCATTCACCTGCGTATTTTCATATATAATTACTTCCAGAAAACTGCTGATGTCACTTAGAAAACAACTTCCATTTGATCTAGTTTCTAACTCTCTGAGAAGTCACCCCCTGTGAGAAATAAATAAATACATAACCTGTTTGGAGGCAGACAGTCTGGGAATCAGATTCAAAGTGCTGAAGAATGAATGCCTCTGCATGTGTTTGTTTGTGGGTGTGGGTGTGTGTGTGTGTGTGTGTGTGTGTGTGTGTGCGAGCATGCGCGCACATGAGCGTAAACACAGATTGGGGATGGCATTGGAATTACCTGAGTGAGATAATGGCAGTGCATTAGATTAACTTTCATTCCTTAAATGCAACACATTTAGGCAATCTTGTCCCCCAAAAACATGTCAATGTCTGAAAGGCCTCCCTCTCGCTATCAGGAGCCTCTGCTCCCCCACACCGATGCAGCTGCCGGGGCGCAAACGTTCACTGTCAAAACGCAGCGCCAGATCTAGTTATAAAATAATTGAATTTTCATATCAGAGGGGACCAGAGTCCCAGCAGACAATGGGAGTGCTGAGTCCTCTCTGATATTGGCTCAGGCCCTTTGCCACGCGCATGAAATCAGTATGTTAATGTTCCCGGGGTTTTCTTTTTTTAAGGGCACTTGTGCTTTCTTGCAATGTACTACCGATGCGCTTTCAAAAAAAAAAAAAAAAAAACTGCAACTATTGATAAGTAGGCAGCCAGCAACCCCTCAGCCCCCCCCCTCTTCCCACCCAACATGCCCTCCCCCATACACACACACACACACACAAACCCACAGAGGCTGGATACATTGGCACCCCCCCTCCATTATTAAAATTGTAATTTATTTTTATAAATCAGAATGACAGCTTGCTTTCTTTTCTGCACAGCAGCCACTGAATCACCGAGCTTTAATTACTTTGGTAACTTCGCTGACCCGGTGAGCGGGCGGCTCTGCGGGAGAAAATGGGACCCCTAACAAAGGCCCTCCACAACCGCAGACGCCACTGTTCATTCAGAACGCCAGAATTTATCAAACCGCGGATTTTGTACGATTTTGTTAGCATTTCACCTTCTATCGTCCATGTGCTCCCAATACTCCCCAGACAGTGGCACCCAATCTCCGGGCCTTCCGCCTGAACAAATAGGGAGCACAAGATAACTAAACAACAACCTTATGCTGCAGAAAGTGTGCGTGCATGCGTGTCCGGTGTGCACGTGTGTGTCGAGGGTAGGAGATTGTGTGTACGTGTTTGTGTACGTGTGTGTGTGTATGTTTGTGTGCATGTGTGCTTGTGTGTATGCCAGTCATCCTATACTCTATATGTTCCCCAGGGAGCAGACTCCTATATAAGGCCATTGAGATCAGATCAACAGGGATGACCGCTGCATTTGATCACTGTAACCAGCTCTGGCCCGCAGTGACCTGGGTCAAACTGCACCTGGAATTACCAGTGGATCAAACACACTATGAACATGTCACAATAATAGACGCGCATTATGTCCAAAATCCTGAAGTGATCTGTCCTCATAACGTGTGGTGTGCCATGGGTCACTTAACAGAATAAAAGCGTTAATGTGTTACCTTCTTTGCTGCCACAGAGTTCATGATTGTTTCTATTTTGGCTAGCTGGCATGAGAGCGGGTGTCTGCCTGTCTTATTAAAGTAGCTAATATGGTGTAATCCTTGCTATCGCTCTCACCTACTCAGCAGCGCATCTCTGTTTTGGGCTGTGCTGCAGGGGAGAGCCAGGGGTTGGGCAGGCAGGGTTGGTCTTTCGCTGACTGCCTGATAATTGAATGAGCGATTATCCCTCCCATTATTAGACAATGATACAAAAAGCACTGCCATATGTAGGGAATATTAATGAGTGGCTGCAACGGCCTAGATAAGAGAAGGCACATGCAGTTGCTGTAATAGGGGTTAAAACAATTTGCCAAGAGTGCCAAAGCCCCCTTGCCCACTCTTTGCTGCCCAACCCCCCCCCATACACACCCCTCACCAGCCTGCTAATCTCCCATCCTCTCTCACCCACTAACTAGGCTGATACCAACCAGCTACCCCCCGCACACACACGCACACAAATGCGCGCGCACACGCACACACACACACGCGCGCACACACACGCACACACACACACACACACACATACATACGGCATGGGTCTGACCTTACTGCTGCCAAGGCCAAGCATATATCATTGTGTGTGAGAGAGCGGGTCACTTGGAGACAGAATGACATGCTAATGATGGGAAGAAGGGGGTTGTTTAGTATTTACGTATGCTATGGATATGGTGCAAGTTGACTTCATGCCAGCCTGCCTCTGAAGCTGTAGCGTCACACAACTTAAAAGGTTCCAGAGTTGTGAATGGTGGTTTGGTTTCATATAGCCTAAACCCAGGGTCAGTTAACACGGCCTGACTTTTCCACTTTGTCTTGGCCCTCATGCTTCCACTAGTAAAATTTTTTTTTTACCTAACAATTTTCCAAAACGGCTGAGACACTCTGTCACAAGGGCCTATCAGACAGAACCTGCAGGCATATCAAGCCCTGCTTTCTGAAAGGCTGGGGAGAGTCAGGCAGGTGAAACATTTGGGGCACAGTTCTACATGAATCACCACGCCAATCAATATCTAATATCTATTAGCATTGGGAAGCAATATTTCCTCTTTTACCTTGCAATAATTGTGCTTAATGCTGTGAAGTACCTTATCAGAGGTTTGACAGCAAAAGAAAGGGCAGTTACCATGGTGACTGTGAAAGCTATTGGTTTCCTTTTCAGGAGAATAATGAACTTCTCTCCTCTGTATGTCACTCTTCCACTCCACTCTCAGCCTCTCCGATTAAATTGGAGTCCACGCGTCCTTGAAATCCCCATCTCTGCCTTGCCAAACAAAAGGAGGAGAGAAATACGGTCTAAAAACTCAACGAATGCATCACGTCATGCCATACTGTATACCTCGAAATTAATTGCAGTCCACACAGCGTGTTTCTAATTTAATAATGTAATAAGCTGACCCGTTAAACTATCCATATACATCTAGTATGCGAGGCTATCCACAGCTGAGCTGAAACGGAAAATATTATAGCTATACATCACCATTTTATTCATATGCCTATATTAGTCAAACGACATCAGATTCTCAAATTGGACGAGTTATGCCTACTGTTTACTAAGATAAAGCCGACTGTCATTTATTAATTAGTACAATACAATGGTTCTATACAAAGTACGTGAAACGTTAAGGTAAAGTATACTTAGGCATGCACCTGTAGATTTTCATCTACCCTAAAGAAAATGTGTCATTATAATGCATAGAAGTGAAGGTTTAGCCAAATAGGGTTTGTTGATATAATTGCAAACAGGAAACAAATGTCTGAACATTTATGTTCCACTGAAGGACAATGCTGGCTATTGGAAACAGCTTATCGCTTTCTGTATCTGGCTATAGAAACAAAACGATACGTGCTTTCATTGACATTAGTAAAATGAAATAGTAGTATACATGTTTTGACAACATACATATGTAGACCAACTAACTTTGAGCCTGCTTGAAGGACATTTTATTGACTGAGCTTCGGCAACCATTGTCGCGATGCGCGGTCCACGTTATCTTCTTTCTGACTTGAACACTGATCGTCTCCTAGCCATGGGCTAAATAAAACAATAAAAAGTAATGTTAAGAGCAATGTTATGATTGTATAGTAGGTTGTAGATATGCCTATATGCTCCCCACAACTGGGTAAATTAGAATCACCTAACAAATCGATTTGACACCTAAATGATTGGATTGGCCATTGTATAGCCTACAATTAACCTACTAGTCTAAATTTCCTGATGGTGGACTTAACCAAACGTTTTTTTGTTTTGTTTTTTTATTTGCTATTTTATATTAATTTCGATTAGCCTGCATATTAGCTAACATAAGAAAAAAGTATAGCCTATTAGTTTTGGTATGACGAAATATATAGCCTACAAACCGAATTGTGGCCAACCTTTCGCCTTGGTAATAACATCTTATAATTTAAATGAAAACTCGTTATTATTATTATGTTATTGTTTTCTTTTTTCATATTATAATGTGGCCTCATACATTTTTTTAGGTATGTTTTTTTATGTATATTATTATCATCACCACTTTATAGGCCTATGATTTATCAGTTTAATCTGGAGCCAATATTTTCTATATAAATGATGCTAGGTGACCCCAAACTGCGGTCATCTAGCAGTAGAACCCTGATATGGTCTACACCAGGTGTATGATTAGGCTCTAATTTACCTTTGCCTTATAGTCTACTATGCAAATTGTATTTTATATATTGACATTACCTGCATTTCTAATTATGACCCATAGATTTGTCTTCATTTTATGCAAAAAACAATAAAGATTAATTGAATTATTCAATTACCTGGTCTCCTTCGATCAAAATGTATTATATATTGTTATTAATATTAAAATTTTATTTTTATATTTTTATTTAGTAATTGTCTGAGTTTCCAACCTGGTACTGGGACATACAAATCGTCACCCGCTGACAAGATGATGCCACTGGGTGGCGCTGGTAAGCTTACATGAGATGTTTTCCCCTGAGAGGAATTTACTATTCGTGGTGAAGTCAATTGTATGGTTTTGATGGTGCAATACATTTCCCTTAAAATATACTTAATTTCTGAGGATTTTAGAATTCACATGCCATTAGCTATATCATTATCTGTCGTGATGCCAAGAGGATCTGGGTTAGAATTTATGAAGAACAACTAATTCTTATTACAAGGAGGTACTGTGTCTTTGCTGTTCACATTAGGCTTGCATGAGACAAAAGGAAGACACTTGCCTGTGAAGTATGCAGGTGGACTTTGACCAATAAGACAATAAAAGGTATCCACCCCTGCAATGTAAAACAATAAATAAATATGTATATTGGTTGTTTTAAAACGCAAATGCCATGTGGTATGTACTGTATGGCAAAAGTTGAATGTTAAATAAAGAAATAATTGGGAATGTTCTTTACCGTATGAGAACATTTTTTAATTAGAATGGGATAATAGGAAATTATTATCTGATATGAGAAATGTAATTTCATCTAATAAATATTTATGTTTGGAGCTTAGCTGTTTCAGAAATTGTTGTGCCCTCTCTGTTAATCATGAGAACATTTTAAGTGTTAATTTGTATGTAAATAAAATATATCACTTTTCCATGTCCCTTATTGTTAGTTATTAACATGCATGGACATATAACCAAAAGATAATAATAAAAAGCAGTAGCCTATTTTGATTGTTGTCTAAATATTGCTTTAAAGGGAACTTGCATTGTTAAATCAAGAATATAGGATGGCCATTGATGGTCGCTTTGTCTTAAAGAACCGATCAGCAAAATAGTTTCAGTTGGCCTGGAATGCTATAACACCCTTCCTGTTCCTGTTTCTCACGTCTGCACCTTCCGCTGGGTTCCCGCTGTCTGATCAAGATTAGGTAACAAATGAGTAAATTCCCCAGGGAAAATGTGTTCTTTTGACATATGAGTGATGACAGGTACACAGTTCACTTCAGTCCTTTTTACTCTCACATCCTATATGCTATGTAGCTAATCATCTCAGATAAATAATATTATTGAGCACATTGCTGACCTTCATTATTGGTTACTTTGCACCACACAATAAACTATCCAATGACAAGAAAATATTAACTATATAATATATAATACATCTTTAATCTAAAATGAAATACAAATACACTTTTTGAAACAGTGATTATATCATAATAATTTAATCAGCATTATAATGTGTCTAACAAACATAGAAATTGGCAAAGATGATCATTGCCCAAAATTCAGAACACCAAAACACATTACAGTGGATTAAGAACGGCATAGGGCAATACTGTATATTCCATATCTATCACTGCATAAGCTCCCAAAACCTTCAACACTTCAGTACTATGACAAGTATAAACAAGTTATGTCATTAATTAATTAATTGTTCTAACTGGCCATGTCATGTCATGACTTATGTGTGTCATACAGAAGTAGAACACTACATCTCTTCCAAATGTTGTAACACTGACACACATATTCTTCTTCTCCCATATCACACCTTGATTTGTGGAATGGAATTTGTTTCGCTGTCACTGTTTTACTGATCATATTATAAATACAGATCAACAACATGCAAGTGTTGACACTACTTTATAGTGAAGGAGTATACATCAAGTAAGCTATCTTATACTGTAGATTTTAATCATTTTTTTTATCGTTTAGCATTTAGTGAATACTCATAGTTCTAATTGTATTGAGTGAAATCACAGGTTTCTCTCTTGTGGAGGGGTACATAGCTCTTATGAGATAACCAGGACCCCAGCCCCATGTCAACATGCCTACATTAAGCTCCTTTCTTGTTCCTGAACTTACATTGGTTGTAAGTTCACTGGTTCAATATCTGCTTCCTAACAAGATGCCCCTAAGCAAGACACCTAACACAATGTGTCCCGCAACATAAACGCAGTACATTTAGCATTCCTAGTCCTTATACAGTATCTAATGTATTGTGGCAGTACTTTCTGATGCACAGCCTCAGTTGGGCTAATGGTTCATTTCAGGTATAGGCTATACAAAGGTTACATCATATTTTAGGTGTAAGGTTAGAGCTGGTTTGTATGGGCTTGGTGTGGTTAAGGTCAATTACCTCTAAGATGAGACACCAATGATCACAAGTAGCAATGTTGATCCAAGAACAATAGAAGTATTGTTGATCCAGGACCAGGATCACATCTAAATCCTGAAACATTTGAATACACGTGCAACTCAGGCACACTCAGTTATAGGAACAATAAACAAAAATACAGTGATAACAAGTAATTCATATGTAGCAAAAGGGAAGACCAAGGCCATCCTTGGTGAGTTTTTCAACAATGCCTTCACTTTTCGGAATGGCTGATTGGAGATCTATAGCCCAAACCCAAACCCACATTATCTGTCTTGACATTTTAGTAAACTGGAAGGAAGACACTGGGTCCAGCTAACTTCCACTGAGAACATAGCCTGCTTCTCTGCAATTCTGGTTTTCTCACAAGGTAGGCAGACAGAGTTGGAGCAGAAACAATGGTTTAAAAACTGCCTTGCATTAGACAGTAAGGGTGCTATTCTTCAGCCGCACATGACGGACATTTCACTGTCCAAGTCTTTTAGAAGTCTATTTTGTTATTGCAGCTCTGTGTCATTAAATGCATATGAACTTTGTCCTTCAACCTTGCTGCCACTGGTGTGAAACATGATTACCAAATCATATGGTGTTATCATGAATAAATTATAAATGCTGCAGATATACAGTATATATGCACAAATGTACATACTATACTGTTTCACTTTTCACCTTTTCAATAAAAAAGTTGAACCCCTCACATCAGAGCTCTATAAAGGCACCATAATATAGTAATAAGTGTCCAAATAAGATCTCATTCTTCTGTCACTGAACCACACCACCACTTTTGTCGTACGGGTTCTTATAGGCCAGAGCGAAGTCCTGCTTTTTGTTAGCCTGTGGCTGTACATAGTCTCCTGACCGGCTGACTGTATTCGGTCTCCTCCCTGTCAGCGCGTCCCTGAACTTGGAGCGATAGTGATCCCCGGCCAGGAAGTACAGAATGGGGTCGATGCAGCTGTTGACGCTGGCTAGCGGCCTGGTGATCTTGTAGGCGAAGTTGACGATGTTTAGGAAGTGGCAGTTCATGCCCAGCACCCGCGAGGTGTAGTAGAGGGTCCGCGTGACGTGAAACGGTACGAACGACACGGCGAACACCACCAACACCACCACGATCAACTTGATGGATTTCTGCCGTGAGGAGGTGTTCTGTTGGCCCGTAGCCACGCCCTGCCTGGGCCGGCACAGGGTTCGAGCCATGAGGCAGTAGCACACCACGATGACGAGGAACGGTACGCCAAACAGCAGCACCATGATGACAGAGCTGTAGTCCACGTACTCCTCGAAGGCCTCCTGGCTGGTGGTGTCGTGGCACAGCGTGTCGTTGTCCCGCTGCGACGTGGTGACGAAGATGAGGTTGGGCACCAGGCACACCGTCACCACCGCCCACACCAGGCCGCACACCAGGTGGGCGTGGCGGGGCTTCACCAGCGTCAGGGTCTTGATGGGATGGCAGATGCCCAGGTAGCGGTGCACGCTGATGCAGGTGAGCAACAGGATGCTGCAGTAGAGATTGGCGTAGAACAGGAAGCGCACGATCTTGCAGGCGGCCAGGCCGAAGGGCCAGTGGCTGCGGTTGGCGTAGTAGTAGATGAGGGTCGGCAGGGAGAGGACGTACAGGAAGTCGGAGAGTGCCAGGTGGAACATGTACACGGTGCTGGTGTTCCACGGACGCATCTTAGTGAGGAACATCCACAAGGCAATGCTGTTCAGCATTAAGCCCACGACAAACACCAAGCTATAGGACACGGGCAGGAGGATGTATTTAAACTCCTCGTCAAAACGGCAGCTGGAGTTGTAGTATGTGCTGCTGAGGTTTTGGGACTGGTTATGTCCACCATGGCTTTTGAAGACTGTGTCCATGATTGATGATTTCGCTTAAGTGTTCACGGTGTGTTCAACACATCACAAACCCTTCAAATAAAGAAATGTTATTAGAAGCAGAACATGAGGAGAATTGTTATTCACCTGGACGAATGGCTCAAACGAAATAATTTAGCGGTGAAAGGTACAGTCTACGACGCTATCGTTTCACTCGTGTTTTGGGCTACCCGTCAGTGCAGTGTAGTGTAGGAAGCTTCACATTATATCAGACGTGGATAGTTACTTACCCCGATACATTGAACTAAATCCGATATCGACTTAAATCGAGAGACGTTAGAAAAGAGTTCCAGAACAGAACAGAACAGAACTCAGGTTTCAACACAGATTATTTCTCTTGCGCTTCCCGCTTGTCCCTCACAAGTCCAGACAAAATATGCTTGGCAGTAACAAGTTCAACTAATCATTTACACTCCATCACCACCATCAACGCGTTATAATAAAAATGGGAAGTGCAGTTGCTGAGTAGAGACATATTGCCTGTAGCGTACCCGAAGCAAAGTAAAATTCCATAGGCGACCACAAATATAGGATCCAGTGGCGATCCTGGTTTATTTCCCGCTGTAGGCGAAACCACGAATAGCACCCCCTACTTCCCACCAAAATACCATTAACACCACACACCTGGTTTTGTTATGAACAACCTCAATATTATGTTAACCTAAAATGTATTAATACACTTTCATTTGAATCGTTTTATTCTTTTTATTTTCACTTTATTTTAACTCATTTAGTCCATGACAATCTATTTAATGATCAGAATTGTTTAGATGTGAATAAATAGACATAATAATATTAAATATAATACATATAAATATTATGAATATAAATATAATGAATAGAACGCTTTTAAGAGTTATAACACCTTGTTGCCTTAGATTATAGAATCAAGTATTTCTGTATTGTTTCATCACCTGTACGGCTTCATTGAGGCATCACTACATAAAATAATGCATCATAGGCTATTTTCACAGCTGTCTACTGCCTTTACTACATTTGTATTGTTTTGAAAGTATGTGTGCAGATCTGCCATTTATAAAAACACAACAAATTCTGACTGAACCAAATATGTTTGAGAGAGTCTAATGGAATAACAATATATAATTTACTTACAGTAAATTTACTGCATTTTATAAAGCACTTCTCAGATTTTGGTGCAATGCAAGGTGCGACCAACCACTGGGAGCAGATGGGAGGGTAGGGGCTTAAGCATCTTGCTCAAGGATGCTTACAGGTACGTCAACACAATGGTTTTGATCCCATGACCTTCTGGCTGGGAGCAAAACACCCAGACCGCTCGACCATCCTGTACAATAACGTGACCTAGCCTAGCGTTACTAACAATGTCACTGTAAAACTACAGGGTTAAATCAGGCTCGAACTCCGATAAGTGATTTAAATAACTGCTTAAATGACTAGATAATACTTTAGCCTAATAGCCTCTATAGCATGTTTGATAACCAGACGTGTGAGTCATAACAGGACAATATCATGATTAGCTTGTTACGGTAAAAGATGTGGTGCACATCTTGATGGTATAGGGCCCCTCACTGCATGGGACCATGAATGTGTTCAGTGTTCAGTGCTAATGGTGTGTGTCTCACTGTGTTTATGTAACTCTGCCTGTGAGTCCATGAAATTGCTGGCCTAGTAGCTGATAGGATTTACTCTATGTTTCTGTGTGTATGATTCAGTGTAGTGAAAGTCTTGTGTGTGCGCGCGTGAGTGGGTGCGTGCGCGTGTGGTATCATTGTGGTGGTTCAGCTGTGTGGAATGTGAGTGGGCCACTATGGTTTCCTCAGAAGCACAGTCAGTGCCTGGAAGTTTTTAATATTAGTTTACAATTAATTGAACCCATGTTGGACATGTGAGATACCACGACAGCCTGCTTCTGAGCTTTTTTTTTTTTTTTGAAGAAAAATATGTGAACTTTGCATCTGTTTGCTTTGCCTTCTTTTCCACATTCCCCACGCAGTATAACATCATGACATACCCTGTCGAGTGAGTGTGTTGTTATCACGTGGATTAACATCCAGCAGTTGTTCGGTCTACCAGGACAGTGACTCATAGCACATATATCACTGTCAAACAGGCATGTTGAGTCATGCAAGTCAATTGTTTGAATCCACCATTTTTCAGATGGGAGTTGGCCACCCTAACCCTTTTCCTGCTTCAAGCTATAACTGCATGCTGTTTAATTATAAATATTTTCTGAAATTATGTAACCTACATCACAATCATTCGAACTGTGGCACATAGTTCTGTACTGTACATGCAGGTTGAAAGCAAATATGTGTATTGCAGCCTTGCAAATATGCAACATAAACTGAAATTGAGACAAAGATGCAATAGGCAACATGATGCAATATAATCACTTTGAAGGTTTGAATAAATCCAATAGGAATCTAGCATGGCAAGACATCAGGATGTTGCACTCTATTTGTTCTGCTCTGCATCTCAGTCTGAAAACTATCCAGTTGCTTGTGATTGGATTGCTTTCAAATAATAAGAATAATACATCTTTGAGATTTTAAACACATATTCGAGCAGTAAAATGAAATATGGGTTGTAAGACTTGTGTCTGCTGACAGCACAGGTCATAAGTTATGACTCATAACATGTCTGTCTGTAATACTTGTCAATGATGTGTGAAATGATTTACCTAGGATAATTTGTACATTTATTTAATTTTGCTCAAAAATTATTGTACATTTATACTAATAAACCTTATTTGACCAGTATTATCTTATAAATGTATAAAGCTTAAGAAAGAATATCCTGTTGCTTAGAGACAATAAATAGTCATGTTGCATTAGCATGGGAGAATGAACAGTCACTGATTAAGTGAAAACATTATCCTGGTAGGCAGGATGGTCTTGTGGTCTGGGTGTTTGACTTCTAGCCAGGAGGTTGAGGGTTCAAACCCCAGAGTCAACCTACTTATAAACATCCTTGAGCAAGATGCCTGACCCCATACTTGCTATATGTATTGATTGTACTCACTTTAAGGTGCTTTGGATAAAAGTGGATATTGTGTAACTGTAAAATAACACACTGGAAACAGTCATAGCCAAGGGGTGAGTGACATTTCCAGAGGATGTTATATTGTTATATTCAATATACATATGACTAAAAGCTATCACTCTGAATTTGTATTAGAAATAATATCCAATATAATGTGACTGAGTGAATAGTAAACACAAGCCCTTAAGTAACATTAGACAAGAAAAGCGTATTTATTATATAAATTCCATTAATAAACAACATGTACAATTGCAAAATCGGGACTGCATGCCTTAATCCTTTACATTGATATCTCTCAACCGAGAAGGGACAGCAGAATAGAGCGCTGTCCAAATATGATTTCATAGGTAATGTGCGGGGACACGCCAACAAACCATTATACATAAATGATCATGTAAATGAAGAGGTTCCCAGCCTGTGTCCAGCTGTTGTCTATCCTATTGATGTCCATTCAAGAAGGCTTTGTTTCCTGCCTGTTAATTCCAAATCCGCGGTATGTTTTCCAGAATCCTGCGTCTGTGTGAGGGGTTAGTGACTCCGGCTGCATGTAAATCCTCCTCTGTGATTCCACTGTGGAGATGTCACAGATTTCTCCATTATAACCCACCTGGAAATACTTGTTGGGATTTTATCCAAAAAAGTAAAAATTTTTTATTTTTTAAATAGTTTGGTTACCTGAAGTAATCCAGATCATCCCAGCCATTCAGGCTGAGTCCCAGCGTGTATTTCTGAAGGCCAAGAGTACTTAGGAGTTCCCGCACTGTCTCTGGGGCGCCATGGAGAACCTGCATTGAGATCAAATGAAGTGTATTATCATCATAACTTGTGTCTCTAATAATGGGTCCCTCCCACCTTGGCCTTGCATGTAGACTGTGCTTTACCTCTTTCTCCCAGCTGGGTGCCCTCTCAGCAGGCATAGCGGGCCCATTTCTTTGGCCTGGCCTCTTGCTGGCTACGGGTGGGCCTGTGTGCCCGGCAGGAAAGAAGTCCACCTCGCTGAGAGACTTGGCAATTTGCAAAGCAGTGAGGGAGTTGTCTCCTGGGGGACCGTGCTGCTGCCCCTCCACCAGCCAGGGAACGGAGGCATGGCTTTGCGGTAAGGCCGTTGAGGCGTAGGGGAATAGAGATGGCGTCTTGGCCCCTCGAATGGGACCCGTCCTCTCTGGACGAAGCGGAGGTTGCTCTCGCCTGGCCGTCTCCCTGACAATGGCTGAGTGGTTCATGTACATGTTTCTTATGTTCTTCACGGGCAGCATGGCGTCTTGAGCAACCTGTTTGCCCGGTTCCTTTGATCTGGCATGTGGAAACTGCTCTTGGTACTGTGAGGTGTTGGCACTCTGGCTTGTAGGGATGGGACATGGGCTTTTGGTGGGGAAAAGCTGGTAAGAGGAGTGGGCTTGGGGCAGGTCAAGGTCCATGGTTTGACTGTAGGACGGTAAGATGGCCGGTATCTCAATTTCGGTGAAGTCCGACCTACGGTAGGACTTCCTGTCAATACCGTGGCCTCCTGAGAGCTTTGGGAGCTGCAGAGCCTCGTTGCCAGACCAAACCACCGGAGGGTCTCTCCTCTGGGGAAGAGCATCCTCTTCCCTGCGTGACACAGACACACCTTCAAAGATGTAGTAGGCAGGGTTGGTGTAGTTGCTTGGGCTCAGTTTGGGGGAGTTTGCTGGGGACCTATTAATATACAAGCACAGTATGGTCAAGTGTTGTTAAGAATATGGTTAAGATAGCTACATTCCACATCCTCAATTCTCATGTTGTAATCCAGTCTCTCTTTCTTAGTTTCTAGTTTCTAGTTACTCAGAAGTACCCAGAGGCACTTCTGTGAAACAGTGAGTTTTACTATCTGGTGGATTAGTAAAACAAAATGTCAAAATGTCCTTTGGGTGTCGTATTCAATTCCGCCTTCCAACAGATATCTGAGCATGCTATAAAAATGTTTGATGTCTGGAAGAGTGGTCAAACCTAAGTGAGTTATAGGCGAAGAAGTATAACAGGCTATTCTCACCTGTTTATCGGGGCCCATGCATGTTGATGAGACAAGTGTCCCCTTGCCAGACCCTTCTCATCCTTCTCGAAGCACAACCACTCTAAAAAAAGAAAACGGGCAATAAAGGAACAATTCAACTAATTTGTCCCAAATTGACTTGCTTTGTTTGAAAACTGGGGGTCAGGGAAGTCAGTTGAGCAAGCTGTGGTGAGTGAGACTAAATACACATGCTCTGGGCTACCACGGTCATAGGTTTTCTGGTGAGGGAGGGGCTGGACGTATTCTTTCTTGAAACTAAAATAATCCTTTAAAGGAGAAGTCAGCGATTGTATGTTAAAACCCTTTTTGTCAAATTTTGTCTGTATGCACGTTCACGTTGTAATCAGCGTTACGTACACAGGTGTTTCACAGACCTGGCTATGTGAATGGGAACATAAACAAAGTGGTGCAGACCGCACCATACAACAAACCCTAGCCTTGCCAATGCATTTCCAATGTGGTGGAGCTGAGCATCTGAGGGAGCACCCTATGTCATTTAAAGGAGAGGTGTTTTTGTTTTGACTGCGTTCAAATATCAACAATGTTTCTCAAGAATGACTGACTCCACCTTTAAGGTCTGATTGACCTCTATAGAGACCATGTGTTGTGTTTCTGGAAGCTCGTGTAGGTCACTGTGATCTGGTCACATGGTCTGACGTGAAGGTCTGTCTGTCTATTTGTCTGTCTGTCTGTACGTCTTGGTTTTGAGGTTCAGGATACATCTGGTCAGTGGCAGCCAATCAGAAGCCAAAAGAGGAAGCATTCAAAAGAAACTAGCAAGTTAAAAGTAAGGCCACGGATGATTGAGGAACCGAATAGAGGAAACATTGAGTAATTCGCAGGAAAGTTCATTTGCAGTGGAAGTTTAGCAGGAACTGATTGTGCAAGTTTGGTGCGCAACCAGAAAGCAAAAGTTCCGTCCTACGAACCGTAGACCTTCTCACGTGTTGCTCGTCTGTCAGCGGGCACACGCAGACTGATGCGACCCCTAATAGAGCCCATCTCCTCTCCGCGGTGACTCAAAAACGTCTCAAAACGCTCCGATGTGCCCTCACGTGAGCGCAGTGCCACGCAGCATTCACCTGCAGAGGGAACCGGTGAGTCACAAAGCAAAGGAAGCTACGTGTGTGAAGTGAACGCAATTAAAGTTGAAGCCAGGTCACCCACCGTAAGACTCGAACCCATCGCACGACTTCACAGACAGCAGCAGGTGTTGATCCTGAAGATGTTCCAAGTCAGCTATAGTTGAGAGAAGCTAAGACAAACAAATTTCCTAACGTTATTATTATATATTATATATAATATTAATATTATTCATAATATTATGATGATCATATGATGATTGTCACTTCCTTTGTAAGCGAATGATCTCTGACCTTTGGCAGTTGTCTGGAAGACCAGCCTAGTTTGAGAAAGCCCGGCACATCACAGCTCTGTGAGTCATTCTCAATCGAGCGGCGTGTCTCTGTGTAGACAAACATACAAATCACTAACTCATTATGCGCTGGATCAATATTTGGTGTGTTTGATTTGGCAGCCTACCTTCTAGGCAAGAAGAATGTAACTCAATGAAAAACTTGGCTTTGCTTGCCGTTTTCACAATAGCTTCAATGCCTTCAAGTTCAATGGAGGCCCTCTCCGTGCTTGAGTTTGCGTCTGTTGGAAAGCAAGGTAGAGACTTTTAGTGGTCAAGTGGTCAAGGTTATTTAGGTGTATATGACTGTAGTTCAAGATCTATTTGTGTGCTCCAAGAGCCACAACAGTATCCACACCTGTTTTGGATGCGAGCTGTGGTGTAACCCCTACTTGGAATGTGGCAAAAACAGGTGAGTGGTCACTTGTGAAGATGTCGTCTGTACAGCCTGGTAAAAGAAGTGTCATAATCATAATCATAATCATAATCATTACAGCATTATTTACAAAACAATGAAGATATAGTTTAATATCTGTTTCTCTCATATTATCAAATGTAATCACTGTTAATACGTTCTTATATGACAGGCATTAAATGTACTTAAATATTAAATGTTACTGTTTGTTATGTTTGTTCTTTCCCAATAGTATTTGTTGATTTGAAGATGAAACAAAGGCCTGTTTGAATGAGAGGACATTACTTTTATAGACCGCAAGCCAGAGAGTAGCAGCAGAGTCATACAATGACCTGTAGACCTTTTACAGTAAAACATTGAAAAAAAATGGGCGCAGTGTTGAACTAAGGAATGCATGTGTAGAGCGCATAATCATTTCCTTTGGGTGTGTAGTCTGCCCCTTTTTGTTTTAAAAGGGAAAAACTTTTTATAAGCTTTGTTTTCATTTTGCTTTTCCATACCATAGGAGGTGCAGATTATGTGTGTCTCTGGGTAGGACTTCCACAGAATCCTGTCACACCAAGATGGAACATTAACTTGCACCTGTAGGAACATAATTGCACAAAGGACATGAACATGTGTGTACATGCTATAAGTGGGTAAAGGGTCGACGCTGGTAATGAACCATTTATTTTCATGGAATTACTGTATATAAAGCATAACATAGTATAAGCACATTTTATTAAAGATAATAAAAAAACAAAATAATACTACAAAAAAAATAGAAACACTGACAATATTGTTATTAAAAATGATTCACTGTAGTTTGAGAGATGCACAGTTATACCAATACGTCAGGCATGCACAGGTTATACATTAATTCCAGGTTTCAAATTTAACATTAAGGTGGCTTAGTTCTATTTTGGTTTCCGCACAATAAATATAATGCAGGAAGGCATACATGTAATTATGCCACTGTACATGCTGCATTCCTGTTATGCCAGACATTCCTATTTCATCTTAATTGGTAATTCTTCCCTTTGCCTATTTTTAGTGGCAGTGGCAGCAGCTGTCTGAGTCACCACACTATACGAACACTAATAAAGTGGATTATGCTGCAGTTAAAGAAAATTTAAGTGAGCCACCTGATTCCAGTCAGAGCCATGTAAAGAGAGAGTTGCGTAATCTCCGATCACTCCAATGGACCGTTTTTTCACAGCAATGGATCCTCAATATAGTTCCCGGAAGTTAGCATAAATACTACAAGCATAAATTCTATCTTAAATGTAAATTGGTGCATTTATTGAC
>JAODUE010000002.1:1200297-1212061 GCA_027564755.1 Amblyopsis hoosieri
TGATTGTTGATTAGATAATTGCATTAATGAGAAATTGAACAGGTGTTCCTAATAATCCTTTAGGTGAGTGTATATATATACTGTATATATTATATATGTGCATATGTTTTAATTTTCCACTTTAAGCTTTACTACCATGGAGAGACAATCAATATAAAGGTAAAAATCAACAATGAATCCACCAAGATTGTGAAGCGAATAAAAATTGTGGGTAAGCATAATATTAGTTAAACCTAAAGTTTTAAGTTAAATTCTTTAATGGAAATGTGATTAAATTAAAGGTGTGTGTGTGTGTGTGTGTGTGTGTGTGTGTGTGTGTGTGTGTGTGTGTGTGTGTGCTCATGGTTTGTCAGTCTGTGGAAGGTACAAACATTTAATGCAGATATGATTTTCATTAGTTGAGCAGACTACAGTTGTAGTTCTTTACTCTTCGGACCACTACACCAAACCTGTCTGCTCTGAAGAGTTTGGGTAAGTCTTTCTGCAAATTGCCTTTCTCTAAAGAATGGTAATACATTTAAGTTTAATTGTTTTTGAAACCTAGTTGATTGTACAATGTTAGCGATACATTCTAATATCTGTTTTATATTCATTTCATTTATATTTACATTTTGGAGTCAATACAATTTAACTGCATTCATTTCAAAAATCATAAAAAAAGGGAGACAGTCAATGCCAACACAACATTTGAGAAGAAATTCACTGTGACACCCTTGCTGTCAAACAACAAAGAACAGTGTGGTATTGCAGCCAAAAGACAAGTCCACCAACCTGGCATCCACTACCCTGTAAGCCATTCTAATAAGCTTCCATATAAAGATGCTATGCCACCACAGGCTCTCATCCACTACCCTGTAAGCCATTCTAATAAGCTACCATATAAAGAAGCTACACTAAGCCACAACAGGCTCTTATCCACTACCCTGTAAGCTATTCTAATAAGCTACCATATAAAGACGCTACACTAAGCCACAACAGGCTCTCGTTCTCTATCCTGACTTTTAAACCAACTCTTTAACATGCACTATTATTGTCCTCATTCAGGATGCATGGTGGAGACCAGGCGATGAAGGGAATGATTATTTCCTACAAAGTTAAAGTCAACCTGATGGTGTCTGGCGGAGGTCGCATTGTCAGAACATTGACAGCACAACTGTATTGTACATGTTCTTCTTTTGGTTTAAATACTTTATTTATGTATTTATTTTATAATATAGCCTCTTGGGTGGCCTTACAGCAAGGTATGAAATGTGCATTGACTGCATACAGTACATATATGTACGTACATTAACATCTACTGTATTACTGTAGTGAAATGCATATATTCTCTGGATATTATTTCAGTGATGTTACTGCAGAGCTGCCTCTGATTTTGATGTCACCCAAACCTGCAGGTAAGTGCAATGCTTTGTGGGGAAAACTATGATCCTTATATACATTCACTTTAATGTATGCAAATAAAGCAACAATAATTGATTCATGTCATGCTCCCATTTTGACTTTCTTCATTCATTGCATGATGGCATTGCTATCCACTGAGCAGAAGTGTAAATACCCTAAACACACCTAAATAACATTCTGTCTCTGGGCATGGTGGGTGCTGTTGTTGAACACATATGCTTTGCTACTGTGTTTGTGTATTTCATGACCTGCAGAAAGTGCCCATTTAGTTCAGGTGAGGTTATTTTTTGCAGTGTAATAATTAAACATTAAAAATGAATCAGATCCATGGACTGTATAAAGACATCAATTATGTAAAGGCTTTAGTTGTTTTGTTAATTAAGGTGTTGAGAATAAGCACCACTGATGTGCAGTATGTGGACTATAGTGAATCCACACACTGAGCTGGCATTTTGGGTGAAGGCAATGTGACTATATCCAGATAATAACAATGCAGTTAGAATCAACTATGAAACAAACAAAAAAGATGCCCTGCTGTATGTCAATTGAATTCCCCCTCAGGTCTGATGTCACACTTGAGCCAAACTGAGAATGCACAGGACCAAAGCTGGAACATCGGTGCAGTTCTGAACATGAACAAACTCACCAACCAAGAAAAATCTAAATATATCAGTTGAAAGGGGCTGCCTATTTCTAGTTAGAAATACAGTAACCATCCATGGTATTTTCTGCCTCCTAGAAATTTTTTTTTTTTCGTTTTGTTGGATGTGGTAAATAATAAAGAAGTAAAAAATGGTGGTATTTATGAATTATCTTTGTTCCTTCATCTCTATAATTTAAATGATCACTAACTGCGCCATTGTGGGATGACCTACTACAAAGCTTGCCATGAAGACAGAAACAAACACTGGCTCTCTGTGTAGGCTCAAACTCTCTATTGTGCAGTGTTGTTATTGAGACACGTGCTCTTCATACTCTCTTTATACTACTCAATAGGTCTAGCCATATTGTAATAATAAAAAATGGTCGATTGTCAAACTGAATACAACATAGAAAACATAATAGAAAATGTAATGTCTGGCAAGTGCAAATTGCAATCTAGCTTTCTGAAAAGAAAGTAATATTTGGCCCATGCATAGAACTATATGCCGTGTGCTCCTGCATATAACCGCTAGGTTGCGCTGTCTCGCTTCCATGTCCTGTACGCAACAATAGCGCTAGCTAGTGCTAGCAAGATCTATGTGCTAGTACGGTAGTCTCACTTTGCTGCTCCGCGGTCCAAGCTTCATTAGCTGGGTAGCTGTTTATATTTAGATAAAATGTCAACCACGACCGGCGGTGGAGAGTTTGGCAACCCTCTACGAAAGTTCAAGCTCGTATTTCTGGGCGAGCAAAGTGGTAAGTCCATGACGATATATTTGGATCGTGAAATAATTTGTTCTGGGCTGAAGGATTTCTTGAAAGAAGGGGCTACAACATTTATAGTACTGTAACATCACTTATGTTAGCTTATCTAGCCGGTTAGATACTGTCTTGTCTGTCTATCTTCCAGCTGTTGTTGTTTCAGTCAGATTTATTAGATAAATAAAAATGTCGAATAAAACAAAATAAGAGAAAGATGCTTCCGATTGTTCTAGCTCGCTTGATGATGTAATGGGTAGTTGGCTAACATAGCATCGTAAAGCTACAGTAACCAACACTAACACTTTTCGTTGCAGTCAGTTGACCAGTTAGTTCGTAATATTAACAAATAGTAAAAAGTTGTATATCTACTTCTTCTACAATTAATGGATCCCTACTCTGGCCTGTTTCAGTATCCTTTCACCAACTGCAGCTATCGTAACGTTAGCCGATCAGCATTAGCTGTGCTACTACGGTACAGTACTGTAGTCCCAAACATCACTACCACGTACACACGTATTCATACATGGCAATCGGGGATAGCGTCATTAATGCCACAAAGAAGAAGATACATTGTGTGGCGTACAAAAACAAAACCCATATGTATATGAAAATATAATTGTATGTAATCGTGTTGCTTTTTTCTGTTAGCTTGTGAAATTAGCAGATAGCAATGGCTGCATCATTTTAAGCCACGTCGGCCAGCGCGCCTAGCCATTAGCCAATGTAGCCGATTCACACCTTGACATTTAACACTTGTAGGCATGTGCAATAATGTAATCTGTTTTTGTGATATTTCGCGCTAGTATGTTCGATAATATCGTGTATCAGTGTTTGCCAAACGGTCTCCATCAACCAAGGTTTGTGGCTCCACCCTAATTGCCAGCTCAGCGCATGGGTTCACTAGTCCTCATTGCATCAATCGTGATGCTTCTCCAACATTACTGGTACTCAACTGACATGAATTACCACTCTACTAACAATTCTGCGTCGTTGTCATTTTTAAATTGCTATTTTATTGTCATAGAAAATATTGTGCCAACCCATGCCAACAGGTTTTATTTTTTTATCTCTGCATAGTTGGAAAAACCTCACTCATCACAAGGTTTATGTATGACAGTTTCGACAACACCTATCAGGTAATAATTCATTTTTAACTTTGGCACCAGGTTATATGAAACCAGTAAGCTCCTTCAGTGTACATTATATAGATAAGCTGTCTAAATAATATAAATATAAATAAATAAATATGTTTCAGTTTGAATGTGCCATTGCAATGAGTACAAAGTCATAGAAGCACCTTTTTGTATTTTTTTGAGTGCTTTGATTAATTATGATTCATCTTAATTACAATGCTTGTCTTATAGGCAACAATTGGAATTGACTTTTTGTCGAAAACTATGTACCTGGAAGATCGGACGGTAAGTTTTACGCTTTTTTCATTGTAATTTAATCATCCCCATCACCACAATATTATAAAGCGTTGTTGTGTGAGATCTGGCCATTACGAGGAAAAGCGATGCGAAGATTACTCCCTATGCCATACAAAAAAGGATGCAAGGGTGTGTGTAGGCCTATGTGCATGTGTGCCTTATCCAATTGCATTGGATGTTTTATGCTACATATAGAAATACTTTGCACGAAATGAGAACGTTTTAAGTTAATATAAAATCAAAAAGATACTGCATCTTATGCACTGACTACCCCTTTAAGTCAGAACTAAAGAAGCATACTTTTAGTGTGCATTTTATTTAACATTCCGATTATTTTACTTTTACCATTTCATGTTATGTTATCCCATGATCATTTTACCTTTAGCTGAGCTGTAGTACTTAGTGCCACCGTCATTTCAAAGTTTTATTTTTCTTTTCATTCCTTGGCTTGGTCATACAATCCTCCTGCTCCATGTTCTTTGCACCATGTGGGGGGGAGCACAGATTCGGCTGCAGCTCTGGGATACAGCCGGCCAAGAACGTTTCCGCAGCCTCATTCCCAGTTACATCCGTGATTCCGCTGCTGCTGTGGTGGTTTATGACATAGCCAGTAGGTATCATGGCCTTGTCTCGTCTTCTTGCCCTTCCTATCTTGTGTCGAAGGGCAGAAAACAACATTTACCACTCTGGAAATAAAATGAAATAGCATTAGCTGTGTGTCCTGCAGTCCCGTGTCCACAGGGTTTTCTTGTTTTCCTTAAATGCTGTTATTTATGGATGGTGGGAATTATGGACAATGGCTCCATATATTGCTTTATGGGCAGATATTGGCCATAACAATTCTAATACCCTTTCAGGCTTCTTTGCATGTCCAATTAGGGAAATGCTATCCACAAACTGATAATCGTCACTGTTGTTTGGCTATTCCACCGTGAAAAGATATTTTCACTTGTTACCCGGCTTGCAAATCCTTTATGTCTTTCCTGTTCTTCGTTTTCTTGTTCTCTTTCCCTCCCTCTCTTTCCCTCTACGTATCTCTTTTCCTCCTCCATTCCAATCGTTCCGCAGGTCCGGCTCCAGCTCTGGGACACTGCTGGACAGGAGCGTTTCCGTAGCCTTATTCCCAGCTACATCCGTGACTCCACCATCGCTGTGGTAGTTTATGACATCACCAGTGAGTCAGGGCTGTTCTAGAGGGATCCAGGGCCAATGATTTATGCCAGATATGAAAAAATATATATATATAAATTCTCTTATGACTCATCTTTCCTACTTCAAGCTTCTCCTACTGACTGGATATCTGCTTACTAACTGCTACTAATAAGGGCTCCTGACATAAAATAACAATAATGGTTAGGCAGTGAATGGTGCATGCAATGTGAGAGAGACCTACATATTTCTAAGTTTTAATATAACGTTTTTATATTCCCTCCTCAGATCTAAATTCATTCCAACAAACCTCAAAGTGGATTGATGATGTCAGAACAGAGAGAGGAAGTGATGTCATCATCATGCTTGTTGGGAACAAAACAGACTTGGCTGATAAAAGGTACACAGTTGTGTGGGAGTTTCTTGAATCTGTATGAACTCTGCCAAAGCCTGGATCCCTCACATTTACACCAGACTGTAACATCTCTAGAGACCCAGAAGCATCTGTTCAGTATAGTATACATCACAGATGTGTCTTGGCAATATGTTGGGTTAGAAATAAGTGCAGGTTAGATTGGTCCAATTTATTACAGAAGACAGGCATGGATGGCATAAATGCTATTGACTGAAATGGGTTTGTGTCTGCTGTATTGTACATCTGTCTAAAAAATATTGGGTATAAATATGGGGTTATTGTTTCTTTCAGTGTAGTTTACATCTCATCCCGTTGGAACTTATCACCCCTTGGTGTATTGCTTACTCTTGCAGATTTTTAAATCACAATCCTCACACTTTGGTTACAAACATGCTTTTTTATTATTTTATTAGATTGTTGTTGTGCAGGTTTTGTTTTTCCTAGTCTGTCTTCCCACATCAGTTAATTTTTATTTCATTTTTTTTGTACTTTCTTTGTGTTTTCTTCATCTCCATGCCACCGCAAACCCCCCCCTCCCCTCCCCTGGGACCATGACAGGCAAGTTTCTGTTGAGGCCGCAGAAAGAAAAGCTCGTGAGCTCAATGTGATGTACATAGAGACCAGTGCCAAGGCTGGCTATAACGTCAAACAGGTTGGTGTCCAGCAATCACAGACGTATGGTGGCAAAGGGTCCCCAAAGATTTCGTCACAGGTCAAAATGCCCCTCAGTAAAAGGAAGGCTCAAATGTTCCGTCTCACATGTGAGACCCTGCTCATTATGTTCATCATCAGTTCATTATGTGGCTGAGTGTTGTGAGTGATATAGGATTTTTCTCTCCTAAGATTCTCCCCCGCTGTTTCATCTTTCTCAGCTTCTGTCTGTCTGTTTTATAACTAAACTAACCACTTTGCTTTTCCCACCTAAACCCGAGATGGTATGTTGAGCTCTCTTGTTTCTCTCTCCATTGCCCTCGTTTTGGCCTTCCCTCCTTTCTGTGTTTCTTTCCACGTCTGTCTGTCTGTCTGTCCGTCCATCTCCCCCTCTCTGCTTTGACCTGAGCAGACAGATCACCACGGAGGAGGGCGAGCAGAGAGCTAAGGAACTGAATGTCATGTTCATTGAAACCAGCGCAAAGACTGGCTACAATGTCAAACAGGTACTAGAGATCCTGCTCTCTTGGGGTGGTATAGACCAGTGGTTCTCAAACTGGGGATCAGGACCCCCTCCTGAGAGTTTGCAAAGTTAGGGAAGTCTTCAAATGTTTTTACAGTATGTTTTATATACAGATTTCCACAGATGATGTTGCTGTATTTTATTATTATTATTATTAATAATAATTAACTACACGGGTGCATGCTTGATAATGGTTGGTCACAAACAATGATTCACTCATTTTTTTGTGTGTGTGGTGGTGGGGGGGGGGTCCATAGGTCAAAATGTTTAAGAACCACTGCTTTAGAGAAGTCTGCTCACTAATTTAGTGTTTGTCTGTTTCACCTCTCTTTGTGGCTTGTATTAACACTCAATAATTCAAATGAATCCTTTCCCACAGATTTGGATTTGAGATGTTTCAGCTTTGTACTCACGTTTGATTGTCTTCTGCATGTGATTTTGTCTTGATTTTTCTGAAAGTTGTAACAAATTGTTTTGTATGAATATATACGGTTAACGTTTGCACTCTTTACTTTCATCATCTCTTTTTTGCACTCCTATTCACCTTTTTATTTAATCACCTCAACTTTTATTACTGCACTAGCATAAAACCCCCATACTTATAAGGGCCTCAGTTGCATACATTTCATCCATTTTCACCATTTCATGGTGAAAATGATCAGCACAATTTATTAGTTGTTACATTTATTTGTATCTATAGTTGTTCCGTCGCGTTGCTGCTGCTCTGCCTGGAATGGATAGCACACCAGAGAAAAGCAAAGAAGACAGTATCCTTTTCTGGTGTATGCTTTAACTGTTTCAGTAGCTTCCACTTTCAAGTTGGTATTGTGTATATAATTTTATAGAAATTGTTTCTCCCCCCCACAGTCACCATGCAATCACTACAAAATAGTGTCATAGATTTGTTAGAATGTTAATTAGAAAACTATATTTATTTTCACTGTTGAAAGTTGAGCATCGTTAAGTGAACTAATTGGTGGGTGATATTTCTTAACCTTTACCCTCCCAGTGATTGACATAAAACTGGAGAAGCAACCAGAGATGAACGTCACTGAGAGCAGCTGCTCCTGCTAGTAAACATCCCCCTCCACCTCACTTGTCCTGCCTCCTCCTCACCCACAGCTTGTCTCTCAGTGGCCACTTGACCCACCCATGGCGCACTGTCGTTGTGGGATAGAGGATCTGTCTTTTTTTTTTCCTTTTTCAACTCAGTGACTTTTTGGAGTAACCGTGTGGATGTGCTATTCTGTATTTAAACAGATTAACTAAAATAAAGAAAAGTAAAAATTTAGAACAAGGAATAAATAACGTGTTTAAACATTCATCCAACTGCATGGCATTCTATAGGGTTGCAGACGTACGACAGCTACTGTACTGTAACTGCTTTTGAGTTATTGCACCATTTCAGAGCCTGAGTGATGTCACTATTATTGCTGTAAATGAATATAGTTTTGGGTTATTTAACTCTGTAAGGTTGAAGGCTCATCTCCTTTTTGTATTTTATTTTATTTCGCTCCGCTACTTTGCAGTTACAGATTCGGACAACTCTGTAACTGATGATGTTGATTTGCCTTTCTGCAATCTGTCTTGTTGCCACACTGCTGAAGTAGTTTTCTTGTGATAATGTTTTTAGAGCCCTTGCATATGTCATTATTGTAAGACCTCATGTGTAAGCAGCCAAAGACTGCAGTTGAGTCTAGACCAATGTACACATTGTTACACACAGCTGACTCCCTCTGGGGAGGCAGTAAAGAAGGGCCATCACCAAATGCATTATCCAGGCTACTGATGTGAAACTATATCCACATGCAAACTATACTAACTGTCACGGCAAGGCTTTATTAGCTGTATGCATACTAACATCCGAGTAGAGGGGGTGTTTCCATATCAAATGGTCCTTCTAAATAACATTTAGCAAAAAGCCAGTGTTGAGTTTTCTCCCACACTGACAGAAACCTGTCACTTTAGTCGTTGCGACGTGTCCCTACCCACTCTCCCGTTGATGTTGTGTTTATCACACTATTATTGCAGTAACATGCAGCATGCTAACCTTGCAGGATTTCTAATATATGGTTGAGAACACCAATGCCTTGCTTGTTTGTTCACCAAGGTGTACTGAATCAAGCCACAATATTTTAAAGAATAGAGAGGCCTGCTGACTGGGTCGTGGCTTCATTGGCAGTTTTGTAGAGCTAGTAAATATGTTTGTCCTCAGATACAGCTTTTGCTTATTAACACTCTTTACTGTAAAAAGTGCAAGGAGGTTAGTTGCAGTAGCCTTTATTGCTATCGTATGTGTAGGGCTGTTCTGTGTTTATTTATTTTGTAACTCTTGACGTGAATAACAATGTAAGCTTGACCAAATTTGCATATCTGCTAAGCGTGTTGGAAATGAGTTCTTATTTATTGTTTGTCTGCTCAGACACTGCTTAAAGGCACTAGGAGGCCTGATAAGGCGTTTGTCTTGTCACTCTAAGTTAGGTCTTATTGCGGTGTATAGTCAACAGTGGTCACAAAGACTAAACTGCACCCTGTCTCGTCATGACGCACCTAAAAAGGAACACGTTAACTTTGCCATAGTCACATCAAGTCAGTTGTACATTTTCTTTAGCTTGTTTAAAATTGGGAGGATAAATTAAAAGTACTTTCAGGCAGTAACAGCCCCTCTATTTCTTGTCACTGACTGACAACTAAATGTGTTGCTATAAACTCTTGTCTGTCCATTTCAAACATGTCGTTTCTTGTGTTTAGAAACATTTGTGTGAATAATGTACTATTAGTATCTGCTGTATAAAAAGGAGAGTTAAAGAAACATCCAAATGTAGGCCTATCACATTGAATTAAATAAACATATTTCACCATGCTCTCATCTCTGAACAATTATTACAACCAGTTCTATGATTCCAACCCATGGTTGCATTGTGGGTCTGTTGGTTACAGATGACCTTTTTCAAAATTAATATAGTTCTATAGCCCTCTCCAAACGTTTTAGTTAATGCATTTTGAATTGTTACATTATTTTAAATATGCCGAGTCTTTTAATGAAGCGTCCCCCTGTTACTCTGATGTAATACCATGGCTGTATTATAAATACACCACCGACAATTACCTATTTATGTAGTCACATGACTTTTATATTGCTGACATTTTTGGAGTGAAATACATTACATACGGTACAAGAACCAGGCTAAGTATCTGTTTTCTTCCTTTTTAAGATCTTTTAGAATGCGTGCTTGTGGTAGGATAAACATGTCAGCCCTGCTATGCTTACGTATAATTATAGCTATACTAATGTTTTTTTTGGAATTTATCAAATGTGATTGACAACCATGTAAAATACATGGGTCACCATTTGCTAGCATAATGTCCATAATGTACACTTGGCGTTTATAGCCACCACACATTAATAATTTGGTCATAAATATTACAGCATAATACCATGAGCTTGATCAATATATTTCTCATATAGTTTAACGTGCTCTCCTTGAAATGAAACGATAACATAATGAGAGAGAAAAATAACTAAAATCAAATGGCAACCCCAGCAACAGCTACACACTTGTCGGTCACACCTGCCCTGCGTGAAGGCGTGACCACCTGTATTCCAGAAGCAGGCTAATGACGAATGCAAGAGGAATAGGACAGGAATGCAGTAGAAAGAATCCTGCTGAACTTGACTGACGACCAATTTGTTAGCCATATAAAACTTTCATCGCATCAACAACAGAAGTGTTTGTATCATATGCAGTATCTCCGTTGCAATGTTTTTCTAACGGGTCTCAGAAGTCGGCTACTCAGAAAACTACGTTCACGGGTTTGAGTCACATTGTGATATGTCTCGACGTTCAAGCATTTTGCCTGATAAGGCAGTTTTCACTGATTTCAAAAACCAGTGCGTATCAATGGAAAATTGGTACAACAAGTACGACAAAAATGGAATGCAAGTTTGGATCGAAATCCCCCCTGTAACAACTACGCAGGTAAACAGGAATGCGTCTAAAATCCACAAGATCAAGGTAGGCTATATTCTTTGCTCAATTTTGTTTAAATCAATTTATTTGCATATCGGCAACAATTACATTTTTTTGCTGTTTTTTTTTATTGTTGCCTAAATGCTACTAATAATAGTAGCATTTAGGCAAAGTATTATATTTCTAGCAATCTTTTAATTGTTCGTATTTTTTATAATATTTTTGTAGTGTAGGGTGGCAATAATGGACGTATCTGCTGCTGTAATGTATGACGTTCTACTTGATGGTCAATATCGTAAGCAATGGGATCCTACCGTGATGGAGAGTTTTGACATTTCCAGGCTGTCTGCGAATGCGGATGTGGGCTATTTCTCATGTGAGTACTCCTGTGATTTGATTTTGTATAGGTACTTTCATGACAACCACATAGCCTACAAGGGTTCTTGCAATAGCATCATTGTTATTTCAATTTGTATAGCCTACTACATCGCAGAGTTGTAATGGTCTAAAATGTGACGGGGCAAGCAAACAAAATATTTTTCCAGTGAAACATTTCAACAGCTGAAATCATTGGCACATCAACAAACAAACAATGATGTGACAGATATTTTTTGGGGGGTTTCTTGCATAGGCTACTCTAGCTTTAGCTATTTGATCCCTCTTGCAAGCTACACCGTTGGTTCTGTTTGCAGCTTTTTGTGTGGAAAACAAATGCAGCTCTCTAGGTTGAGGCATATGAGGGGGGGGGGGGGGGGGGGGGGGCCCCGGGGTGTTCTCCAGTCGGTGATATATGGAATATAGCTCTCTGTAGTAGCCATGC
>JAODUE010000002.1:1212071-1229033 GCA_027564755.1 Amblyopsis hoosieri
CCCCCCCCCCCCCCCCCCCCCCCCCCCCCCCCCCCCCCCCCCCCCCCCGCGCGTGTGTGTGTGTGTGTGTGTGTGCGCAGTCAAAGGAAGAAAGCCTTAGATGTACATGACGGTTGCATCCCTAATGCTTGATAGTAAGAAAGACGGTAACAGGAATGCCACCATCAACTGAATTAATATTTTTTTTTGTAGGGCTTTGTCCAAAACCTCTGAAAAACAGAGATGTGGTGACTCTCCGTTCCTGGCAGGTGACAGAAGATGAATATGTGATTGTTAACTTCTCCGTCAAGCACCAGGTATGTCTCCTTCAAACACTCCTTCAGCACATAGCAACTGCCTAGTCTCACACTGTTGTCCTGCTCTGCATGCTGACTGTATAACCATAATGCTTTTTCATCAGACGATTACAACCTGATCATTAGAGCAGCAGATGAGTTATATGACATTAAGAAATTTAACTTTTATGCCATGCTTGAAATGACTGTCTTTGCTGCATTCATAGAAATACCCTCCTCGTAATGATCTTGTACGGGCCATCTCCATACTCACTGGCTATTTCATCAAGGCCACAGGACCAAAGAGTTGTTCGTTCACATACCTTTCTCAAGCTGACCCCAAAGGTGAGACCAAACTAATTAGGCTACTTGTTTGTTTGTGTTGTTAATACAATCAGAATCCAATCAGAATTGACTTCAACAACAATCCTTGTTTTGTACCAGGTTCTCTTCCGAAGTGGGTGGTGAACAAAGCATCCCAGGTTTTAGCTCCCAAGGTAAGGTAGACTTTTGTACATTTTGCCACTGGTTCTTCTCAGCTAAAGTTTGAAATATTATCCAACATTGTGTGTTTGACCTGGTGAAGATTAGAAAATGTGTTATCAGTGTGCCCATAAGGGGATTTGGTTTCTCAAGTCTCTTAAATGACAATGGTAATTGGTAACCATAGAAACTGAGTGTGTGGTTCTTAACAAAGGGCTATCTCAGTTGCTGTTGCTCTACATACCAGTCTGACTTGTTGCCCAGGTTTAATACTATTTTAAACTGAACTGTATCAATGCATGTGAAACTGGCACTTCAAGACCTTGAATCTTTAATTGCAGACACCACAACTGTGACCTATATTAACAGATTTCTTTATAAACAAATCTGACCCTATTTAAAGGTGGAGTCGGGGATTCTAAAATGATCTTAGTCTTTCTCCAGAATCCCTGAAATTACCTTTTTAAGACAATGCTCTAGCCAAATAGAAAAAAGTAATATAACCATCTAAATGTTTGACTTTATTTGTTTTGAAATACATTTACCTTAAAATAATTGTCAGAGCCGTAAAAAAAAAAAAATGTTTCATGTCTTTAAATAAATCTTAAGGTGTGTTCCGTTTTAAGACTTCTGACATGCCTTTGTTCTCTCCCTGCACCTTAGGTGATGAAATGTGTACACAAGGCGGGACAAAACTATCCACAGTGGAAAAATCACAACTCCCCAGATCAGAAGCCATGGTTGTTTCCAGAGCAGAACACCTTGCCCATGATGGACCCGGCTGAACTGTCCATACAGAGAGCAGACTCGCTGGAAAATGTGGATGAAAGCTCCATGGCAGAGGCTCAGGAGAATGAGGACAGCAGCTGAGCGAACTAAGAGGCTAGCAGATAAACTCTGACAGGAAACTCACGTCGCATTCCTCTCAATAGCACTTCATCTGAAGTTGATTCATGCTGCTTTTCCTATCTGCGTGCCTCAAGGGTTGATGAAGAAACCTCCTTTATTTATACCTGCCCTATGAGATGGATTGGAGCACAGGCGAAGGGTGCCATTCACATCAGTTTACAAAGCTAAAACTCTACATAGTGTTCTAAGGGAATTGAGGCCTTTTGGATAAGTTACTAACACTACACAGATGCAGTATGAGTTCCAATAGGAAGGAAAACAATTTTTCCCTTATCAACAATGTTATTAAATCTGTAACAAAGTGTGCCACACGTTTTATCAACATCTGACAGAATCAAAATGTTATGAAATGGCTTGATACACTTTAATATTCTCTTTACCTGAAGGACATAAGTTATGTTTATTTAAGTGAAGTTACAGTCAACCTATGTGTAAAATAAACCTCAAGGTTTGAATGGTTCTGTGACTTCTTTTTTTTTTTAAGCTGCTTTTAAGGAAGTCATGCCCCAGAAACGCACCCAGTGTGACATAACAAGTTGTGCTGCTTTAACTGGCGCAAACCAGCATGCAGTTTCTGACTGGGTGTTGACGTTCAAAATATGTAACCACACAAGTTGTGAACACAGTACTCTTAATTACAGGTTAGAAACCAAGTGTTTAAACTTGTGCCAGGAGTTTGGCACATATATATTATTTATTAATGTTAACAGTGGGGTCAAATATTTGGACAGCCGGTTTAATTTCTGACCTAAACATTGGTGCTGATAAACGTGTACTTTGTACAGACTAGACCATTTAAATGTCAGGGTATGTAGGTACTGTACGAATTACAGCGGTTTATTTATGTAGTCCCCCAGTAATTGAACAAGCCGCTGCTCAGCTAATATAATTGTATGCACAAATCAGATAATAAAAGGTGTAATAAATTCCATGTGTTGCTTTTTCATTTGGAATCTTATCAGTAAACATGAACAAAAGAGGTGAAAATGCCAGTGGTGAGCCATTGTAAGTCTGAGAAATAGAAATGCAGTCCATTTACAGATTCAACTAAATGCATCACAACTCATTGGACGGCATTTCATACTGCATACAATTGAAGTTCTACAAGGCCAAAAAGTTAAATGCTCTTCCATGGACAAGTGAATCACGAAATCTGAATCCAATTGAATATGTACTGCATTTCACTTGCTGAAGGAAAAAAAGTCCCTACAACCAGCAGAACTGAAAACTGCAGAAAATGCCTGGCAGAGCATCACCAGGGAGGAAACCCATGTCTTGATTTCTATGGGTTTCAGCTTCTGGGCATTACATTGATCATTATGATTTTACTGAACATGTTACGTGTAAGTGATTAATTCCTATTACGTTCAGACAATACTGCTGTTAATAGTTAATGAGGTCAGTCTAGAAGTACCAACACATCCGGATTAATTATTTTAATTAAAATCCAGCATGGTGGTGTACAGAGAAACAATAACAATGTGTGTTGCTGTACAAATATTTGTACCTCACTGTAGGTTCACATCAAAAGCAGTATGTAACATCAGTCTGGTATAATAAGATACTTTTTTTAATGTTAAATACATGATCATGGCAATTAGCGCATGTATACATTTTATAGTATTTCAAATGCACATTGAAACATTAAAGACAGCATGAGACATTCACTAAATCCCTGTCAATTGAATATAGTTACTAGTTAGCAATTATCAGTATTTTATCCATCATCATCATCTGATGATTTGTATAATTAGGACTTATCCAGATTGAAATTAAAAGCAATAAATATAGGACCAGGCTCAAACCCACGTCTTTGTTCAATAGTTGAACACCCAGGATAGAAATGGCCCATTTGTCATGGCTTATTAAACCAAAACGTCATGTGCCTGTTAGTAGATTAGTCATTACAGACCTGCGACATAATAGGCTGGTGCCTGTGGGAGCATGATGACAATGAAAACAAACGTGCTATAGTGACGTTTGTCCACTAACGAAGTCAGCCCCACCTGGGCTTGCTTGTCCCTCCCATTTGTTGGTTCTCTCACGTTATACTCTGCTGCCATCTAGTGGACCGTCCTTTCCTTCTGCCTCTGGTAATCTAACAGAAAACATACATTCAAAACATGCAATAAAATTACCGTTTACATAGTAGGATCATAAATATGTAATTTGCTTAGTACAGTAGCTCAACTCAGCAGTGTTTATATATTTTAGTCCTCCTTACGTGTCAAGCATGGAGTATTATGACCCATGTATGATTTTGAGAGGCAACCAGGAACACTTACTATAAGGAAAGAAGCGCACCCTCATCAGAATTTCTCGAGCAGTCTTCAGAATCTCCACAGCCTTAAAATGGTGGAAGAAAAGATGAATCACGATAAATACTGAGTCATAATTTATTGGGAAGGAAAACAAATCAGTCAAGCATAGACTCATGTAATAAGTTGCTCATTTCACCAGCATTCTTCCACCCCATCCATGTCCTTGAGCTACAATGTGTCTGAGCCATTAATTGATTCTATTTCTTCAAGTATAAAAATAAAGACTGACCCTGGAGTGCTCTATGTCTTGAAAGTCCACCTCATTCACAGAAAGAACCTGGTCTCCCTCCTGCAAACCCGCCCTGTGTGCATCTGAATCTGGAACCACCTAAATTACGACAAAACAAAATGTTCTACAATATAGAAAACATTGCCTACTGTGGTAGAGAAACCAAATGTGAGGGGATGCACACGCACCTTGGAAATGAATATTCCTAGCTGAGAGGCCTTGCCACCACGGATGTTGAAGCCAAGCTGAGCCCCTGGGGGTTTCTTCAACACAATCGTGCGTGGTAAGAACCGTGTGAGCTCATTGTTGTAATCTGGGTGATGGACTCTCTGCATTAAATCAAAATAGAAAATATGAATAGGCTTGCCAGGCTGTTACAGTAAGTGTGAATAATCATGTCACAATACAATCACATATTTAAAGATGATTAATTAAAACTAACTAATATTACACACACACACACACACACACACATAACATCAAGGATATTGGTAGTAGGACATTCTCCAATGGTAATACAACTACAAACTGTAAATAATCTGATGATATCTGGTTATTTCAATATTTAGCTAAAACCTCTGGATAAGGGTGCATTCAAATGTAAAAATTAAAACTAACCTTGAACATCTATCATTCCTCAATGGCATACTGTTTGAAGGCCACTGCTATATAAACATATATTTGTATGATTCTACAATAGCATGTATACTGTACTGTACATATTTGAGTCATACATAATTCATTAAAGGGTCTTATATGGTTTAATGACAAATGCAGTAATCATGGACACCAATATAATGAGTCGATTATCTGTACATAAAAAGGTAAACCTCTTGTTGGGATATCCATGCTGGTGGGTTCTCATAAGAAGGCAGGAAAACCACTGGAAGCTGGTAATCATCGTATGGAATCTTCTGGTCCATTTTTTATTGTAATGTATCTTGAAGAATAGGTACAAAAACTGTTTTAATAAGGAGGTGACAACGCGGTATATCATTGACTTAAATGTAACCACCTGACAATAAACTAGGTAAGATCAAAATGTCATCACTTTAACGCAGTCTGCTGCGAAAATACATTGTGAAAACAAAGTCAAATGGAAAAGTGTTGTGATTGACAGTTACCGTGTTCACCTGCAAGATAACTGTCCATATGCTAGCTACCATTAGCTTGCTATATCCGTCTTAATTAATATTGCGATGCAAATGTTAGCAAGCGCCCAGCCTCACTTTATGCATATAAACATTTTATACAATACTGTATGCATCAAATAACAAATCAAAAGCGTTAAAATAAACCAATATCCAGTCTTACCAGAGAAAATAGTAGTACCGAGACATAATGATATTACCTAGCTGTAGTTCCTCTAAGCCGTGCCCCGCGCATGCGCGTACAGTACGCCTATAATTTAGTTTTATCTTTATTTTAGTCGTCTCGCCAGCCAGGTCATTCCTAGATCCATTTAGTCTAGTTCGACGGGGCCATTTAATTTAGTCATACATATGACATTGCTATTAACGAATTATATCTGATGATATGATGGGCTGCTATGAAGCAGTCAGTGTGCAAGAAATATTGTGCAGCCACATAAAATGGTAATTAGGCCTACATTTTACATTTACAACAGATTATTATTTCTGATACAGGCCTACATAGTCTAGATTTACAACTAGGCTAGGCTACATTTGATACAGATGAATAAAGCACACCAGACATTAACACATTATTTAACACATTGTTAAAAACGTAAAAGTCTCTCTCACTCTCTCTCTCTCTCTCTCTCTCTCTCTCTCTCTCTCTCTCTCCATATCATCAAAGGAAATCTCTATTGAAAGGCCATAAAATAAGTCTTAGCACACTATTGATATGGGGCCGGTTACAGAGCGAGAGAATGGACTAAGAAAGAGAAAAGACAGGTGAGCTCCTGGCTATGAAGGTTTTCTCAGCTGTGAAGTCTCCTTTTGTGAGCCCTAGCCAAAGGCAAGGACTCCATTTCACTTTTTTGTTCACCCCCTCCATTTCACTCCCCCCTCCCCCCTCCCTCTCTCTCTCTAGGACGTTCTCTCACAGTCAGAGCTTGAGAAAGAGCGTTTAAGGTGGATTCTTCTACAGTATGAAATAGCCAGTTCTTATTTGCCTTACTTTTGTGCAATAAAGCACAGTAGCCTACGGGTAAAGACTACTGTTCAAGGGTGCCAATACACATTTATTTAAGGAAATAAAGGTTCGCCTCAGCCTAATAAAAAGTTAGCCCAATCGTTAATAAAACATAAAAGAGGGAAAAGATGCCGGAAGACATTATGTTTTTTGATTTATAGTTTCAGAGACTTCGACAGAAATATATGGTTCCATATTCGATCTTATAATACATTTCTATATTTCTCAATTTCGAATAAAAAATCTCAAATTGTTTATGACTAATTGTTTTAAATTATATGAAAATAAATGCGACGAAACTTCCCACCTGTTCGTTATACGGTAGCATGATGATTCAAAAGGCACGCACCACTCCTCCCTTTCCCTTTTTGGTTGTGTAGTAGGCTATGCTATTCATTCACTGATATTAATATTCCGACCACGGTCTGCCATTCTGAAGAGCCCAATGAATTTGCAAAGAAATGCCATGGTGGTTTTATCAGACTATAGGCTATTTGAGTGTAACCTCAAAGGCAGAGAAACTGTGGAACTTGTGTGTTAAGGTAGGCTACAGTTTTTGTAGATTCTTTGGATTATAACAGATAAAGTAGGCTACAGCTACTTGGCTTAGGTTTCTACTGTATACACAGTGTACCTATACCATAGGCTCAAATGTTATATTACTAAATGTAAAAAGTGGAAAGTGTTGTAAACCTGTTACTTATGCTTTTATTATCATATTATGTATATTTAAAAGTGCAATATAGGGGAGACCAGTAAATTACAAAAGAATAATTTCAGAAAAAACCTTAAGGTCTTGGGTATAAATGAATATTGTTATATCAGTGTAATATGTTTTAATGTGAAATAATAAGCCATACAATGCACAATTTGTAATGTATTAATCTATAAAGTTCCTGCACTGTATTTATACCCCATTGTGTTTAATCAGATGTTAATTTATAGTTAATCCAGAGAGAAGCAGGCATATAAATATTAAGGCTTTTAATAAAGCCATAAAGAAAACCTTATGAAACATGAACAATACAATTTAACAAAACGTTTGTAACGTATTTGATTGTAGAGGTTTGTGAATATTGTAATTGTTTGTGAATACAGGGTAATCCTGTATACTGTATACCTGAATTTAACATACTTTAAAACCTGACTGAATATTCTCTGTTGCTTTCTGTTTACCTTAGCATTGGCAAGTCCAGTATAATCCACTATTCCATGTCCCACCCTGGTTGTTGCTATAGGCATGCCGGTAAAGTAAGCTATTTGCACCTGGCATGTAGGCTAATGGTGTTGAATTTATTCTAAAGGAAATAAAAGCTCTAGTTCTGAAATATCAGAGAGAAACAGACAGAACTACAAAATGATTTTGAGAGCTACAGTATTTTATAATTCCACTAGTCTAAATGCGAACTGGATCTCATAATCGCACAACATGAAACTTTACTGTACCTTACCGTAAAGTTAGTTTTCGTCTTGGATCATCAGATACCCTTGATGTCCTGTTCTTGTGTTTATGTTGGTATCTCCTCTTGCTTTTCTGGTTTCAGAAAAGAAAAAATACGACAGCTCCCTCTTAGGCTTGTAAAACCATGTGTAGTCTAAAACGTGCACCATTTCTGCAATTTACCTAAAAGCTTGACAATTCCCCTGCGCATAACATAGGTTTGTTCATTGACCGTTCTTTGAAGAGGAATATTTCAGAGCGGTTTACTTCTTTTTTAATAGGGAGATATATAATGGAAAGTATTGTTGACCAGTGTAGTAGTCTAGTCCATGTCATAACCATGTGTAACGATGTCAAGACAATTGCACTACAACCATAAATTACTAAATATTACTCTCAAATACTTCAACACATTCGATGGGCTTTTTACAGTAATTTTCTGGTGGCAAACTTGTAATGTGTTTGTCCTTCACGTGGAGGAGCGGAGTTCAATTCTCAGGTGGGATAGATTTCACTCCAGTATTTAATTTGATTTTAATAACTAAAAGCATAGTTGTACGGGCTTAAAATTTGAGACATTTTTCATCGCACTTTCGTCCCCCCCACCTAAAAAACATTTCCTGCGCCGCTAAACTTACCTGTATAACATCCCATCCAAATATGATCTTTAGACCAGAGGGAGGAGTGTCCCCTATAGGGCATCTTGCTTACATGTAGGTCTCGAACCCACAACCGTCTAGCTGGGTGCGCAACACCCAGACCACTAACTATCCTTCATCAGCTGGTATCTCCCCTCATGGTCTATCTTTTAAAGTTCCTCACTATTTTTCTGCCAACAAAAATTAAGCAAAGGGTTACTATACTTTAAAAAGATTCCATTGATATACCATGGGGTTGGCTGTCACAGTGTGACAAACCAACCCCCATACCAGTGTGACAACCAGCCCCATCTGAACTCTTGAGATAAATGTTTAGCTAACAACCACATGATATGACCTAGCATGTGAAAAATATACAGAAACTCTATTCCCTTCCATTCTTAAACAAAAGTTACTAAATAGAGACACACTAAATGTACAAAGCTACAGAAGGAATTTAATACAAAAGTAAATATTTCCTCTTAACCATTCAAATGTGAAATTATTCCCTTACACCAAGATAGTTAGCTCTCTATACATACTGACAATATAAATTAACTCATACAAAGAGGGCACACTTGATAAGAAACATGTTACACAGCGCACCCTAGTTTGGCTGTAATAAGCTCTGTGACAGCCAACCCGTGAGACAAAGGATAATCCTTCAAAGGCAGTCATAGACCAAAAAGTATGCCTGTTCTGTCTCACTATAAGTGATGACTATAATGATTATTGTTTTTGTAACACAAGAGGTTTGCATTGAAAGCAGGCTATAATCAGTGTGTTCATTTCATTGAGTTTACTTTAGAATAGGTGTTACACTTTCATTAAGATATGCACTAGTGAAAATACAATTTATCACATATCTTTGCCAGTCTATTGTTTATAAACACAATCCAAATGCATTAGGGAAGCTATATGAATAGTTCAAATAATAACATATTTTTCTATCTGGTTTGATTGAACATTGAGCTAAGTCTCCTTCTGTTAATCTCCAGATCTGTTGACCTGTCCAAACATGTTATTAGAATGAATGGTCTCTTTCAAATCCAAGTAAAACAATACTGCAATAATTGAATGGATGTTTAGGAAATTACTGACAATAAATGTTGAGTAGCACTTCAGCAGTAATGGATTTACAGTATATTGATATTTAGATCATTCAGACAACACTAAATATTATTAAAACTCTTGGAGATATGTGTTTTTACACCTGAGGCCCTGATAAAGTAAACTAATTCCACAGCTGGGAGTTGGCAAAGGTACAAAAACAAAGAATGGCAGTTGCTGCTGTCTCATTAGAACTATTTTTTTTGTCATGATGAGTGATACTGTGCCGTTAAAATAACAATAAACTAGAAAATATATGTCCCAGCATGTTTAGAAATTAGAGAGGTTGCCAAGAAATTCCAAAGGACAAATGTTTTTTGAACGGATGCTTTATATGTTAATTTTCCATTTTTCTTAATGCTTCACCCTCAGTCAGCGCCCCACCCACTGGCCACTAGCCCTTGTATGTGGATGTGCCTGTCACTAACTGTTAGTGTATGTCAGCTCTCAGACGTCGTTGCTCCACTCTCAATGGCCCATGGTGTCAGCTGTTGTAGTTGCTGCCAGTGGCTGTAATGTCTTACAGGTCTTGAATAGACGCTATTGAAAACGGTGGTGCCCATATATTATAAATTGTTTTCTTTTTTCTTTTTTTTTTAACATTTGGTCAAATTTTCCCTCCGTTTTTCCAAACTGGTTGGACATTTTTTGTATGTCTACGAAAGACAGTCAGGCTGCTGTTTAAAGGAACCCCCTTTCATCACATGGTGCATTGCACCCGGTTCCACACAACAGTATCTGGATCTCCTATCGTGAAAGAAGACGAGAGGCAATGACAGCGGACAGCTGCTGCAGAGTGTGTTGCAGGGCAATGTATAGCTGCAACTGGAGACGTCCAAGTGAAACGAAGAAAATAGTAAGTATATGAGCATGCATGTATTTAACATGACCAACACATTGTCGTCAGTAAGGCCAGTTTTGATCTGAAGTTAGTTCAATATAATTTGCTCCAACAATCTCTGAGGTGGTTAAACCTTTTCCAAATAACAATAAATGATCATGATAATGATAACACTGTTTGCACAAAAGTTCAGTTTGGTTGTGTGTTTTCTGATTTCTGGTACATGGACACTGATTAACCTTTACATGATATTACAATCCCTATATAATGTACTCAGGGATTAACACTTCCACAGGACTACATTCATCAAGTGTGTAAGATATTTTCACATGTGAACTCACATTACATAGCGTAATGTAAAATAAGGAGGAATATGTATTTCCTTTTAGAGAAACAGGAGATGGGTAATCAAGTAGTTTTACAGTAATAATACAATAAATTGAACAGAAAGGGAGATTGCAGAGCTGTGAGTAATTACTAAACGTGTGGCCCCAACAATCCTATTGCGGATTGACCTGGAAGATAATTACAGAAGTCATTGGGTGCATTTGTTTCTGGCACAGAAAGAGGGGTGCACACATTAGTGCTGTGCACGGTGCATGAACATGGTGCATGAACATGAAGGGTGCAGATTGCATATTTGTCTGCAAAGTATATATTGGCAGCGGAGAGTGAATCCAAAAATGAAAACATGTTCTACAGTCCTAGATAAAGTTACTACAGTTACTGGCATGTCACAACGCATTTCACTCACACGCAACATGCTTCCAGAAAACTGTTACCGGTGACCTAAAATCTTCAATTATATAGAGATGTCTGTTACTGTAATTGATCTGAGGAAATGAACCTGTGCTTTCTAATTCTAGCATGCCGGTCTCTGGTTCTCAGTAGTCACCCTAGTCTCCTTGCTAACCATCTGCTGGATGTACATGTATCTGGTCATTTACAATGACAGAGATGATGTTAACTTGTGAGTTAACAACATACACACACACACACACACACACACTCTCTCACTCTCTCTCGCAGAACTCTTTTTGGCCTCTGAGCATCTATAATTTGACTTTGCTAACCCTTGGCTGCACCATGTTATTATGTTCATAGGGAATGCTTCGGACGATTTAAAACGTGGATAAACTGGTCCATGGTGTTGATGATCACTTCGGCAGTTTTGACCAGCTATTGCATTCTGCTCCTGGTGAGAATCTATTTGGACAAATCTGTATTGTTTATGTTGGCTGGGAATTCAGCAGACACGGTGGTGTCTGATTTAATTATTGTGGTGCACAGTGCATACTTATTGTTAATATGTTAATGTGAAGCACAAATGATACAAATACAAATACAAATACAAATAATAATAATAATAATAATAATAATAATAAATAATAATAGTGACCTTCAATTATTTCTTCTTTATTTCAGATGTTTTCCTTGTTCCAAGTGGCCTTAGGTGAACCATTAGATTTACACTGGCTGCACAAGGTATGTTGACAAACCTTTATACACTTATCTTCCTATACAATTTATTTCCACCGATCGTGTCACAACATGTTTTATCTTCCCACTTAATCTCATGTCTACTTGTTTTGTTTGTTTCACTCTGCCTAGGTCCTGCTCATCTTAATCACCATATTCATAATACTAGTAGTAATAGGAATAAGCCTGCAGTGGTCAAAAGAATGGCCAACTGTTTCTCTTTCACTCCAGGTACAGATTATCAAAAGGTCCATCCCTCTGCTCGGCAAATGAGTAAATGTCTAATGTGGTTTTGATACATTCTTTATGTTGATATTGTTGGTGGTGCTTTGGCAGGCAACAGCTCCTTTCTTGCAGATAGGGGGTGTTTTAGCTTTGACCCTGCTTAGCTGGTTTATCTTCCAGGGCTTTCACAAGGCCCGACGAATGGGTGAGTATCAAATATCAGTTTGTGTTCCATAGCATTTACTGTACATGCCAAATGGACAACATTACCACAAACACAGACACAAATATTTCAAATGACAAATATAATGCACTTTCTATATTATATTCGCTGTTGCGTTACCAAGCGAGCCTTTAGTTTGCTTGTAAGACCATCCTGATTTTGAAAGCTCCATGGTTTTTCCCATTTACAATTCGCTCATAAACAGGTGATGGAACTACCTTCAACTATTCAGAACAAAATTAGACAATGATTTTTAAACACAGGTGTCAGCAGACCACCTCTTGGATAACCTTCAACCAATCAGAACCATATAATTTCTGTCGGCAGTAGTCATTTTGAATTGAGAGTTCCCAGACTCATAGCATATCAGACAGTAATCATGTTGGTTTTGCCAAGCTGTGGCACAAAATGTTAAAAAGTCAAAGAAATGAAATGATACAAAGAAATCTTAGATACCTTTATCTTCACTTCCTTGGACCACAGCTGCTCATGGACTTTGATTTAGGAGTATATTTAGGTTGCCCATACTCCGTACAAAGCATTCCATTACTGAGTATCTACTGTATAAGCAGTCACAAGTTAAACATGAAGTGAAGGTGATCTCATTGTGCATTCCCACAGGTTCTAAGGTCATGATCATGCTGCTGTTTGCTGTGGTTTCTGCAGCTCTTCTCCTCAGCCCTCTATGGATTCACTCCCCCTGTATCATTGAATGGAACCAGTTACCTCCCAAGCCAAGACTCATTGGCCACAGAGGTGCACCAATGGTGAGGATGTAGCTAGGACGTAACTAGGAGTTGGTCCAGTAAAGAGGGCCACTTTGGTACATGAGCCAAAATCATTTGAGACACACTGTCTCATTGGATAATATTGGATGACTTGGCGTTTAAATTGAATACAAAAAATATGAATGAAGGTGACCTTGTCTTACTTGCCCTTTATTATGATCCTCTATTAGAATAAGCACTATGCTGGTATGTTAGCAATTATTTTACGGATTGGTAATACGTAATGTATTAATATATCAACTACCGTAAGTTGATATATTAATAGGAAATACTGTATATTTTAAAATATAGAACTAAGCTGATAACAAACTGCTGTGTCATTATTCTAACATAATGTTTGCTTTTCATAACTGGTGTATCACTGCACCTATTCATATTTTGACAAATGTACTGTAAATGAAATGCTGTAAATGTAATGTAAATAGTATAAATGTTAAGCGTATGCCTTTTAAAGCCCAGTATCACTATGTATGGGGATGTGGTTGGTCATAGCAATGTCAGTCATTCTCGAGAACGCTACGGCTTTGTTGATGTGAGCGGTGTTCGCCACTTTGTTTATACGGAGCCAGGGCGGTGTAGAAGTACAAGATCATTTTTTCAACACGCATAGAGAACAGTAAGGTAGCGAAATGTGAGGGGATATTTGGTGAATTTGACAAAAAGTGTATTAGCTTTAGCTTGCAATAGCTGACTATACCTTTAATTAATTAGTTGTATTGTGGGTTTGTTTGTCCTGACCTGATTTTTGTGTTCAGCTGGCGCCAGAGAATACCATGATGTCATTTAACAGGAGTGTGATGTGCAATGTGACAGCCTTCGAGACAGATGTGCAATTAAGGTATCCAGAGTAAATATGAATTCACAAAATAATAAATTTCTGTTTCCATATTTCATCTTGAAACTAGAAGTTAGGGTGAAATGTTGAGGGGATTGACTTGTTTCTACAAGTATTCAAGTGACACCGCACCTAAGCGCACTCCTTTTGCAGGTTAGACCACTTCTCAGGACTGTCTGTATAAAGACAGCACTTGACGTGACTGCCATTAACTCTTCTGATTTATGGCTAGATGTATTGCACCTACTGTGTGGGACAACTGACACCTAAATACTGTATGTAATTAACATTGTATCTATTGATCGAAAGTAAAGACAGGGTTCCATTCCTGATGCATGACAATAAAGCGTTCCTGCAGAGAACAACAGATGGCCAGACAAAGTTTTCTAACATCACAAATAGCGGCGAGATAACCTGGGCACAGTTACAGAGGTTGAATGCAGGTGAATGGTTCATAAAGGTGAGGACTCAGCAACCAATAAAGTCTCAATTTGATATATACAGTCATTTAGATTGATGGAATATGGTTATGATTTGCAGACAGATCCTTTCCGTTCAGTGTCCCAGTTGTCAGAGGAGGAGAAGGTGAAGGCTATAACTCAAACTGTTCCCTCGCTAAAGCAGCTCCTGGACCTGGCTAAGGAGCATAGCATCTCTCTAATATTTGACCTAAAAAATAATATGACCAATAACGACATAGAAGACACAGTCAATATTATTCAGACATCTGGCATAAACCCAAGTCTGGTAGGTGTCACAAGAATATAATACTGTAGCTTTTATGCAACACCATCACACATTTTGTAAAAGTGTCCTTTTTTCATAGATACTCTGGCTTCCTCCAAAGAACAGAACATTTGTCATGAGCACAAATCCTGGCTTTGTGCAGGTTTATAATAGTGTATCTATTATGAAGGAAAATAAAGGAAACCACCTGAATATGAAATACAACACTTTTACCACAACGGAAATCAGGTAAGACTGTATCTTATCACACACTGTGATATGTTAATTAATACGTCTATACCATGCTGAAAGACTATAAGGAATGTAAGAAAACATAAATGGCCTTAGGGGGATCGTTTTAAAATACTTCACTCAAGATTGAAGTGAATAGACCTTGTCTTTTTAGTTGGTATATCTAAACAAACCTGTTTGGGTTAAATGTCATGAACGATGACAGACATGTCTTTTTTGAACGCTAAACTTCCTGCACCACCTGTAAACTCCCAGATTACTCAACAAAACACTTAACACCTGACCTATTATGCTTTTCAACGGAAAACTACCAGATTCTAGTCCATGATGTATGTGTGTATTGCTGTGCATTCATATGCACTATGCACTAGCACATGTAGCACATTTTTACACATATAAATCTAAGTGAAGATTATATCTAGCCAGCAATGTCATGTACATGCTGGGCAACAAACTTCTTGCTTTCTGTAATCTCAAATTACGTATTTTTGCATATTTTTATTGTTGTAGGGTTCATGACCTGACATTTAACACTACAAACCATCACTTAAATTCTAAAGTTAAAGAACATATTACAAGCAAAGACTGCAATCAGCATTCCAGACACTAAGGGCCAGTTTCACTGACATATGATGCCAAGTCCTAGACTACTGTAAGAACGTTTTTCAATAGAGATCTTCATTGTAATTTTCTTTTAGTCTTGGATTAGGTTAAATCCGTGTCTGTGAAACCAGCCCTTTGAGAGATATTATGTTTTTGAAAACCACATTTCTAACTGTTACAAACAACATCCCCTTAACAAGTCTTCACATACACAGGAAGTTTCCTCATTCGTTTTTAAAAGAAAATACAGTCCACACAAGTAACTATTTTAAAAGAAATATCTGTCCACATGAAAATGCAATAAGATGCTGTTATTACAATAACGTCAAGAAAAACGCCTCGTAAACGAAAAGGGGGTGCAACACACTGACGTCGAACAAAGGCGAGAATGGTGTACATGTTGATAAGATGAAAACCCCTGGAAGGAGTTTGGCAAAATGTGTGGACTGAATGTCAAAACGCATAGAAAACAACACATAACTATGTATGTGTGGACTAGGCAAGACACTTGTAATGTAGCCCCTGGAAACTGTATTGATGTCTCAGAGCATATGTTGTAAACACACATATGCTTTGGAGTTGGAAAAGAGAAGAGTGCCATCCACTCAGTCACACCTCTACACGATGTGGGAAGAGAGACAGAGTGATCTAGCCTGGCTCCGCCCGACTATTCTGTTCAAATATTATTCATCCGCGACCCGACACCGGATAAGCGGATGAGGATCGATGGATGCGCCAACAGTTTCAGAATTAACCCAACGTCTACACCAGTCTACACCCATTATATTGCCAAGACTGTAAACAATCACCAATGGAGCATGTCCAGACCCTATATTCACAAAGTGAATTTTGGGTCTTGAGAGTGACCTACAGAATGCATACTGTATATACGCTATACAAACAATCACTGTATTTGCATCTCACAGGGAACTTCGGCAGCAGAACGTTTCAGTAAACCTGTGGGTGGTAAATGACAGTTGGCTGTTCTCCCTGCTGTGGTGTGCTGGGACCAGCTCTGTAACCACCAACTCCTGTCACCTCTTAAAGGACATGACACGGCCTGACTGGATACTGGTGGGCAAAAATGTGTCTTTGCATATATAGTATGTAGCGATTATTCTATGAAGAGCCGCCATCATGGCTGTGACTAATGTCACATCCGTTGGCTGTTTATAGAGTTTAAGTACAGAAACAATGCTATTGAGATAATGTACTGAAGAACCTGGTTGAGGAAAAAGAACTGAAAAACACAGAGACATGACAGACATGACTAGACAAGTGTATTGACAAGATGATCCAGATGGGCAGACACAGGACAGGCTGTTTAACACATTAAGGGATCATAACAGATGTGTGTGTGTGTGTGTGTGTGTGTGTGTGTGTGTGTGTGGGGGGGGGGGGGGGGGGGGGGGGGGGGGGGGGGGGGG
>JAODUE010000002.1:1229133-1253719 GCA_027564755.1 Amblyopsis hoosieri
ACACACACACACACACACACTTCCCTCTCAACACACACAATTGCCCCGCCTCCCCCCCCCCCCACACACACACACACACACACACACTTGGAGAACCCGTGCGCTAAGGTTTCCTAATGGCTTCTTTGTTGTACTCATGTCTCTTTCCTTCCTGCTGGTCTGGCCCTCCCTCCAGCCTTCCCCACCATGGTGGACAACCACGTGGGCCACAACTACATGGGCGCCATAGAGCCCAAGCCGGTGTACCAGCCTCCCCAGGTCACCCCCTCCAGGTACTCCCCAGTGCCGCGCCACATGCTCGGGGAAGAGGACTTCACAAGGTCAGTGTTGAATCCAGGGCTGTGTTTGATGGTTGTCTCTGTTGCTGCTGGTGCATGGTTGTGTTTGGTGCAGGCTAAAGCACTGTTATGCTAGCGCTGAATGAATTATATTTAATGGTATTCAGTGACAAATCGGTCAATAGCATTGGGTCCGCGTTAGCTTGCGCGTTGCATCTTGGCGTTTGTTTTGCCACGGGACGTTAAACGTCAGTTTGTCTTGTCAAGGAGATGCAACTGGTGGCCCAGCGTGGCCTCTCTTTGAGAATGGCAGGGCCCTGGTTGGGACTGCAGTGTGAAGGTGTGTTGTGGCTGTGCATCTGACTGTTAGCTTCTCATCTGTCTTCTTGGTGTGGACCTCCCGTCCAAACAACCGGATCAGAAGTAGCATTCGTAGCAGCTTGATGAGAGCACCCAAGAGGCCTTGAGTCACCTTAACCCATATCTCTAGGTGTATGTGTGTGTTACATGCTGTCGTTTGGCCCTCCTGTGTCCTTGTACAAACTGTTTACATGCTTTTGATGTGCATTTGTCCCATGTTGGTGTAAGTGTGTGTGTGTGTGTGTGTGTGTGTGCGCTGTCTCACGTGTGTCCTTTCCTTGTCCGGTTCTATGTGATTTCTGCAACCCACCCCCACAACCTGGCAGTGCTGAGCCTATATACAGTGTCATCCACAAACCTGGGGGCAGCAAGGCACCCCAGGCCCTCTACAGAGGGACGCACCAGGACACAGACTCCTGTCTTTCCCCTGCTGCCTTGTGCCAAGTTCCACCCCCCTCCTGTGGCAGGTACTAACCCAGTGCATTGTGCTTTGCTCAGCCCGGTGGTTCTCAAAGTTCTACAGTGCTTTCATCTCATGCAGTATGTACTGTGTATTATAGATTGGTTTTTACATCTAGTTTCTTTGATTGTAGTTTAAGCATTATGTTTCAATCAAGCTATGAATCACGTCTTCTGGTGGTGACGGCTCTAAACGTTTGAGAACCACGGGCATACAGCCAGCCGCCAAAGCCCATCAGCTGCTCTAGCCACACAGCTCTCAGCGTCTGGACCAGACATCACACAGCCAAGGGCAGTGCTGATGGATGGATGGATGGATGGATGGATGGATGGATGGGGAGGGAAGGATTGATGGGGAGGGGTGGGGTCACCTGCCTCGCTGAAGGTTGCCACTGTGTCCCGGCAACGGATGCCTCTGAATAAGAGAAATGTCCGTAGACAGAGAGAAGGGTGGGGGTTTGGGGGGGCTGTTTGTACTCTTCAAGTTCAAGCAAGGTTTCCTGTCTGGATATTTTTTTGCAGACTATTCATTTCACATCACGTAATTTTATATTTGTATGGGTGGATAGGTCAGATGTAATTTATTACCGTTTTGAAATGATGTCATGCTTGGGGCCAAATCTGACTGGCTTGTTTTACACTATGATTTTTCAGATGGGAATTTTGGCTAAAAGGCATTTTACTCAGATTTTTTAAATTAGTCCAACACCTTGCACAACTGGAAAGGTTTTATAATAATAAACCTTTACATTACATAAGTTTTGTATTTTCTAACAAGCCTGGTTTCTATATATTTTTTTTAAACTTTATAATAGGGATGCACCGATCGATCAGCAGGAAATCGGAATCAAACGATTTACTCCAAAAAATATGATATCGGTGGTAGTCCGATTTTCCTTTCCAATGGCCGATATATAAAACCGATCTTTGTTGTCAATTAAATGGCCGTCAAATCAACATATATTTAGCCTTTATTTGATTTCATGTATTTATCTGGATTAAAAATGTATTTTTAAAAAAATATTTATTGTTTAAGATGGAGTTATACAGTACCTGCTCTTCACAAACAGATCTCCACAGGAGCGGTGCTGAAAGGGCCTAACGCTCACACAAGCTGCTCACTTCCATCTGCCAAGAGTACTGCCTAAATCCAAGGCTGTGTTTGTGGCCAACCTCTCCTTTCTTGTGCTTACTGTTGAGAACTGTGAATATCCGCCTAAAATGCTTCTGCTTTTTCCTTATTTTTCTTCTTTTGCATGAAATATAAGTCGCGGCAGTTTGTCTTGCTTGTTGATTTCACATGTCACTTTATTGCTGCATGTTTATGTTAGCATGTCAACCAGAACCGCTTTGCTGGATGGAGGGCTTTGTTTGTTTCATGTTTGTGTGTGTAACATACTGTCTTTATGTAACGTACAACTGGTTGGTGCAGATTGCGTGTGTTCCAGGTGTGTGTTCCCTTCACCCACACACAAGTGCCAGCGTGTGTATCCTTGGTTGTGCGCGTGTGTGTGTGTGCGTCTGCATGTGTTAGTGAGGCGGGAGGGGTGGCTGTAACCAGGGGTGTTCTGCAGTGGTCAGGGGTGCATGCCTGCTGCTGACCCCATGTCAGTAGCAACATCAGGCTCTGTTGTTAACGTAAAGGTACGGGGGGCTAAGGGGGGCTTATTTGGCACCAGCCAACACTGGGGGGAGGGTGGGACATTCCCGCAGATGTCGTGATTCATCTGCACACTGGGAAAACCAGGCCGGGTGCACAGGTCTCACCCCACACACACACACACACACACACACACACGCACACGCTGCCCCTCGTCGTCACACAAGCGGCCAGCACAAGTCTCACACACACACTGATGTACTGAGACATGTGGCCACAGTGTGCTGACACAATGGACACACATGCATACACGTGGGGACATACATACAAGTTGTAGCACTGACCCCGCCCCCCCACACACACACACACATTCATCAGGGGTGCACGTAAGCCCAGTCTGTGGACTGTAACCATGCACATGCACCTGTCAGCCCTCCCAGAGTCTCTGATGACATCATGGCTGACAACGCAGATGGGTGTCTGTCTGACTGCCTGTCTATGTCTGTCTGTCTGATTATGTCTGTCCACCTGTCTGACTATATCTGCCTGACTGCCTGTCTGTCTGCCTGTCTGTCTGTCTGTATCTGCCTGACTGCCTGTCTGTCTGCCTGTCTGACTATATCTGCCTGACTGCCTGTCTGTCTGCCTGCCTGTCTGTCTATCTGTATCTGCCTGACTGCCTGTCTGTCTGTCTGTCTGAATATATCTGCCTGACTGCCTGTCTGTCTGTCTGTGCCTGTCTATCTGTCTGTCTGTCTGTCTGTCTGCCTGACTGCCTGTCTGTCTCTCTGTCTGCCTGTCTGATTATGTCTGTCCACCTGTCTGATTATATCTTCCTGACTGCCTGTCTGTCTGTCTGTCTGTCTGTCTGTCTGCCTGACTGCCTGTCTGTCTGCCTGTCTGCCTGTCTGTCTGTGCCTGTCTATCTGTCTGTCTGTCTATCTGCCTGACTGCCTGTCTGCCTGTCTGATTATGTCTGTCCACCTGTCTGACTATATCTTCCTGACTGCCTGTCTGTCTGCCTGTCTGACTATATCTGCCTGACTGCCTGTCTGTCTGCCTGTCTGACTATATCTGCCTGACTGCCTGTCTGTCTGCCTGTCTGATTATGTCTGTCCACCTGTCTGACTATGTCTTCCTGACTGCCTGTCTGTCTGCCTGTCTGACTATATCTGCCTGACTGTCTGACTATGTCTGCCTGTCTGATTATGCCTGTCTGTCTGACAGGAGACCCTCTCTGGACCCTGGCAGTGTCTCCTGGCGGGGGGGGGGGGGGGTCTACTGTGAGCGGGGGGGGTTATTGTAGATGGATTCTATTCATAAGCTGAGCAGGATGCATGTGAGGATGAGTCAGAGCTCCTATCTGCCCTCTGCATGTCTTCCTCGGTGGTGTCGTCATAGACACATGACCCCAATCCCCTTCCCATGCGTTCTGCTTGTCTGTCTGTCTGTCTGAAGATACCTTCTACATAGTCTCACAGATTCAGCATCTCAGCCTTGGCAAACTGTGTCCTGCGTACCTTACAGGAGAGGTATTTACATTTTTTACTACATCGTGATCAAATGGCTTACCGAGGAATTTGTTGGGAAACTAAACGACACGCGTCTGGCTGTTTGCAGGTCGTAAATCTGATTTCAGCCTTGGAAAGACTTTAATTAGTACACAGTGAAGCACTTCAGTACCGTCATGCCAGAATTACGTAGACAGACAAGTGAGCGCGCTAACAGCCAATGAAAATGGACAACCCCACTTCCTGATAGTGCTGACACGCTCACAAGGGCCTCTATCAGATGATACAGTGCAGCACGATACCCTTATGTGACATAGCGCTAATGAACAGAAGAGGCTGAGACTACCTTCTACATACTGAACCCCAAGGTGCGGCCACACCTGACGTGCTGGCTGTTTACGGGGACATTTTTGTCTCAGATTGACAGTTAGGATGTTAGTTAATTTATATAACTGTGTGTGTCTGAAATGTTGCGCAGCCACCAAACAAACGCGTCCCTTCAGAAACCGGTATGTAGGTCATGGTGGTCAGATAGTTAGGTAGGCAAGAGACAATGCCACTAGATGAAAACTACATAAGTAAATACAGCAAGATGATAAATGGCTAATGTGTAACCCTACATATGCCTTACAGGAACAGAAACCTCTGACTAGTCCATGAGGGAATTCAACGATCGATAACTAAGGCCGCGGAGAGCACTTTGACCGCTGGTTAACACTTTCTGAATAAGCAGTGATACAAAGCAGCGCTTATAATGGATGTAATCATTGCAGATTCAGCTGTGCGCTCGAGTCTGAACCGTTAATCATTCATCGCTGCCTGTGTTATTCTTAGCCGCACTAAATAGGCTTGAAATATCTTTAAGTGTCTGTCGCCTTAGCAGTGAATACATCCCTAGAAGAAAATAGCAGGTTGTGAAACAGTGTAGAGGCAGGAAAACCACACACACACACACACAATGTAAGCGTAAAAACCATAGTGTGCGCACACAAGCCCTATAGCGGTAGTTTGTCCCTCGATGCCCGCCAGCCGTGAGCTTGGTGTGATTCTGCCAGAGAACGGGAGGAGAGAGAGAGATGAGCGACGCACCGTGGCGACGAGGCAGTGTCTCTCTGTTTGCGGAAAATGGCGTCTATCTGCAGTGTCCGCCATTAATCAGCCAGGCACGGCCAATTACTGGGCCGAGCCACCGAAGAGCATTAGCCGCTAAGCTGCCACCGCCCGGGCCAACACACAGAGGCCGGCCAAGGGGGGTGGGTGCTGGGTGGGGGTTTAATAGTGAGGGGGAAGTGGGTTGTCGGAAGAGAGAAATAGCTTGGAAATAGGAAGGCTTTTGCAGCTCCATAGCTGTTTACATTCCTGCCATGCATGGGTATATGTGTGTGTGTGTGTGTGCGTGTGTAATGAGGCTCCGTTCTCTGGTATTCACCTTTGGAATTTACTCCCATTTTCAGTTGAACTGGCCCGGCCATTGTTCTGCCGTGTGCACATGTATGATGCACAGGGCAGCTGCCAACACACACACGCACACACAGCAAGAAGCACAGCTCCCAGAGAGAGCACTGTAAACATACCATAATAAACAGAGACTGTCACCCCCTTTCTGTTGTCCAAATCTTTTGGCTCTGTGCCGCGAGGAGTCACGTTGGTTCCCAGTAAGCCATGTCGTGTTGGTGTGCTCCCTACGTTGTTTATATTCAGACGAATTAAGGGTGAGCGCCTGCCTGTTCTCCAGAGGGCCTGCCTGACGGACAGGAATGCTGGTGTGCGGTGCGGAGAGAGAGGCTGGACTCGTGACAGCGCGGTGTAAGGGACCACACTTGATTGGATGTCCTCCAATTGCAGCAGCTCATCCTACTCCTGATGGTTTTTATGTGACACACAAGCAGCATTGCCGAAGGGGGGAGAAGACGCGCTCTACGCACAGCGGTGGTCCGCGCGGTGCGGTACATGTACGCGCCACGTCCTGTAGACTGCAGTGCAGATGACCTGCCTGGGCGTGCGGGGGTTAATGAGGCTTTGCTTTGCCGGTGATGGCGAGTCGAGAGTGTTAGTGACAGGCCAAAGAGGAGCTGTTTTCCATCACAGCCCACCAGGCTGAGGCCTGTGCTGGACACCACAAGCTACTTATTACTGTAGCCGTACTCAGAGGAGCTCAGATATGAGACACAGCCGCCATGTTCTCGGTCAACATATCGTCTTCCATGTCGCTGGTGAGGACCCAGCCCGGGGGAACGGTTAGGAAACGCTGCTTCACCAGCAAACACGGGAACCTCAGGTAACCATGGAGATCTGTGAGCCTTGCCAAGCTAGGAATGGGAAGCTTCACAATGGACTGCAGTTGTTTGAATTCATTTCAAGGCAGCTGCCGTTTCTCTAATTTGTTTTTTTATTTGTGTAACTGAAGATTTTTGCTCAAGGTCATCCACATCACAAAAGCACTGTTAAAAATGGGAGATATTTTTAGCAGCGTCAGTTAAATTATATTGTATTTTAGAAACGTATTGTAAAAATGGTGCAGGGTGCAGTAGACCTACACAGTGTTGCTATTATTCTGCTATTATTCATGTTCACTGCTTTTTCAGTTTGCTTTATGCCATAACTTTATTGTTGTGCTAATTGTTCAACAGTATATAAACATTTATGATAAGTAAGTCATCATCCTCAACTTTTTTTGAAGTACATTTTTCATTCAAGAGTCAAACCATTTGGACGTTTCCATGGCTCTTATATTATTTTAATCAAATCAGCTGGATGCTTCCAGTGCGGTCGTCAGCATGATGCTAAAAGTACAAAATGCTGTCTAGTCTGCTATTGAAGGGGGAAATGGTCTCTACGGCAACTTAGAGCACAGCCATTAGGGATGGCGTACGAATTGTTTCTGTAGACCGCAGGCCGAGTACTGCAGGAGAACACCACTAATGGGAACCAGGCAGCATGTTCTGCTAAGAGAGGTGACTATTAATGTATATTAGCGTGCGTGCGTGCGTGCGTGCGTGCGTGCATGCGTGCGTGCGTGCGTGGGTTGTTTGTCTGTGAATATGTACTTTGTTTGTGCGTGGCGAGGGGGTGGTTTGTGTTTTATGTGTGTGTGAGAGCTTCATTGGGCTTCCTAGAGAGTATCTTTGCACTTGTTTGTTTGTTTGTTTGTTTGTTTGAAGCATGTTCTCAGAAGGCTGTTGATAGCCCACACCAGTGGTTTGGCCTCTGCTGCGGTCGAAACGTCTAAGCAGTCTAAAACAGTACTTGCAGGTCCGTCTGTCTGTCAAAGCATGAGGCTGTGTGTTTGTTTTTGTTTGACCTTTATTTTACCAGGCAGGTTGACTGAGAACATATTCTCATTTGCAGCAAGAGAGTCAGGACACCCGTTTAACATCTCTCCCAAAAGATGGCACCCTGCACAGGGCACAGGGCTGTACTTTGAGTTAGTGAGTGTCTCGACGAACCTTTTGTGTAGTTTACAGAGTAGGGTTGCAACATGTGTGTGTTCCCATGAGGGCTATGGGGAATATATGACATTTGGATTAAACTGTGCGGCTGCTTGCGTTGTTACAAATAGCATAGCTAGATGCACTGCTATTACGGTGATCCACTTTCTCCCTGCTGTCACGGCTGTTTAAACATTTGTATTCTGCTGTTGACTGGATGTGTTGTTAATGTAAATGTTTGATGTAAAGCTAAGCTTATATAAAATGGCTGCTTGTGTGAAATACAGTGTATCGGGACCACACAACAACATCCTGTTCCTGTGTATGTGTTTGACATGCACCCCTACCTCCCTCTGTCTCATTTGGTGCTCTTGTTCTTTTGGCTGTCTCTCACTCTCTCTCCGTCTCTCCGTCTGTCTGTCTCTGTCTCCCTGTCCTGTGCTCTCAGTCCTGCCCCGCGCCCTGACGTTGTCGCTCTGTTTGGCAGGGAGCCAAGGAAGGTGCTACTGCACAAGGGCTCCACCGGCCTGGGCTTCAACATAGTCGGTGGCGAGGATGGAGAGGGCATCTTTGTCTCTTTCATCCTGGCAGGGGGGCCCGCAGACCTGAGTGGTGAACTGAGGAGGGGAGACCGGATCCTATCGGTCAGTAGCTCAGACTCACCTCCTGTACTGTACTATACTGTACTATACTGCACCCGTCATGACACAGTCACTTAATGTACTGTACTATACTGTACTATACTGCACCCGTCATGACACAGTCACTTAATGTACTGTACTATACTGCACCCGTCATGACACAGTCACTTAATGTACTGTACTATACTGCACTATACTGTACTATACTGCACCCGTCATGACACAGTCACTTAATGTACTGTACTATACTGTATTATACTGTACTATACTGCACCCGTCATGACACAGTCACTTAATGTACTGTACTATACTGTACTATACTGTACTGTACTGTACTATACTGCATACTGTAGAACAATGCACATGTCAATCTGAGACATGCAGGTCTGTGTTACATGTCAAATGAAATCCACTGATATGATAACAAACCTGCTGCCATTACTTAAATGGAAATAGTCAATCAATGGTAGGGTAAATCAAATTAATGCATTGGATCAAAGCCTATATATAGTATTAGGGATAGGTTGTCTTTGAAAATTGAAAAGCAATAGCAAGTTGGTGCATGTTATAAATAATGCATATAAACTATTAGAAATATATAAATATTATAAATATATAAATATTATCTGAAATCCTAAAGCAGTCAAGGTCATATATTTCTCATTTGCATTTGGAGTTTATTTGTTGCTAACAACAGGCCTTCACGGGGCAAGAGATGAGTATGTTTAATCGTCATGCATCTGCTCAATGCTCGCCCTGGGACTTTGTACTAGGCAGATATGTTGTTTTAATTCACTTTTCATAGTGGCAAGGACAGCTCTCTCATTTCCACTGGCAGAAATGAACCCATGCAGCGGATGCTGATTATGCTGGAAAACTGACTGTTACTTCCAACTCCAGCTCCTTTATTAGTCTGGTCTGCTGTTACCTTGTCAGGGGATTTATTGCATTGATTCTTTGTATTTTAGGTGAATGGGGTGAATCTGCGGAACGCTACGCATGAGCAGGCGGCTGCAGCGCTGAAGAGAGCTGGTCAGACAGTCACTATCATTGCCCAGTATCGGCCTGAAGGTAGGAATACTAGCGGTATTTAAATACACATACATTATGAATACATTACTCTTTCCATACTTTACATTTAACACTATGCAGTGTATTTTACTGTGTGCTAAAATGTCAAAACTGGTAGTACAGTATAATGTTTGCAGTGAAACAGGAAACCACCTGGTGTAGCTCTTGGATGGAGAGAGCGCTGTCTGCAAAAATGAGGACAGTGCTCCTGATAGGCCCGTGTTAAGAATTATTCAGGTTCAGGGGCGCAACCTCTATTAGCAAGGCGGGCAAACGAAAGACTGTTGTCCTTCCCTGTCCAAAGCGAGAGCTCTTGTGAGCGCTGAATTTTGAGGACTCAGATTGAATCAGGGTGGAAACGACTAAATTAGTCAGCCGGATAGTGGAACCTTGTCTCCGTTACTGCGTGCGAGGAATGTTTAAAAGCACAGAAAGGAAAGGTGAAAACACAACTTTAAACTTCTCTCGACAAATGCGGATGGGGGATGGGCTTGAATACAACATCAGCAGAGCAGAAGCCGCATGAATTCTCTAATGGCTCGATGAAGAAACCGGCCGCAGCGAATCTTAATAACTTGAATTTGCACTGAATTGAGGTGAGACAAGAACGCCACATCTTATACCGGTAGCATAGCGAAAAAGAGAAAATGATATGCCGAAAATTGATTGCAACTTTATATTATTGTGGCATGTAAAGTTTCTGGATTGGCTTATTTTACTGTACCGTGAGCTAGTTTAGTGCTATTCTTAGCTATAGCTATGAGCATGCTCTAATCATATATAATAGGATTGCCTGCTGCCTGGAAAAACTGAAAATGCGACAACACATACCGGTAGCTTATTTCAAAGGTCATAGTTTGTTATGCGTTTTGTTGCAAAGCAAGTCATTCCGTATTCAGCCATATTTACAATGTCGCCAATACAATTATTGCAAGCTCAGATGTAATAACATACGTTTATTTTATATTAATATTTCTGGCAAAATATACTGTATCGCCATTTGTACTACAGTGCATTGGACGTCGCTATAGCTCTTCGCATTATGTAACCCAATAGGTACAGAGGGGTGTGGTTACAAGGTGCGTTTCCGCGTCAACTATATTAAGAACGCTTTGTGAACCCAACTCTTTCAGATATGCGTTGACTACGTTCCACCAAATTGCTCAAAGGTACAGGCTAGAGTAATGGGACATACTGTTATGGGTAAGGCCAGGGTCAATATACATTACTCTTTCCTATGCTATGTAGGTTTGGCAGTGTTAATGTATGACTGCTTAATTAGTTGTGCCTACACGTTAAGAAGTTAAAAGCGGTAAAAAAAGTTTGCACCATGTTTCCAAAGCTGTTTGTGCTGGTGGTAGGTAAGCGTTATATAGCCTAGATAAGAAGCTTGCTGCCACTGTTCACTATTCAAACTCTATAAAACTGAAATGTAAATATGTGTAAATGTGCCTACCTGAGTCTTATCTTGTAGCTCATGGGCCAGGTAATATCACAGTGTTTCTCTGCTAATGTTGTCAAAAGGTAGGCTAATAGTTATTTATATTTTTGTCTCTTTGGTGCACACGTCACAAATTGAGCATTCTGCAGGAACATGCCACAACTACAGGAGGGAGGATATTAAGAGCTTTGTGCCTAGGCTATGCGCTTATGTTGGACTATGTAAGGAATGCGAGACAGTTTCAGTGCACATGCATTTCCTTTATGCTTTCAATGAAACATAAAGCTGCTGATGTGTCCTATGACATCTCACAGGACAAATCTGAGAAAAGAGGTGTGGAAGTTTCTCCTAGGCTTTTATCCATGGAACAGCACTGCCAAAGAAAGAGAAGACATTTTGAGAGTTTTCAAAAGAAATTAACTCAATTGAACAACCAAATGGAATGTTTCCCAGAAAAAAAAGAAGAAAAAAAACCTAGTACTCCTCTCCTTCCTCATCGTCAAAGGGATAGAGATGGACACTGAGGTTTTGTTGTAGCCTCAGCTAACAGAACATGGGAGAAAATTCAGTAAATATGGAGGTAGTTTCTCCAAAAATTACATGCAGCCTTAGCACCACTGCAATTGAAGCAATATTGTGAATGGAAAGGGCACATTTGTATTTGTTCTGAATTGTGGGTTTACAGCTCTGCATGTTTTGTGGTACAGTGAAGGACGAGTACATATCTGTTTGTGTTGCAAACAGATAATGCCTAACCAGTCTTAACACATTAGTTGAGAGCGCTGGCAAATGATTGACTGTTCGCTGAGGTCAGTCGCCAGTAACCATTTGCACCCCAAGCCCCCGTAATGCTTCTATATGCTCCAGTAATGCGTTGTACTCTCATAATAATGAAGTACCATGTCTTTCTCTTGAAAGCAAGGCAGAGGGGACCAGAGGGCAGTGTAAGAGGACAGACTGCCAGTAGGGGGAAAGTGTTGTGTGAATGCTGGTTCCTGCTGGGCAAGCTGCCTAAAGCCGTCTGGTGGGTGGGGGGGGGTACCTGGTGTCGGGGAGAGGCTATCCACAGAACCTGTGATGCAGGGCCAGAGCTGAAGAGTACATGAAGCCACAGCAGAGCATACAGGCTTCAGCAGGAGGTCTTCACTGTCCATCATTAGCTCACTGGAGCATCACCAACTATTAAGCTCTGACTCACATTCAGCTGGAGTGAATGGAAGCAAGGATGGGGTATGCTAATGCCCCCCCTCTCTCTCTTTAGGTTGAGGGTTGTAATTACAGCAGGCCTTTTTGCGTTTACAAACCGGAGCAGGAGGTCGAAGGAAATGTCCAATCTGCAGCACCGCCGCAAATGACCAAACTTGCGCGGAACCACTTTTTAGGCCCTTTAGTTTAGGTTTACATGGTCCCACTCCAGGGCTTTGGAGGAGGGAGGGGGGGCAGCTCCTGAGAATATAAAACAATATCATGTTGCATGGTAATGCCTGCCGACCGTGTTGCATAACTGGATCAAGTGCGAAACAGCCGACCACCCAAAAAAAAAAAAAAACTGCAACTAATGAGGACGAGCAAGTGAGTGTGATGCGAGACATGACCTAGATTCTATTCACTGCCTTTCTCTTTTCTTCCTACGGGTCACTTAAAATATTACTGACTAGCCTGTGCGCCTCTCCTGATTTGAGCGTCACAGGAGGTTTTTCTTTAGGAAAGCCACCCAGCATTCTCCCAAATGTGCTGTGTGTGCACGTCAGTGATCTTGTTCATCTTCTGTTACTACTTGGAATCATCCTAGCCTGGGTCAGGTTACCCACACAATCCTCCCTTGTCCAGTAGGGGTGGAACCGGGGACCTCACGATAAGCCACATGATACATGGGTCACGATATGATTGTATTGTGATACATTGCATTGCAAGAATACATTTTTAACTAAATTAAATCTGTTTAATGTATTGATGATTGAGTCCTATCCTTCATTTAGTGTATCTATTCCCTATCTTGTGTGTATAAAAAAATAGTTTAATGTATCGATACTAGGGGCTTAAAAATCTGTATTGTGTTTTTGTTTTTATTTTTTAGCTAGCAATACTCGGCTGTATCTAATTCATTTTTGGCACAGCCCTATTGTCTAGTCTGTTCCTAGTGGAGCAGCTTGTTTGCAAGCCTGTTGCTTTTGACGCGAGTCTTTTTGCCCCCTAAACGAAAGCGGTAAACTCGACGCCACATGGTCAAAGAGTTAAGACCCAATGCCTTGAGCTAGGGCACCTGTGCTCAGCCTTGAGATGGCACTACAGGGGTGTTGTGTTTCTGTTGTCTTGTAGGACACCGAGCCTCTCTTTTACACATTTAACTACTCTTTGTCCTTTCCCTTGGCCCCTCCCTTTTCCTAGCCACTTCCTCTAGTGCAGTGTCCCTGCCCTCGGAGCCAAGTGAAATAGCCAGTATAGCTGCTTCCTTGTATACTGCCACTATTCTTGCTAATACAAGGATGTTGCTCCTGGTAACCGGCTGTCAGGTGGTGTCAGTTTACCTCACCTCTCTGTCGCTTTCCTGTATTGTTAGCCCCTCCCTCAGTTGGCAGGGTGTAGACAGGCATTGGGCGGGGTTTCTGTTTGCATTGAGTCTACCTTGACGTGTGGGTTCGAGGGTATGTTAGGCCCTGGAGCTGAGCTTGGCGTATCCTTGGCTAAATGATCATTCTACGCATTGGCTGTTTTGTTGTTAAAGGCTATATACAGTGAGGCTAGTCTCAGAGAGCCTGGACTTTGAACTCTGTTATTAATGTTGGAAGGAAGGAGTTGCCAACTGTGGATGACTAAGTAATGAGGTAGGAGTCAACCCTTGTGTACATGACATCAAATTAAATCTCAGGAAGGGTTTTCTTTTTTTTTTGGCACTGGTTCTCTTTGTATTGGACAGTCATGAGATATGCTGTTAACTAAAGGACAAAACTGGGCCACGAACACTAATAATTAGACATTTTTAATACTTCTATTACATTTAGTTTTTTACAGTTGAAAGTGTGTTTAAATATATAGTCTGATGCTGTCGTCCTGATGTGTGATCGCGTGAGTACACCAGTCTGTTTGTCTTTCTAGCTGCCTCTGTTGTTTGTCTAGTGTTGTGTGGGTCGGTTGCCTAGCTTGTTCCAGTGGTCGGGCTCAGAGCGCAGCGCACAGCCAGTTAATGAGCGCATTCTTAATGAGAAGCTCCAGGTGGATTCGTATATCATCCCCCAGCACCTGAGCAGCAACCGGATTTACACGGCCATGACGAATGGTTGTCCGTTCAAGCCTGTTGGAGGCCTTCCTTTTTCCGAGCCGCACTAAAGAGTCCTTGTTGAACTTAATTAATCTGCATAATTAATTACCTGACATGAGATATTACTGGATGTGTGAGGCAGAACTGTGATAACCCCCCCCCCCCCCCCCCTCAATCTGTTCCTGGGGTCATTAATCAGCATGAACAGGAGCTGCTGAACCTCTTTCCCTGTTTGCACTGACTAACCACAGTACAGAGACATTCCACAATGGCCAGGGGAGATTGGGTGGTGCTGGGGGGGTGAAGTTCTGCCCAACACACTCTGTATGCCTCCTCATATTTAACAACCGCTGTTAGCTGTGCTAGCAATAGTGGCACTCTGGCGGTGTCTGTGTGTGTTCCTGGGCCTATTTTTGGGTTTGGGTTTTGACACATTCTGGGTTCTCTCTCTCTGTGTGTGTGTGCGTGTGTGTGTGTAGAGTACAGCCGCTTTGAGTCCAAGATCCACGACCTGAGGGAGCAGATGATGAACAGCAGCATGAGCTCTGGATCTGGCTCCCTGCGCACCAGCGAGAAACGCTCCCTCTATGTCAGGTACAGCTGGAGCATGCGCGCGCACACACACACACACACACACACACATGCAACCTCATCGGGACCTAAGATCTGTAGTCAAGCTAATTGCTCCTCCAATCCCAAGTAAAGCCCTGCCTCCATGTTGCATGCCCTGTAAGCACCTGCTGTCGAAAAACATGAGCACAGTTGGGCGCAACCCATGGTTCTTTATATAGTCTCACTTGCACTGCATTGGCCTCGCTTTTGTTTTTGAAAACACCAGCAGTTATTTTGGTGTAGTGGACATTTTCCATCACCGCTAAGAATGGTCTGCAGTTGTAATGACCGAGACAGTGCCACTTACCTGTGCATTAGGTAATGCGGTTTTGTGAGAGTAGCATTGTACATGTGCCCAACTGTGTGGCAGCTCATTTAGGAAGAACAACAGGTGATTGTCAGATAAATGCGAGCAGACACAGGCCTGGATAAGCTCAAGGTGAAAAGGATTAGTTTGTGATGCAACTGGATGGATATTGCCGTCAACACTTTGTCGATGCCCTTCACGTGCTAAACATAAGACCACCATCTAGTTGGCGTACCCTTGATCTCTGAACCCATAGATGGCTATGAAGCCTATGGGGGCACGGCCCAATATGTTTGGGATGTTTCCCAAAATGGGTCATTGTTTACAATCTGATTTGCTATTTTGAGACACACGAATGCAGTCGATTTTGGATCATATTTATAAACTGATATCCACATATGAATGCCAATAAATAGCTAACTTTGTCAGAAGATATCCATTTCTTTCTGAGATTGCATTTAGTTCCGCCTCATTTGCTCTCCATGCGGATGTGATTGGTCAACACTACTTGGACTACAAACGGAAACCAGAATGCATCCGGTACTAATATCTAATGTTTCTGCCAACAGATTATGTGTAATTATATGCAGAAATCTGTTTTATAGAGATTGGTGTACCTATACCCGTCACAATATTTGCTATATCGACTTATCGTGTGATATATGGACATGACCTCGATCATTTTTCAGACCTCAATATTGCCCATTGTACACGCGTGTTGCTAACATAAGAAAGTTAGCCATGTTGCATTCAGATTGCACTACCTCTATGCTTTCGTCTGCCTGCACTGCGCTCGTGTACGTGTGCGTACACACAGAGAGTGGACAGCAACTGGTGGTGTTCCTTGTGACTTAGGTGTTTTTCCCATCAACTGCATAATTCCAGCCAGTACGTTTTGGAAGAATAAATACATTTATGAATAAATAAAATAAAAATGTTGCTTCAAGGTTTACTATTAATTAGGTCTGAAGTCACGGTTCGGTTCACACCGCGGTTTTTACTTCATGGTTTGCTACAGTAGTTATATTACTCCCATATAAGATTATAGCCTGTATAAGCCTCATGTTTATAAACATTTTCACAGAGTGTGCCATGGAAATATATTGTAGAAGAAATACACATCAATACAATGAAATAAATATTTGAAAAGAAAATGTTTTATTAACTCAGCCAAACCCTTTTTCCCAACAATTGTATTGATCCAACAGTTCCAACGCTGTATTCATAATTGTGTTGTTCACATGACTTCTTGTCATATGAATACAATCATGATTCGACCTAACTGTCCTTTAACATGCCTAATATACTGTTTACCGCACGATTGATACAGTACTTGTAACACAAGGCGCTGCGCCGACGGGCGACACGCCCCCCTCCCATTCATTCTCGCTAGTGTGCTATGCACCGGGCCGAAGCCCAACACACCAGGCTGCATCCTTGTCACTGCACCTGTGTGGAGGAGGGTATGCATTTGGGGTTAGGGTTAGTTTGTTTATGTTCAGTTTGTCTTGCCACACTGCATCTGTTTTACGTTTGAGTTGTGTTGAATGAATCGGCTTTGTAAAGCCAATTCATCAATCGATTCAGGAATATCTGTTTGTTGGCATGCGTCTGCACTCTCGCCTCCTCCACACGTTACAGCAATGCATTGTTTATTATGAGTAAGTTACCTACGTAGTGCTGTGGACGCGGGGCAGTTGAAATCCGAGGGCACTTTGCATGCAGGTTGACCAAAGGTGGAGAAAAAATGATTCCGCTTCAGCTCCACATATATCGTGTAACAGGCTTTACTGTAGAACAGCGCCAACACACCGCACTAGTCCAATCCAACATTCACCAAACGTTTTTCGACACAGCAGTTTTTAAAAGAAAAATGGAAACAAAATAACAATTTGAGCCAACATCTTCAACTTGTGATTTTTGGTTTGCATTATGTTCAGCTATCTTCGCACCATGCCATACAACTGCATGCACCGAACCGTAAATTCCGTACCGAAACATTTTGATGCGAATGCATGCACCTACCGGTACACCCCTACTATTAAAATTTTGCCAAGCTATGACATTTTAACCAATCACAACAAACAATGAATGTCACATGACAATAGAGAAGCAATATTGTTTACATTCTGCTGCGCTGCAGGCTGGAGCCGGTTAAAGTTTTTACCGGTATACATTTGAAAACATGGGAAAGTATTGCTGCAAACCTCAGATGTTATAGTACGGTACATTAAGTTGACATTTTACTGTTTGCTTACATTTAACAACATTGCGTTTGCATTACAAGGCACGCTACTTGCCCACATACTGCAATGTTCTCCCAAACATATTTGAACTGGGTCACTTTCATCCTAGTCCGTCCATTAGCACTACGTCACATAAGCAACTCTGTGCTGACCGTCTGACCCCTGTAAGCTCGACATGTGACTCTGACTTTTGTCCGAAGTGATGTGATACTGTCGATTTCCATTGGCTGTTGGCATTCATTGCACATGTATTCATAATTTCCGGTGCAATGCTAGTGCACTAGGCTTATTTATTTACTAATTTAAAATGACACATTTATTTTAAGCAGTAACTGTATTTTACTAACTTAACAGATTTACATGACCTGAATACAGCCAGAGTTCGGTTGTTTCGTTTCCCAAAGAATTCCTCATTGTGAGTTTAACGTCCAACTTGGTCATTGAGTTATATAGTTGGTCGTCTTGCATGTCAATCAAAATACCTTGCTTGTCAAGTAGGCGGGCACTGACGAAGTTAGCCAGCACTGTGTCCCAGACTTTACATATGTAAAGGCTGGACAAGATCTCCCATTGAGGTTTCTTGTCTTGCTGGATTATTTATTTAGTCAGAAACTGACCATACATTAACTGCTGACTGAGCTCTGCAGTCATTGTGTTTAGAGTTTAAATTATCATACAAATGTAAACATGTGTAGCCTACACGCATTATTATGCTATTATTTTTATCATTATGTAAGTGGTAAAAAAATGCTCTTTTACATGACAATGATATTGTTTATCGCGATGATTTCTGGGGTCCAACAAAAATAGTTATCGTAACAAGCTTAAGTGTACCCTTGATTTCCAATGACACAACTGTAAATGATGCCTGGTTATAGACAGAAGCATACCTCCCCTCTAGACCCCCTATAGACACTGCAGTGTTAACCGATGTGAGTCATGGCCCTCCATATAGACATGTAGAGCCTAGTCTCCTCCTGTGCACGTGACTAAGCCTGTTATGTAGCACAAGCTGTCTGCTTCGCTAACTGCTGCAACCACGTCCTCCCAGCTCGGCTGCAGGAATGCGGAGGCGTTAAGGTGTGTGCACACACGTGGTCTGGTTTGTACTCCTGGTAGTGTAGTTTGTCAAGTATGTAAATGTGTGTACTAATGCACCAGGTCTTCTGGTATTCTCGTGGTAGAGATATCTTGGTGAAGAACATCAGACGTTTAGTTGGCATTAGTGCTAACTTCGCCAGCTGCTCCTTCAGAAGGCAAAGATATCTTAGATAGCTAGCCAATGTGTGATTATAACTGGCGGAGGGGGAAACCATTTTGGCCTGAGCATCTCTCTTTAGTATGTGATTTGTAGGTCAGGTAATGTGCAATACCTGTCTAACAAGGTTGTGGCACTCGAATAAAAAAATCTGCCTGTCCTCCAGTGGATCTAAGAACAAAGGAGCTACTGTCAAAACTTTTGTTTTATTACATTTCCTGTGCATATTTTTTTGTTCCGCTCGTGCCAGTAAATATGACAAATCACAAGATAATGTTTGCTTACATTGCTATCAGATCTTGTAAACATTGTATGTTTTGTTAAAACTAGGCCATCATAGTTCTGTGTGTGTTGTATACACACTTTATAAACAAAGGGGTCTAGTGGAAAAAAACTCGTAATATGGTTGAAATAAATAGCCAATTGAGGACCTACGACCATAGATTACTTAAAAAAATTCTCAACACCACATTTTAAGGTATAATAATCGATTGGAAGCTAATATACTTTTTGTAAAATTCACCAAATATCTCCTTGCAGAACGCTAGCTTACCGTTCTCTGTGCGTGCTGGAAAAATAAGCTCTGGCTCCGTAAACTCTGGCTCCGTAAATGCGAACACAAAGTGGTGCAGACCGCACACAACAATATCCTAGCCTTCGCAATGCATTTTAAATGTTTGCAGCAGAGCTTCTGAGGGAGCACCCTCTCGGCATTGAAGGAAGAGGTGCTTTTGTTTTTAAGTTTGGATTTATCAAGTGATCTCAAGAATTACTTGCCTTACTTTTATAAATAGGACTGTAAAATGTAGTGTGTGTGTGTGTGTTTGCGTGCACAGAGCCTTGTTTGACTACGACCGGACCAGGGACAGCTGCCTGCCCAGCCAGGGCCTAAGCTTCTCCTACGGTGACATCCTCCATGTCATAAATGCCTCCGACGACGAGTGGTGGCAGGCCAGGTTGGTCACTCCCCATGGTGAGAGTGAGCAGATCGGGGTCATTCCCAGCAAGAAGAGGTATGACCCCCCCCCCCATCATGTCCAGTGTTGCAGCCTTGCTCAGTGCTAAATCACACCAAGTCAACTTGGTGACATGACCCCCCCCCAAAACACTCTACCCCATGCAGAGTGGAGAAGAAAGAGCGTGCCAGATTAAAAACGGTCAAGTTTCACGCCAGGACGGGCATGATAGTGTCAAACAGGGTAAGTGGAGGTTATATACTTACCTGGTGACCCCCCCCCCCCCCCACTCTCCCCAGTCAAACACCTGCACCTGTAAAGGAGGAGCACAAAGAGCTCCTGTCACTGGCTGGATTATGGAGAGCTGTGAGGAGACGAGAGGGCTGTTCATGTGCTTAGTGGCATCAGACATGTGGCACCGACTACAGTAATCTCATCGGGGAGGAAAGCTCCAGCAGATTACATTTGTAAACATAGAACTTGGCTTTAAAGTTGGCAAACTTTCTGTCTGATGAAAGGATAATTGCTTCTTTCTAAAAGTATGTGATGGAAGGTTGACATGTAGCATGCCACGTGTCCATTTTACTGGACGTGCCATTTCCACACCGTTACCTGCCTCCCGTTTTTCCATTGGACGTTTTTATTTCCATTTCATTTTGCATGTGTCTGGTGCCCTCATTGAAACCCATTCTGTTTTTTGTCTTTGTCCTCCCATTGCCACCCCCCTCTCATCCACACTTCTCCAAACAGCCAGTCAAAGTAAAGCGCAAAAAAAGCTTCAACCTCTCGCGCAAGTTCCCGTTTTACAAGAGCAAGGAGAATATTGTGCAGGAGATGGTGGAATCTGAACGTGAGTACCGGCTGTGCGATCGAGAGGGTCGTCTTCCTTATCCTCCTTCCCCCTTCATGCTTCAGCCTGTCCTCTACGGTTCATCTTTTCCACTCACCGCTGAGGGAAGGAGGGTGGAGGGCGGTTCGACAGTGTGTGAACACCCCACTCTGATCCCCTGGTCACTGTCCCAGAGAGAGCACCCAGCTTCAGGCTTGCTAAGCGGGGCTCTCTCTGTGCTCTGTTTGGGCTCCAGAGGTGTGTTAAGTGGTGCGAAGACGGTTGTGGCTACATATGCACACAGGGCTCCGTAACTCGCTGCAAACCGGGCCCCGCTAGCCCTAGTCAATTCTCCACTCAGGCACTGACCCACAACAGGAGGAATCTCATTAAATAGACTGAAGCTACCACTAACAGGTCAAAATCCCTCTTTAATGGCATTGGGCTTCTGTAATTGAAAGGCCTTGGCTTTCTATGAATAAAGTGTGGCTCAGCCTTAATGGGAACAGTACAGTGCTATTTGTCACTGAGCCGGGCAAGCACCACACAGCACCCCTCTCTCTCTCTCTCTCTCTTTCTCTCTTTCTCTCTGTCCCAGTGCTCACTAACCACCTCTTCTTCCTGTCTGCTCTCTTCTCTTGGTTTCTGCTCTCACCTGTCGGGACACCTAGGACTTCCCAGGGTTAAGCGATGACTTTTATGGATCAAAGAGTTTGAGTAAGTGTGTGGTTGTACTGTCAAGCAGCTGTCCCTTTTAAGTTCAGAGCAAAATGCTTTGTCACTGTAGACCCAGCTGGGAATGGCTAAACCACACATTTCACAGAAAAAACACGCGCACACACCTGCTCACATTCAGTGTGCAACAGTGCATGTACAAGACATTTTTCCTTGGGCTGTGCAAATAAATAAAGGCCCCATATCATTCAATATTCCAACGTGCCATTTTGAACAGGCTTTTTTTTCCCTTAAATCTGAACATTGAGTTTTAGTCTGTCTATAAATTATGTCACACATAGGACCATAATTATTCCAGAGATGAATATAGGCAAAATTACATGTTGGACAAGTTTCAAAACTTCTCCATTCTTTTCAGGTCACTTCAGACATCACAGCTGACCACAACTGGTAAAACTAGAATTTTAATGATAGGGGACCTTTAAGCTTCCTCTGAATGTCCTCTCATGAGCTTTACAGTGAATGTTTAGCAGGGCATTGTTAGATAAAGATCACGCTGAGGAACGCTTGATATATCTTTTGCCTGGCTGGCTTCTGCTAGGCTTAGTATGAGAGTTCTTTCCTCTGCCGTTCCCCTGGGCCTGCCGGCCCTTGCCTACCTCCCGTGGACAGCCTAATGCCACTGTGTTTCTTTGGCTAGTTCTGGTATGAGCACTACAGACACCGATCCAGCAATAGAAAACGTTGGCAAGGGAACGGTGGGTCAGTTGGGACGTTGTCACAGGAAACACTTAATTTCCTATTGCTAGCACCTCAAACCACTATATCTAGAGCAGGGCTGGCGCACCAGGCAGCACTTGCACTCTTCTATTTCTGAGCTAGTACTAGATGTTAAGGGGCAGGGATGCTTTATTCCTGAGACTCTTGATACAGGAGAAAATAACTTTTCACCCACATGAAAGCCAAGGGAGTTTATGTGGATATAGCTCTGCCTTTGAAGAGATCCGCCACCAAAACCTGCTCTTATCTGTTACAGAATGCCTCACGTCTAACACAAGTGACAGTGAAAGCAGCTCAAGTGAGTCTACTTTGTTTCATACAGTCTGAAATGTATGCCTCATAAATTAATGTTAGACTTACTATAACCAAATGGAGTTTTATTGGATCATGTACAATAACCTGCATGCCTTTTTAGTTGTTGTGGTGGTCATGAGTGTATTCTAATGAAACTCTTACCATTTCATGTGTTAGAATGTTCTCATCCATTTTATAATTCAGTTAATATGATTGAGACATTTCAATTCTGATGAATTATTTGTGCTACAGAAGGACAGGAGGACACAATCCTCTCATATGAGCCAGTCATTCGACAGGAAAGTGAGTAAACATTTCTGCCATTTTTAAAATCTTTTTTGTTAAACTCTTAAGAAAAACATTACTATTAAAAGTAATAACAACTTCCCCATCCCCCCCACCACAGTCCACTACACAAGGCCTGTGATCATTCTGGGCCCAATGAAGGACCGAGTAAACGATGACCTCATCTCAGAATTTCCCCACAAGTTTGGCTCGTGCGTTCCCCGTAAGTTGCGCACCATCCACGCATTATGACATCTGGCAAGTGGCCGATTAGTGCTGCGCGGTGTGGTAACTTAACCTCCTCCGCAGACACGACCCGTCCGAGGAGAGAGAATGAAATGGATGGCCAGGACTACCACTTTGTGGCCTCTCGAGAGCAGATGGAGAAAGATATTCAGGACAATAAGTTCATCGAGGCCGGCCAGTTCAACGAAAACCTGTATGGGACTAGTATCCTGTCTGTCAGAGCCGTGGCTGAGAGGGTATGGACTGCCGTGTTTCTGCACCAGATTGGGTTTCTGGTTGGGGGGGGGGGGGGTTGTGTATTTTATGTCAGAGGGGTGTAATCTTATGCTGCAGTAACAGTAAACAGAAATAATTTACCACATCTCACATTAACTTGAGAAATTATTGTCAGGTTGCAGTACTGATAATTGCAGCATAAAAGAGCTACAGATGTGTGTGTTGTACTGAATATCTCATAGAAGCATGGTGTAATTACGTGACTAAGAATCTTGCTTTTTCTTTTTTTACAAACTTTTTTTTTTACTCTTAATCTGCAGGGGAAACACTGTATTCTGGATGTGTCTGGGAATGCTATCAAACGACTGCAACAAGCACAACTTTATTCTATTGCCATCTTCATCAAACCAAAATCGATTGAAGCCCTAATGTGAGTCTGAGCTTTATGTGTGTAGCAGTAAAGAAAACAAATCTGACCTGGGCCCCGTTCTGCGTATTCTGCCCTAATATCACAAGACTGTTCTGTTAATCTTGTGAATTCGCATCTGGCTAATTCAGTACTCGGAAACAAAGTGCAGGGTTCAACAGACAATCCTGGTTTGCACACTCTCCTTAGTAGCCTACGCCCTCTGCTGTTGACTGAAAAGGACATCTGAGCAGAATCCAAATCGTGATCAATAATATGATTGTCTGACCGCTGTGAAGGCATGCATGGTGCACAGTGTGTGGGTGTGTGTTCATAAATAATACTGATCATGTAGCCAGAGCCACATATCATCCCTGCCAGAAAAAGTGGTTAAATTAAATGCATAGGTTAATTGTTAAATACCCAGGCATACCTTTTATTCTGTTTTTTTTAACAAGTTATGTATAATTATGTGCTTTCTTTGGTCAAGGCTATTTTATAAAACGGGGGGAGAAGGTTACAATTATGTTGTACTACAAAACTGTGTTTAGGTTGCCAAGTAAACATTGTTTACTTGTGTCTGTCAATGGCATCTAAGGAATGGGCATCCAATTTTTTTTTTTTTTTTTGTACTCCATTACATATGAAACCGTATTTAAACCATAAAAATAAACACTTCCAGGGTTGTACAGGGGATCTTGATGATCCAGCAGCCTATGTTAATTTGGGACTGCTTTTATAATTATTAAACTGTTCAAAACTAATGGAGCGGCCTTGGCTAGTGGCTGAAGTGTCTTCCTTTAAGATGTAAAAATATTAAATCCATGGTAAAATCAAAGTCCAGATCAAGATTTACTCAGGATTTCCTAATCCAGCATTATGTAAAATAGGTGGTTGCATAACTAACATACAGAGAACTGGACCCTGGTCAATATTCGGCCTCAGTATTGGTTTGTCCAATTAACCTGATTTATTTTTGCTGTTTCAGGGAAATGAATAAGAGGCAGACATATGAGCAAGCCAATAAAGTCTTTGATAAGGCAATTAAACTGGAGCAAGAATTTGGGGAGTATTTCACAGGTATGTCATTTTTTATATATTTTTTGTATGTATGTACTACGAGTCTTGATCATCTAATAGAACTGCATGTGTGTGTCTCTTTTGGTCCCAGTCTTGATCATCTAATAGAACTGCATGTGTGTGTCTCTTTTGGTCCCAGTCTTGATCGCAGCGGTTCCCAAACTTTTTATGCCACGCACCCCCTAATACAATTGGACCAATTTGAGTACCCGTCCCCCCCCCCCGTCCCCCCCGTCCAAAGAAAAAATAAAAATAAAAACGGCAAAACAGGATTCATTAGCCATTTGCATGTACTTTAATCATGCGGAAAAAATTATTAAGATATGGCACAAGCCGCAGAATAGATTA
>JAODUE010000002.1:1254339-1265616 GCA_027564755.1 Amblyopsis hoosieri
AGATTTGCCACATCTGTTGACTCATCGACTTGCAGAGAGTAAAATTCACTTTTTCTCACGCGATCGACTAATATAGAGAGGATGTTTTCGGACATTTTATCAATGCGGCGAGACACAGTGTTGTTTGAAACCGGGATCGCGTCTAACTTTTTTGCTTCATTTTCCCCAATCATGCATTCTACCATATCTTTCGCAGCTGGCAAACACACATCTTCAGCAAGTGTGTGAGGAAGACCCTTTTTGGCAATTCGGTAGCTAACCAGATATGATGCTTTTAGTGCGTTTTTTGCAGACCCCATGCCTGAATGCAATTGGAGATTTTTTTGGCATTTCTGGAGTTCTTCAAGCTTAAATCGAAAAAATGTAATTGGTTTTTCTTTTAGATTCGCATGTTTAGTGTGGAGATGGCGACGTAAATAAGCAGGCTTCAGACAGCTGTTAGCAAGCACCTCACCGCATACCACGCACTGTGGCTTTTGATAGTCAGCATCGCCTGTCCAAGTGAAGCCTAAACTTAGATAGGTGTCATCATATTTACGTCTTTTGACAGTCAGCTGTGGCTCATTCTCCCTGCATCTTTTGCCTCCTTGCCCTGATAGGCCACGGTGCTTCTCTACACCCCTTTCAGTATCTTGCTCCTCCTCCTGTTGCCGCCCCATTTGTTGTTCGCATTTGGTTTCAGATTCATTTTCATTCTCTGTCTGTATGCCTACTGCTCTAGCTCCTTCCTTAGATTTTTCATTTGCCGGTGGACTAAAAACATTGGCAGATAGTTTACCCGATTTTAGCCAGTTGTACATAGTTGTAGCTAATATACATGTAAGCTAACAGTCAGGATATGCAAACTGCCGGCAAAACTGAGCTCGCTCGTCATTCATTTGTTTATTTAGAAAATAAAATGGGACACCATAAATACAATTTGGATTAGACACAAACATTTTAATATATAAATATATTTATTATTTGTTTAATGTAGTTATTATTATTTGTATAATTATGATTATTATTAATTACATTATTGAAATTGCCGCCATTGCATATTTTGTCTCACGCACCCCCTAGTGGCAGTCCGCGCACCCACAGGGGTGCGCGCACCACACTTTGGGGATCCCTGACCTAATAGAACTGCATGTGTTTGTCTCTGCAGCCATTGTACAGGGTGACTCATTAGAGGAGATATACAACAAAATCAAGCTAATCATCGAGGAGCAGTCGGGCCCCTACATCTGGATTCCCTCCTCGGAGAAGCTCTGAGCTCCTTATACGTCCCACGGTCTGCATCGGCACAGAACGCCCCATCCTGCCTCCCAGAGACCCCGCCCACTCCCGAGTATTCTCCTCCCCTTTTTTTGCAGATATGTTTCATATCAAGTTTTAGTGTCATCATTATGTTACTCTCTAATGGAAAAAGAAGTCTTATCACCATTACTGTGGCTGTGCACACCCCTGCATGAGTTTCTCAACAGATCCATTCAAGACTGGAAATGCCATTCCAAAACGAATTTGTCATTTACAAACAAAACGAACAAAAAAATAACACAAAAAGGGAAAATGAATGAATCCTTTTGCGAACTGGGACTGAGAAGATCAGAATGTTTTACAGAATTCCGGAGAATGGAGCTGGGATTCAAAACACAGTTGCAGGGGAAAAGAGACAAAACGTCGAACACTTGTAAATTGTTCATCATATCACGCTTAAAAAAGATACAACACGTGAGCTGAGATGCGAAAACCAGGATTTTTTTTCCAAAAAGACAGGATAAAATCAAGCCCAGCTGATGGTACTGTACGAGGGGTTGTTTATAATGACTGAGGAAATTGGTGGTGAAGCCTACAAACTGGCAATCTATTTATCACAAGCCAGCTTGCTGTTTGGTCGTCTGCCAGTTGTCTGTGCTGCAGCAAATAAAAGACATCATGGAAGGCAGAACAAAAGAACGAAATGCTTTGTGAATCTACATTTATATTATAAAAATCACAAGGTAAATGTTAAAATCCTACTGAGATTTTACTACATATTTAACAAAAAAATACACATTTTACACTTCACTAGAATTGTCTACTTGGAGGGCTGTTAGATTTAATTTTAGTTTTTCTTTGGGATTTTTAAATTTAATTTTTTACTTTTGCTTGCGTGGTTTTAAGCTGCTCTGTGTATAGGATGGGGGTAGAGACGTGTAACCGGGCTCTCTGCAAAACACCAAACTGCCTTACATCAAATATAAATTCTTTTTGTGACTACCTGTTCTATGTGAGGGAGGCTACATACAATTTGTTAAAAGTGGACGTTATCTTATTTGTTTTGGTATCCCTTCAACTTTTATGAGGCCTGACTTGAGTGCAATAGATATCAAATGCAGTCTCTCACTTCTGTGGTCTCTTATTCCACCCTGTATTTTAATCCTTTTGTGTAATTGAAATAAATTAGTGTATTGGATTATAATTTGGATGGCCAGAGCCTCTTCACTCATGTTGAGCAGCAGAACACCCTATTACACTCTCTGCCTTCCAAGAGGATTCTCTCTGAACAGTCACACGGTACTGTCCTGTATGCCGCCACAATGGTGGCCTTTAAAACGGGTAGAAAAAAAGAGACAATTGTATTGGATGTCCTAACAATTAAAGAGTCAATATAAACTGTTTTGAATTGTCCCCCTTTCCCCTCTAGCCCAAAGCAACACTGAAGATGGTTTTGTTCAATCCTGTATGCGTGGTTTATAACAGTATGAATTATTTTATGGATTTGGTTTGGGCAGATGCTGAACCACTGTGTTTTGCCCTAATGTATGTCTGGGGTGAGCTAGGTCTGCTCAGGAAACCGTACAGATACCATTTTTACACCCTGCGACAGAAGGGCCGTGTTGTGTGGAGGCGCAGAGTGAGAGTTCATAGTACTTAAATGTGAAAGAGTACCTGTGCTGTGTCTCAGTTCAATAGCATAACTTGGAACAGTTTTATCATTGCATCTCTTCTTCATAGAGATGTGCAGCGTTGCCACGATCACCCATGTGCTAACCCCTGCATGAGGGCTGTGGCGCCAGTGGGATGTAAATGACCTGCCCCATCTTCTTGTGCAAGCTTGGCACTGCATTATCTGTATACATGTGAGGGGACTCGTCTCATTTGTTCCAGAAGAAGGAGCAACACTGTGGCCCCTGACCCTGTGAACATTTTATTTTCTTCCTCCTGCCTTTGAAGAGGGTAAAGGGTGTCTTTGTTTTTTTGTTTTTTTTGTGTCCTGGAGAGCCAGACCCACTGAGACGGGGCATCCTTACTCACTGGATCCCCTGCTCCCTCCCACCCATAGAGCACCTGTACCTGCAGGTGTTTTGTGAACAGGTGTGCCCCATCTGCCAGGCACCACTGCTAAACCAGCTGTCATTACCTGTGTCAAAACCAGAGTTCAGGGAATAACCGAAGGGAACAGAGCCATTTATAAACTGCTTGCAGACTGTTTAAAAACAAAAAGGGTGCGGTAGCTGAACAATGTAAATAATCCCCCTCACCTGTGCTTCATGCATGTGTGAATCAAACGGACAAACGTTTTATAGACCACAAACGTCAGGTAAGTAATCTTTGAGCTACTCCGAGATAAAAATGTCCATACAAATGTGCCGTATTGTTGGTATTTCTCTATAGACAAATATCTTCAGAAGCCTATTGGAACACTAGTCAGTTAGGAAATGAATTCCCTCAAGTAGGGCCTGTCTACATGTGATTTCTTGTGGAATGTGTATGGCTGTATAGATTCAAATATAAATATATATACAGTATATATATTTATATACAGTATATACACAGTATATATTGTATGATTAATGGAAAAGAGATGCGGGCAGAAATTTACACAACAAACAGAAACCAGGCACATTGATCAATATCATTTAGAAGTTTAGAATTGGTCCTCTGGTGTTGAACTACAGCTGACTGTTAACCATGTGTGTTTGTCAGTCAGCCATGTCAAAGTCCAAAGAACTTGATTTCATTGTACTCATCATTGCGGTTGTGATATATAACAAGATGGAACCTGAACGCCTCTGTGTGTATAATTGATGAGGGGCCCATGTTCCAGCGAGAGAGAAATAATGTTTTATTTTTAGGTGGGGAGGGGGTAAGGGTTCTTGTTTGTTGTTTTGGGGGAATGAGTTGTTTGTTACAGCACATCTGTGCAGTAAGTGCTTGCAAACATGAACCCTTTGATTGTACAGTAGTTTCCTTCCTGTCTGCAGGTGGTTCAGCCTATAGGACAATTAGGGCCTCAAGGTCTTCCCTGTCCTAGTCAAGAGGAAGTTATAGTCCTGCAATTTTTGTTTGGGTTTTATTTTGGGACTTGACGAGAGTTTATTTGTTTGGAAATAATAAAATATGTGACTCTTCTATGATTTCTATGTGCTCGTTATTCTACTGAAAGGGCAGGTGTGAGAAGATAATGCTTTAATGTGCCAATTTATATGGGAGTGCAATTCCCATCAAACATGCTACAATAATGAATAATTCATGAACCACAATATCTAACATAACTGAGTGTAGCTGAGTGACTTCACGTTGACCTTAACGGTAACAACGTCTGGCTCCTACAGCCTGGCTTATTCTTCCATGAGGTTTTTCTTGGCTCTGTCCAACCTATCCAGGACCTCGCTGTACAGGCTTGACATCTGCGGGCACACAGCCATATTAACCCCATCATTTAAACAACATTTCACTCACATTTGTCTTCACACGTCTACAACTGGGTGTTTTGCCATTTCAGGGCAAGGTGTTGTAGTTGTGTTTGCTACACCCGGGCCTTCCCTCATTTGCCTACAGTAGCTAAGCGTGATGACTAGGCCAATGTCCCACTTTGCCTCCCTCCACTACGTCATTCATACCTGTGTCTGGTAGCTCTCCTGCAGTGAGCCCAGGTGGCGGAGGAAGCTCATGCCCAGGCCGCACCACTTCTCAGCCTCGGGGTACTGGGCCAGGCTGTACAAGAGGATCCCTGTGTTCCAGGCTCGAGTCAGCAGCCACAAACTCTCCATCTCTGGGAAGTCATCGGGCTACAAAGCAGAGGCAGCCATTTTCACTGCAGAGCTACTGGGAACTCACCTGATACTAATGTGTAGGTTAGACTCTACTAGTCACTGTGATGAGCACTGTGATATACCACAGCATGAAGATGAATGAAGTTAACCCTTACCCTGGCTGTAATGTTCTAGTGCAGAGGTCTTTTAAGATAAGGACTCCTTGGCTGTTAGAAACATGGCACAGGGACCCTCTATCGCATATAAAATATTTGGTTACTCGTTCAACAATGTGTAGAGTGTTTAAAAGTACTAGTAATAGTGTAGCCTACTCTATACAAGCCATTAAATTAATTATTGACGGATTAATATATTTATAGCTAGGTTGTACATTTTGTCATTTTTTTGGGGATCAAAGCATTTGGAGGACCCTCTGCAGTACCTCTGAGGACCTCCTTGGGGTCCCGGACCCCCTGTTCTAGTGTAAGTTGACTTTTATTGATGGCTGGTGGTATTAAAAGGAGAGTCTAAACATGTTGAGGCTTATTACTTTCCGTAACCTGTTGATCTTGGCTGAGCCAAATTATTACACTGGCTTTGATATACAGCTTGATAAGAATATGGAAATATGCCTTAATAATGTGATGCCTCAAGCTCCCAAGCAGTGTGACGGCTTGTAAATCACATTACCATCGGGGCTGGTGAATGAAGACATCTGCTAATTGACGTTCTGCTAAAAGCCCATTGATAAAAATAAAAAAACCAGCGTGGATGGAAAAGAGGGGGGTGATTATAGTGCAGCGAGCTGTTCTCCAGAAGGAGAGAAGGGGGGGCAAGCCAGGGGGTGGCGCCATGCGATAGGCACTGACTCACTGCGGTTGCAATGATGGACAGGGCCTCCTCGTAGTAGCCCCACACCTCCTCCAGCACACGCACCTCCACCTCTGACACACCGCTGGGCAGGGACAGCTGGATGAGGCTGTGCACACACTGGCTGCAAGAAGACCATGGGAAAACACATGCATGGGTTGACAGTGCTACGGTGGCACACTGAGCACGGCCCTGCTGCAACACGCCAGTGCTCTGACCCTCTACCAGGTCTTCATAAAAGGGACACTACTGGACACCCCCTCTCCAACTCAACCCACTATGATGCAATCCATGAATGTACATATATCTAACAGCCACATGTAGGGCTACTTAAAATGGTTGAAAGCACAGCTAACACACAAGAGACACCATTGGCTGTGAACAATTCATTTTTCTGCACAACACCATACATTCGATAATAACATAGAATATGTAAATGCTGAAATAATCAAATCTCATGGCACCTTGAAATGCATCTAGTAATGTTGGTAATAAAGGGTGGGTTCAACCAGCCACATTTAGAACCAGCAAAGATGCTTCCCCACTGAAAGAGCTGTGGTGTTGTCATGCAGGGTGCCAGTACCTGCAGCGGGCCAGGTCAGCTTGCGGTTGCTTTTTGTGCAGAGCCAGTGCGATCCTCAGGGCTTTCTTACACAGCAGAGGGAAGTAGGCAGGAGCCTCCATGGACAAAGCTTTGTAGAACAAAACATGATGTGCCAATTTACACTAGAACTCCTCTCTTTGTGCAGGCAGGCAGAAAAAGGTGTAATCCACATGTGGAATGGGCTTGTCTACCTGCAATGGCCTCTATTACTTTGGTTTCCACATTTTCAAGCTCCAGGACAGACTCCAGTACTGTCTCAACTTTGGGGTCATTCAGCTTAGCACGGACCTCAAACTCATACAAGAGCAGCAATCTGTCTGTATTGTGTGTTGGGTCTTTGCAAATGTTCCCTATAAAAGAATGTAAATTTACAGCAATAGATTTACAATATATACATACAATTTAGAAATAAGCATAACAAATCTAACAAAAAATTACGTTATAAAAATAGATACATAAAATAAATATGAAATGTAAATGACAAATTATAATAGCCAGAGAAAATAATGCAATTAGTATCTTAATTTGTTTCAGAGCTGAAATTATCCTTAAAACCGTATTTGTTAACTGTATGTGCTTGTAACACCTTTAGTACGGGATTATGTGTGTATTATTGCTATCCACACATGCTCTGTATATTCATCAATATTTCATGATGTCTTATTGTACTTTCTACTTTTACTGTTAGCTGCTTTTGTATATATTCTAAAACATTTTAAGCACACACTCAGTGTTAAATGAATACACAGAGCTCATATAAAGTTGTGGTTCAGGTACCTGAAGCTTGCAGAGTCTTCCAGACCTCCCAACAGATCTGGATGTGCTCTAGGGCCTTGGTCAGCTCATCAGTCTGTAAAACAGTGAAGAGACACATTTTAAATTCATCATCGCCCTCTAGTGTTCATTCCTAGCCCAGTCCGGAGGGATTCATAAAAATAACCTAGATTACAACATAGTCTGACATATTCTCTGCTGGTGAATCTCCATCCATGTGAGATGGAGGAGGCTAAACGCTGCACATAGGGAATATGAGGGAATGGGTGGCACACCTGGGCAGAGTGAGGAGACTTCCTGGCGAGTGTCAGAGCACAAGCAGCAGCCATGAGGAGACATGACATCTGGCACATGAGCATGGCACGGTCAGGAGGACACAACTGGGAGAACTAGGGGTCCATATAGGCACAAAGTATGCAGATAAAAACACAGTAGAATTAGACTTTTATATTTTATTGAATTCATTCATTTACGTATTTATTTACATAGTTTAAAACAGGTTTGTCTTGGCCATTAAGTGTCCTTTTCGAAACCAGTGCTTATAACATGGTTAGTGTTTGTGTGTTAGAACTGCTAGAACACATGAAGATGACGATGGTCTGATGCAGTAGGTGCAATATGCAACCACACAACATCTGGCAGAGGTACCTTCCTAAAGCCAGATTAAATAGGCTGCTAACTGTCAAATGCTGGCCTGCTATGCTTCATTATCTTCCCAAGGTAATTGTTGGATCCTTGTACAGGTTGTGTCCATCCACACCCGCACACATAGATCAATTCTCTTGGTAAAGCTAATAAGGGCACTCGCCTGGTAAGAGAGCACAAAGAAATCCCTCATTCTGTCAGGGTTGCTTTCGCACTGCAGGGCGGAGTTCCATGCTGTAACGCACGCGCGCATACATGCACATGAACATGTCCACAATGCACGCAAACACACACAATTCACCTCTGACTAAAAAGAAATCTCAAACAAGTAATGGTGTTGAATGCTGTTATAGAATGAGTGAAGGGGATGTTGTGCCAGGAAGCTTGGAGTGGGAATAACAAATAGAGAATCCCTCTTTGCTCAGTACCAATCCTCCTGAACCAGCTGGCTTCCTCTGCGTGTTGCTCAAGATCCATGCCAGGCGCCGGGGTGTGCTGAGAGACTCTCTGCAGAGCTGAGGTGAAAGAAGCGCATGCTAGGGTTACGGTGCACCGCACACGGTGGGGAATGCAGCGAGTGTATTTTAAACCTGCAGCATGTACTGTAACACTCACCAATTTTTAAATATGACAGCAGAACATCCAGATTGTCAGTCCTACATCATGAAGTCATGTGAGGTTACATGTGTGATTGTTTTTCAATTCCCTTGAAAATAGCGCACACAAAACACAGGAGGATTTTTCAATCCGTTTAAATATACCCTCACCTCATTTCATTACCCGCCGTTTCAATTGCAGAGACCACAAGTCGGACCAAACACCTAATAGAAAGAAAAACATGGGGTGACCTCCTTTCTTTCACCTACTAACATAGACACACTTTTCAGAGACACACTTTCACTGAAGGAACACAGGGATGTAGGTCAGTGGATCAGAGAGGTGACGCGAACACAGCAGAAAGACACTGCACAGGCTAGTATGGCAGTCAAAGTGGATTTAAACAGTTGTGTAAATTAACATGCTCCTTGTTTACAGGTTAGGCTTTGTGTGATTTCTCCACACTATTTAAATATGCAACATTGCAGTACCTGTACTGTTGTACAGGTACTGCAATGTTAACGTACCAGACATTAACATTTTCGCTAGACAGGGAAAAGGTTAGGCTTTAGCTGCATGTCCAAGTCACTGTTAATAGGACCATAATTTACTGTAATTACATATAAGCAAGAAAATGTATAAATGTTTCTTGAGCGTGTAGTCATTCTAGAGAAAGCTTGTTTAAACTCAATCACAACAAGAACACCTCTCCCTTCAATGCCATCGGGTGCTCCCTCAGAAGCCCACTGGAACACATTGTGATGTTATGGTGCGGTCTGCACCACTTTGTTTGTGTTCCTATTTACAGTGTAGAAACACTAGATTTTATTTTCAGCACACACACAGAACAGGCAGCTACTGTAGCAGACCGTGAGTAGATATAAAAAGTGTATTAGCTTGCAATGGCTCGTTATGTGGTCACAGACCTGAGTGCAGTTAAAACCTGGGCTTCATCTTTGGAATTTTCACACAAACTCTCCAGGGCCTTCATGGCTGTCTCTTGCTGTTCATTCTGTCATGGGAGAACAATGATGAATGAATCGTCATCATCATCAGCTGTCATTACCATCACATGTAGTTCCTTTTGACAGCAATCATATTCAGACCTTATTTTCACAACTTTAGTACGAATGTAACGTTCACCTTCATTTTGTGGATTTGGTCAACATGGTGTATGTTCATACAGGCAGGTCAAATAATTTGCCGAGTCATATTAACGTAAATATTGTTAATAAGTTGCATAAATGTAAATGTGTCCACAGTATGTAGAATAAGGTTGAGAAAGTGCATGTGTGATTTCTGTCTTATTCCTTCTATACGTTGCAATACAGAGAAAAGTGGATTGGCATGAAATGCGTGAACCAACTTCCAAAGCAATCTGAGCAGCCAGCGTGAGGAGACTGGAGGCAGCGTCCTCAGACACCAGCAGTCTACCCTCACTGGTTAAAGCAGGACCCTTGGCCAGAAGCCCCATGGCAGTCACTGCCTCTGCAGCTGATGCAAACAAAGGTCAATAAACATGGGGAGAGATGGGGAAAGAGTGCTAGCATAAACATCATCATTTATGGGCAGACTATAATGCATCATATCACTGTTACCTTTCTCAGCATTCTTTTCCTGAACGGCAATCTTGTAAACACTGAACTGCGTGAAAATGCTGTCTGGATCACACCTTTCTGCCTCCTTGATGGCTTCTTTTGCCTGTCAAACCGTATGCATCTAAGTGCAAAGAGCTATGCAAACACAAGCGCCAACAATGTCCAGCGTATGTGCGTGTCTGTGCTTGTACGTTGGTGCACAGTGTGAACAATTGCCACTTTCCACTGGACAAACTACCACTGGTGGAAATGTTTTTTACTGGTTTGAAATTCCCATTCATTTCCAGTGATTGAGTTGACATTGTCAGTGGCTGGTGAAGGAGTTGTGCTACATCAGAGTACAGTACAAACCCTGACTGTCAGCAGACATAATAGCATCTTACTGTCCTGCTTGCGTGTGCCAGGGTGTCCTACCTTCTCCAGCTGATGTAGCTGCAGCAAGCAGGAGGCCCGGTTCCTCTGCAGCTTAGCCAGGTTGGGCTCCACTTGGCCCGCCTTGTAGAAGCTCAAAGAGTAATTGTACCATTGCAGAGCCTCCAAGTAATTCTTCGCCTGGGGATGGAGTTAGGTGATAAGTAATGTCCACCCTATAAAAGAATGCTTGTAAATCAAAATAGATTAGAGGACAGTGCTTTACATCGAGAGTACCTCAAAGTGCTTGGCAGCTTTGTCCCACAGCAAAAGCTGTAGAGTAGTAAGAGCCTGGGGTGTCAGCTGATTACCTGTATAGTGACCTATGTGCAGAAAGCCAGAGGTAATGTACCACTATGCAAGAATACCTAATGTCTTGCAAATAATCAATAATAATGAAATTAGTGCTCAGACGTACCAGTAATAATATCTTCTATTTTCTGTTTGCCCAATAGCTCCTTTCCTCTCTGCAGCAGCAGCTCGATGTGGAGGACGAGGGCTGTGCCCAGCTCAGGGGATGAGTTAAAGGTTTGACAAACACGTTTCAGATAGTCAAATGCCAGGGTCTCTCTGGGAATACAAGCAAATACAAAATACAAAATGGATAGTATTGTTAAATGTTATTTCTGTCCATGGTGACAATATTTATTTGAATGTTTTAAATGAATGAATCTCTCTCTATATATATATACACATGTATATATATACTGTATATATACACTCACCTAAAGGATTATTAGGAACACCATACTAATACTGTGTTTGACCCCCTTTCGCC
>JAODUE010000002.1:1265716-1279512 GCA_027564755.1 Amblyopsis hoosieri
TTGATTAGATAATTGCATTAATGAGGAATTGAACAGGTGTTCCTAATAATCCTTTAGGTGAGTGTATATATACAGTACATACAGTACACACACACACACAAACACCACACACACTGGAAGTACTAGTTATATCAAGCTTAAAAGCATTGCACATAAGTCACTTTCTTGATAATTGTCTACCTGTCTTCAGACATGAGGAGTTTTGCTGTACTCAGACACACCTCCAATGGGATATCAGAGTCTAACATCTCATTGATACCTGAAAACATATATTTAACATAAGTCGAGACAATTTCATTCTTTCGTCTGTTCAGCACTTGGACAGAAAAAACATGCATTTATTTAATTTTGTTGCTGTTATTGTTGTTATTATAACTATGCATTTTTCCAGATTTCCCCAGCAACTGTGGAATTATTAACTAGTGACATTTCATCCACAAACTTTTGCCTTGCCAGGGTTTTACAATAAATTATTAAAAGCAGTGTCACCAACCTGCCCTGATGCCATCATCTGAGGCACCAGACTGCAGCAGTATTCTGATCTTCAGGTAAAGCCCAGAGGAGCTCACACACACCTGTCAAATTGCAGAGTGCAATTGGATTTAGACTATTTTAATTTAGCTATTAACTAAGTATGTGCCATTATACAAACACAGCATACTGTTGTAATTTTGTGTCACACCTTGTTGGCTAAGCATACAGCATTGAGAGCCTTCTCCTGGAATTGTAGACAGTCCCACTCCAAGTATACAGTTGCAAGGAGTCTCAAAACTTTGGCCTGGTGTAAAGAAATTAAGAAATCATTAAATTAATTATAATTCAGTCAGAATGTCAATCCAGCCAAGCATTAAACCCCTCTATGGCTGGATATGTGCTTTTACAATTACTACTGCACTTTCTTACTTGTACTTGTACTCCAGGAGAGTATTTCGTGGTTGTCTTCCCAATTTCATAACTCTGGCTGATTAAGAAACAGTAATTTAATAAGTTAAAGGAATTGTATTCCACTGTGTTCTTATTATTCACGTTGCTATTTGAAATAATTGTTTAAATCTACCTCAGCCAAAAGGAACTGTCCTCGTACTTTTTCTGATTGTAAGTATCTACTCCGAAATTATAGCACATGAGAGAAAGGTAGCCAGTCTGTGTGCACAAAAAAAGGAAAATACACTTGCAATTAACACAAATGTACTCATAATAATAGCAATATTGAATGTTAAACAGTCACATTTAGTGCTGCATACCTCTTTGGGAATTCTCAACAGCATGTCTTTACAGCGCATTAGACACTCTATGGCTTCCCGATGATTGCCTTGAATTATGGCCTGGAATAAAAACTTTGTTACTGTGTACACAAATAATTACAAACAACATTGCACTTCTTCATACATTAAATACCTCACTTATTTATTTCACATAAAATGTTTTGCTGCTTTAGCTGTTCCACATTTCACACTGCAATTCAGAGAGAGAACATCACCTCCCTGGCTGTCAAATATCGCAAGAACAAATATTCACATTGTCATTAAAGGGAGCTGTTAAACATCACATCTGCCAGAGCTCACCGATTCTGCCTGGTAAGAGAGCACTCGAAGCAGATCCTTCTCCACATCATCTTTAGATGAGTTGATGTCTACTCCACCGATTCCTCTGGATGTAAGTTGACTATACAGGGCTTCAAGGCTCTGAGGATTTCATAGATTAATCTAATGAGTTGTAACACTGTAAAAACGGTATCTGTACAGCCCTGAATCAATATGATTTGATATTTCACATCTGCTACAAGATTGAAAAACACTATTGATTTTGTATAAGAGATGCTCTGTTAACCTTGACAGCAAGTTGTAGGAATGTATTAGCTTGTTGGGGGTTCTTGCAATCCAGCCAGGTTCTCCCTGTCTTGCTGGCCATCTATAATATTTCAAAAGAACTGGGTGGTAGCAATAACAGACATGTGGCATTAAACACACCATGGTCGTCAGCTCTCACCGTACAGATCTTTCAAACATACCAAAATCTGCTTGCGAATGGCGCCCTCTGTTGGAATCTCAGGCTCACAGCAGTACAGAAGACTGCATGCAACATGACGCACTGGGAAAGTTAGATATAAAACAGTAACATCCCTGGTACAACTAGCACATAGTGTAAAATATTCAGATGATACATCTTAATGAGATTAACCATCATGATGCATGTGTTTTCTTTTGTTTTCTAGATGTGTATGGTAAATAGTCCAACCTTTGGCTTTCTGTTTTTTATTTATAGCTGTGCCTACACGCTTTGTAACTGCCCAGTTCCACAGCTGGATGGCACATGCCTCAAGCTGGAAACACAGAATGTAACTGATTTGAACCAAGACCAGGGATTATTGGTAGACTACTTCTCTCTAAAATAGTATTCTGACTTGTTTGCCTGATTGCTTGCTACTAATACCAATCTCAACCAACCTGTGAATCCAGTGGTTTTGGATAATCTTCAAGTTCAGCAATTTCTGAAAAGAGCTTTTCTATCAACTCATCGTGATCTGCCTGCTGCCGGTTTAGCAGGTTTTCTGTAAGACCTGCGTGTAAAAGGTTAATGTAATACCAAACATAATATCCTTCACTTTTTTAATGTTTCTAGAAAAATCCTTGTTTTATGTAGGCCTATACCGTAGCCCACGGTGTAAAACGAGAGTGCGTGCTAGTAGGCTACTGTAGGTAGTATTACTATTTAGTCCACTAGATGTCACCTTTAGTAAAGGTTCCTTTACTAAAGGTTTATTTCCTCCATCCTCTCGATAATAGTCCATACAGCAAAGCAGGGACAGGTCAGTCATACAAATTGTGCCGTACCCGTACGCTTTCTGTCGCCAAAATGTACCTAATACCTTATACAAAAATATTATATGACAAAATGACTGTCCTCTCCAAATTGCTGTTGAAGTTTTCTTTAAATGCCGTGAGTTATTTCACCAAGGTAAACTATAGCTACTTACATTTGACGTTTGAAACAAATTCCTCCATCTTTCTTTACTGGCAGTAATTCCTACTGGTTCTGGAAAATGATGGTAGACTACATTTGATTGACAGCTATAGAAGCGCACGCGAGTCAGACTGTGGAAGAAGCTAACGGCAGCCTAGACCTAGCTAGCTAGCTACATACATAAAAAGGTGTCTACATATTGAACAGGCTTTAATTATGTGCATATTTTATTAATATAATATGCACATAAGCCTGTTCAATACTTTGATTAAGAATGTCTTCTTAATCACCAAAGTTAGGCTAGGACCTACTAGGCTACTGAATAGTGTATCAGGCTACTACACCTATATTTGTGGACCATAAATGTTACTTTGCAGGTCAGCCACTCACTCCCTCCTGAAATGTTTTTCTATTTTCCTAAGCTAAGGGCTAAAGCATTTGAAAATATAGTAGGTTGGGCTATTGGCCTACACACAGCAACACTTCCATACATGACATAGGCTACTGTAGGTAGGCCAAGACTAGCAGCCATCCCTCCCTCTGACTCCACAACGCCCCCCCCCCCCCCCCTCTGAAGAAAGTATTTGTGGTTACTACTGGTGTTATACGGAGGACTTTATTGTTAGGTCAAAAGAAAGCATGAAAGCTTTTGCGTGCGTGTGTGTGTGTGCAGCCTATATGTGTGTAGTCAGTCCCCCATATTGTGTTTTTGTGCAACAGTCTCTAAAATAAACCTCAGATTCTAAAATCCACCCCTCTCAGCTTGTAGCTTCCAGCAATTGTTCCTGCAGGAGACTTTTCTGCTGCCTCTTTGGCCCAACAGGAATGTCTCATACATACACCCCAAAGATCTAGATCACAAAAGTGAACACATCTCTAAGAAGAGTATTGTAACAGATGGGACGTTGGCCTGCATACAACACAACTTATATCCTTTAATAGACTATTATTGGATAGAAGTTGAACAATCTTTTAGTGAAATTGATTGTGTTTTATTTATTTCTTGCATGTGTAGTATAAGTATACTGCTCTCACATAATGTGCCATGACAACAGTTGGACATGACATAGGACTACCTGCCTTCTATAGCAAGGACTATTTTCTTTAGCATGAATTTCAAAGGTAGTTCATTCTAATTTAATCATATTTTTATTGAAAATGTCACCAAGATGTAATCATCTGGCAAAAACATATCCACCATGATGTAGCCTATATGTTTACATAAAACTACAAGGCCCCTTTCCAACTTCACAATAATTATAACAGACATAAGGGCCTGTATAGAGTAACAGTGTACAATACCTTTTGTGCGGTCTAATCCGCATAGAGACAAAGTCATCTTTTGAACAGACCTTGTGTATGGTGGCCCTAAAGTGCAAATCACATTTAATTAAACAACATTAAATGCATGTCAAGAGTTTGTAAAGGTTTTACACAATTTGTAAATGTGTTTCGGGACTGGTAAAAAAATGTTTTGTATGCACATTTGTACATTTGTTCTTACTTTTGAAATGTTGCTTTCTAAATTTTATTTTGTTTTGCACTTCAGGGCCACCATAATTGTGGTTCTAGAAACATCCAAAATTGCAGTCAATCCTCTATGATAGCTCTTATGCGCTAACATTTGAAATAGTCAACACAGCAAAACACTATAATATGTATTAGTGAATAACAGCATTCCATTAATGCTAGCAAATACACTTTCATACATACACTGAAAGTTTACTAATTAATATTATTACATTATTTAGACTTTTCTTTAAATCTCTTACTTCTGTTATACAGAAAACCTTTCTTGTAATGTGGATATTCACTGATTATTCAGTCAATATTCTGTTTTTTTTATATTATTTTAAGTTACTCCAGTTTTTAATGACTCATTTGTATATTATTCATAAAGGTATAAGCGATTGTAAGCTAATAGGCCTACACTTTTTGTAAAAATCACAAAATATCTCCTTGCGCTTTGTTGTATCTTACTGTTCTATGCACATGCTGAAATTTATTTTCCTACAAAGTAGATCCGTAATCAGGAGGCAAAGTTGTGCCGATCGCACCAAACAACAATATCCATTTCTAACCTTATCTGTTTCCAATGTGTGGTGCGGAGCTAATGAGATAACCTTATGCTAACCTTATGCCCCCTTTGCCATGTCATGGAAGCAAGCGGGTGCTGAGAAATTAATACAACACGGAAGTGACAAACCCTGCAGTTCATCGAATGGCCGCTTGATGCTGGCTGCAAAAGGGAGTCAATCCTCATACACAATGTTAAAATGTCCGACTTTACAGCAAAAATTGAAATGTTTACAGCCTGGTTAAAAAAAAAACGTTTTTGGTCTCCATAGCTTGGCTCCCCGTTCATGCCAAATGTACGGGGGATGAAATTTTTTTATAACTCATCAGTTAAAAATATATTAGCCCTGCATTTCTCCCATTGTAATGAATAGGGGGCATAGGGGGGCACTACAGGCCGAGTGAGGTACAGAGCCAGCACAGCGCGGTGTTCAAATATGTTCTTGAGAAAAGCTATGGGTGACGTCACGGAGGGTTTGTCATTTATATATGCGGCATGGAAGGTAGAGGTGCTTGTTTTGATCTAGTTTAAATATCAACAAGCTTTCTCCAGAAGTACATACTATACCTTTAATACCCTTATTGAAATGATTATTATTGAAATTATACAGAATACGAATAGCCTAAACAATGATAGGTCTGGTGGTAGGTGCTATAGTGCTAAAAGGCTATTCACTCATTGAACTGTCAACACATTGTGGACCATGTAACAGTGTGTAGTGCATTCTCAGTATTGTGATCTTTGCCATTTTTTTCACGAACTGGTGCAGGGAGGGAAAAGTGGTTTTCATCACATTTTAAGGAGCTATGGAAAACTCTGCAATGTTTGAGCCTGCTGTTGTTGCCTATATAAGCCATGCCCCGAAAAGGTTGGGTCTGAACACTAACATATAGCTGGGTAGGAAGGATATTCTTATTTACAATACCTGCTGCTGTGAGCTATCAAAGTTATTGTTACATTAAAAAAGAAAACAGTCTGTAGCACATCCACACACGATGGGGGCACTGCTGCTTGACATAAGGCAGAATAAAATAGATTATTTACATTGATATAAAAAGCCACATATCCTCTATCTAAAGTTAAAAATAAATCCTGCAAAATATTTATTTTTAACCTTTGGCCATATGGGGTCTGATGTCACCATGATTGTTTACTTTTTTCTCTGAAGAAACAAGATTACAGTGCTTTAACAGGGGTGTCCTACAAGATAACTTGATTTTATCAAGGATAGTGAAGACTGTCTAAAAAAGATTATTGAAATTGGAGTTATCTTCAGATTACATTTGTTTCCTGATGCTGGTTGCTTGTAAATTATAATTATAAAATTTATTAAACATTCTGCAAAAACATAATTTTAATAAGATTTCTGTATTATTTCACTAGAAATAAAATAATATAGAGTAGTACAGTACATACTATAGTATACAATGTAAATCTTTGAATAAAAATGGCGATATTTTATATCAAATTACATAATATCAATGTCACTTGTAACATACCAGTAGAGACTGCAATCAGCTTTACAAACACAGAATTATGACTGAGAAACAATGGAAGTCAACGGAAGTTGGAAATAAACTGTTTACAGTCACTTATCACATCAAGATTATGTTATGCCAGACATGTGATACTCAACTAATATTGAGGTAAGGAAGCTACAGAGTGAAGGGTACCAAATTTTCAATGTACCTTTGATTAGAAATGAATTGTTTTCAAAACAGTAAAAAACTAAAAGACAATTGTTCACATACTTTGAATGACACAATAGAAAAAAAGATGTTATATGATGACAGCAGTAACTCTGTGGATCTGTGTCTGTAAAACATCTGGAATTAGGAATTCTATCCCATTATTCACAGTCGACTTCAAACTTGCACACTATGCACACTCTTGGTCAAATTGTGACATTGCTGCCTAGTTCTCACTGAGAATACTGATCTATCCCTGAATTAGAAATGCATTCAATGTTTGTGTACTTCAAATCATTGTTGAAAGATTTCACAATTCTGTAACGTGAGCTTTGCACACTGTATGTGTAGGCCTATGTTATTTATCCTCTCATTACTAACAAGCTGTCCTGTGGAAGATAAGACATTGTTTTATTTTTTCACGATTGAAACAAGATCATGACATGGACAATTTAGCATATAATATTTTTGGGTAATTATTGGGTAATTATTAGTTGTGACAAGTGGAATCTGTTTTATCACAGCAAACCAGTGATCAGAGAAAAGTTACAGTTCAAGTTATCTTTTTATAAGGTTTTTGGGTACACTGGCCAAGTAGCCTACTGTAACTCTATATCAGCTAATGCTGCATTTCAGTGTTCTTGATGATAGCCAATATGCTCTAGTTATTAGGCTAATCAGACATTAACTAAATGAAAACGTTTTGGTTCTTGTATTTTGTGCTTATGCCTACTTTTAATTGAAAGGCTAGAAGTAGCTTTTTCTTTTTTCTTTCATGTGTTTATAAAATGGATTAACAGAGCATATGCACACACAGTATAGCCTATAAAGAGACTTTATCAAACAATGATTAACCATATAGCCTATGCGAAGTGTGTCCTAAAAAGTGACGTTGCGTCCGTTCTTTCTGACTGCTATATAAACGCGCCTCACGCGTGGACTGGAAGTGTTGCACAGCCAGGAGGAGGAGAGTTGCTTCCAGTTGTGCTTGTGTGTATGAAATTGAAAGGCAGCAATCACTCCATGGAAAAGGGGCTTATTAAACTCGCTGAGTTTAATATGCCATTTACAGTTTGAGAAAAGGCTACCCGTTAATATAATTTTTGTTTCATTTTTTCTTTTACGTTTAATCGAGCATTCAATACGTTTCTACACTGAGGGAAACATCGCACCTGCCCCGGGAAACTGTCATCTCTCCTGAATTCCAAACTCGACGGGAGTAATCTAGAGCTCCCGTGCAAGACTCATCATGGGACATATGCGAATTTCGGGATAATTTTTTTAATTTACGCCTGAGGAGTTTTTAGAATTGACAGTAGACTTATTTTTGTAAACATCCTTTTTTTTTTTACAAACTTGTTGCTTCTACCTAGGCTACTTGGAACCCGCACTTATAACAAAACGGCATATTTTATGAAGAGTTAGTCTCAAGTGACACCATGGCTCCATCCAACTACATTATTTTTGTAGTTATCATCTGTTGTTTGGCTTCAACAATAAATGGTAAGCGTTCACGGACAAACATTTGATTTATTTGTCGATTCATGTTTTTATAGTCGATAGCCATTATTACAGCGTGTAATATGAAATTCAACGAATGTTATGCCAACATTATAACTTTTAGCAAAGCTATTCAATGTTTTTTCGTATTTTTTTGTCTAATTGTGACCAAAAAACATTTAGATTCTATGACATTTTGATTCGGTTTCAGTCGTAGTCTAAATAATAGCCTAGTACGTCCAATATTGATATAGGAGATTAACGAAAACCATGCATTTGAATCAGATGTTAAGAGGGCATATTCGAGGGTGATTGTTATGCTGTAGTAATAATTGCACAGATGGTTGGATCTAACAGGTATCATTGCAGTTTTCCAGACGGCCGCTAGAGTTAGTGGCGCTTTTAAGAACTGAATAATAAGGTTTTGATCCAAGTCTCCTTTGGGTCTCTCTTAGAGACATGAATCTCTAGCCCCACATTGTTTGCAGAGGTTAACATGAACTTGTTGCTTGTCAACTTAACTCAAATTAGGACACGTAATTTTAAAGCAAATAAGGATGTCTTGTCTGGGACTATCATATTAAAATGATTTTGTTTAAATTGTGGAAAACCCTGTTTATTTTTATGTTAACTAAATTGTATATATCCAACTTTTCTTAAATTAATTCTTAGTGAAAAGTTGTTATGTGGGCAGTAAGAGATTTATCTCTTACGACTCAAAGTCCTGACCTATCACTACAAAAACAAGAGTGTATAAATTGGAGGATGTTCTCCCAAGACCTGGCGCACCACTGAGATACACAGAGTGCCTTCCATGTCATTTACAACTAAACAGCATCCATCCAAACAAAGGAAATACACACACACACACATACACACGTTCTTTAGCTTTGTCTGCAATGTTTTGAAGTAGATTTCCTTCACTGTCCACACGCAGAGCGTGGGAAAGACACAAGGAGGAAGCGGACATAGGGGCTATAGAGACACCCTCCTGGAATTGTTCTGGCCAGCGAAGGTCACGGAAGCGTGACACGCTACCTGAGCAAGGACTTCTTCTCTCCTTCTTCTTATTATAACCCCTCCCTGAGACAATGGTGGGGAGGAAAGGAGGACATTGTTCCTGTATGCCAGCTACTGTATGGAAGAGCAATTGATGGGGATCATTAGTACTTATGTGTGGCACCTGGTAGATGATTTATTTGGGTGACACAGGTTTATTGCACATAGTAATTGCAGTTAACACGAGAAGGGTTTGGTATTTTAGAAAGCATCTATCAATGGTTCTGCCACATAATTATTGTGTTGACTTCTTAGATGCTGTAATAATGAAAACATGTAATTTTTGCTGTTCAGATATCCTGTTGGTTCAGACCTTTAGGGACATTCCATTATATCAGCGCAGAGAAGTAGGATTATATTTGAACTTTTAACCTGTAGCTGCATTTGATGATGATTTGAAGGCAGGCAGAAGTCAAGTCCTAAGTCTGAACGAAGCAGAAGCTCAGATGGGCTACTGTATGCAGCTCTGCAGTGATTCCATGTTTTATCCAATTATGTCTTATTGCGTTTCTTCAAACACTTTTCTGCTCTGTGGGTGGATCTACAAGACATGCTCAAATGCTTATTTTTAAATGCTTTTGAATCAATCTTTCTGGCTGGCGCAGTTTATGTTTCACCTCATTTGTTTTCGAGTCATGTTTTTCTTCTTCTGTTAGGGCCAATGAGACTGAAAAATAGGACGGGCTATACGTCAGCCAGATGTATTAGGGACTAATGTCTGCTTGATCTTCTCTCTTGTGAACACATGCACACACACACACACACACACACACACACACACACTTAACTATGTGCATGTGTAGTGCATTTTCTGTATTGGTACTGTAGACTATTACAGTAACATTCCAGCATTGTTCTACTACTAAAAATGTATGTGGTAATTCACAGGCTAAAGTTGTTCCTTATTGCTGTCTTATTTGGATATTCCACTCTATAACCATATAAGTTGTTCCTTATTGCTCTTATTTGCATATTCCAGTCTATAACCATATAAGTTGTTCCTTATTGCTGTCTTATTTGCATATTGCCTATTACCATATATACTCTGATCCAGCAATATTTACTTTTAATCCCTGCATGGGCTTTCAATATAGCTTCTTTCCGATACTTAGCCTTAATACATATTGTAGAAGAAAAATATTTTGGGTTTACACAGATATCTTTATTCTTTATTTATGTTAGCAGTGCTCAACTCTCCATAACACGAAATGACCACCGATCACATCCATGTTCCTTTGAAGTCTGATGAATTAATTTTCAAAATCTGATTTGCGGGGGGAAAAAAGGCACAATATTTTTTGTCTTAAATTTTTTGTTGCAAGTGGCAAAGACAGATTTAAGGAGAAACCCATGCATGCACAACTATAGAGCAACAGTAACGTCTAATGTTGGGAGGGGGTCCCAACCCTTGACAAGAATTTTTACTCTATGTTGTAACTCTGGCAGGGTTGTACAGCCCTTGAGAAATGATCTTACTGTTCGTCTACTCTGATCATCTAAGGCAATTTACCATGAAATGCCAGTAGCACAAAACACTCTTGCAGCAGAGAGCAGAACTGTGGACTCCACATGGGAGTGAACATGAAAGAGATAAACCTGATTGTGTTGTTGATGTGTGTGAACTCCCAAAGCCCTTCCAACAGATCTAACATTAATGTGTCGATCCCTTTGCGGTTGTTGAACAGATGGCAGGAACCACTGCTAAAGGCAGTTCTGGTGTATACAGTAGTATGTTTGTGGAATAATTTAGTCTAGTTGTAATTGAATGCCTGTTAGTTGCATAACCCGATATGCCTCAGCACTAAAGGGCACAGGCAGGAAGCTGCTCTCATGGTAACCATAGAGAGTCTATTGGCTACTGTAGTTCTTCTGTATCCAGCCACGATGACTTCACAATAGGCCTCTGTCCACGTCTTCTTCTCCATTTGTCATCAAACTAAAAATGACAAAGAATTGAGTAGCGCAGTTAAAAAAAAATCTACCTTCATGTTGCATTGTGTCTTTGCCTTGAAACACCCAAAATGACCCTCTCCCTTTACTCCAGAGACTCCTGTGGTCGAACAGGAAGCTGTGGAACATGAAGTGTACCCACTGCAAAAGAGCAGGGAGTTCCGTGCATTATCTTGCACACTTTATGAGCAATACCTGGGGGACGGGTGGGGATTGTGGGGGGTTGTGTTACTAATCTGTGACAGTATAGTTATATCATGCTGTTATTATTTCCAAGAATTGCCCATTGCCAATTGCAAGGCTGCCAAATAACAAGCAGCTAAATTGGGCTTAAGTATTATAAATGTATTGTTTTGTGTATGTCTCATACCTTAATATTTGTGCATCAGTCTGTTAGTCCAACCAGCTTGTTGTTGAATTACAAAAGCACTTGACTGAATGTTATTTACTGTATATGTTAAAAAAGTTACACAAAGACTAAATTGGAGACAAAATATTTGTATTTTCTACATGTTCTCTCTCTCTCTCTCTCTCTCTCTCTCTCTCTCTCTCTCTCTCTCTCATGTTATTCCATGCTTTTCTTGTCTGTAATGCTCCTTAATGAGAACCAGCTCTGGGGTCCATTTCTGGCATTTGTCAGGAATGCAGCACACAGCTGTTTTTCGGGGGGTGATTGGGATGCTTGCTGAAGTTAACATTGGGCAGCCATTAAGGCAGGTAGGACTTTGAGGGCAGGGGTTGTTAGATCAGACACTGACAGACTAGGGGTTGTCTTTCTTCATTCAGCTGCTTGGGGACCCTGCTGACTTATCCAAATGTACCGTGTTATTGAGGCGAATGGGGAAAAAAATAAATAAAGAAATATGTTGAGTGCACATAGTGCAAGACCAGCATAGTGTGAAGGAGTTGTGTTACTGTATGTCTCTTCATATGCCATATGCAATAGAATTGCATGCACATTTGCATACATGTTGATGCTTGATGTGTTTTGCTTTTTTAGCAAAGTGGGTTTGATTTGAGCTAATATATATATATATAAATCGTGTAACTTGTTGAATTCTAATGGGAGCTAAATAACATGAAAGAACACAAGCCACATCCCTTTCCCTCTGAATAACCTTGGACAATATAACAATGATGTTATAACATTTTTGGAGGAAGTTGATATTGAGAGCCACTGCCAACACTGGCACAGTTAGCTCATTCCTGGGCAACAGCTGTTCAGAATATGAAACAAATAGGCTAGGCTGTGTGTCTGTCTGTTCATCTATGCATGAGTGTGTGTGTGGGTGGAAGCCAGCACACAGCTCAACCAGGCATGAAGATGTTGTGAAATTTGTTTATAGACTCATTGCTGCCAGTAGAGATTTCCCTGAAGGCATTCATATTTGAAGGGTAGATTGAATGGAACGTGTTGATTTAATAAACTCTAAAGATGCTAATGAATCCCTTTATAGGGCAAGGAACCATATTTGGTCACTTCCCTGAACATTCAAAATGGCGTCGCCACGCTTCTCTGTGAGATAGTATAAACACATGGATTTCTCCCAGCCATTCACAGAAAATAAGGCTACGTCACAGTTAGTTACACCATGACATCTGACCAATCAGTAGTTGCCCGGAGCATTTCCACTTCAGTGTACTTTCGGAATTCCGAAAATACCCTTTTGCGCTCCTACTCCGACATCTACGGTTATAACATCGAAATTAAAAATGGAAGGACGATGAAACACACATTAAACAGTTGAATAGTTGCGCAGCATGATGAGATAGCTGTTGTTTGAATAGGATTTCAATAAGTTAATTAAATATGTTCATGAAAAATGAAGGCACCATATTTGATCATACGGGCGTATGTAGTCATTGTGTTTAGTAAGACATATATAGTATTTAGACATTTTTTCCTTTTTTTCAAACAAATAATGCATTAAAACTTAAGACACAATTTAATAGTGCAGCTGCTTCATAAAGTACAATGAAGCAGTTACCTCAGGGACTTGACTGGACTTTGACTCGTGAAAGAAAGAAAACATTAAATAAATAAAATAAAAATACTAGTTTAGGTGGACAAAAGTTTAAAATGTTATTAAATAATAAGTACAAATATATAATTAATAATTATTGTTAAATACATGTTTTAATGTTTTAATTTAAAGTTTATGTGTTTTTCTAATATTAAATATATATATATACTTTTTGGGAAAAAAAAGTACCACAGTAGGGCAAGGAACCAAGGTCACTTGGTTGACCTTGATTTGCAGCATTACAATGTTTCATTATGAAAAAAGTGACAACAGTAATAATCAATCAATCAATCAATCTTTATTTATATAGCATTTTTCATACAAATTCATGTAACACAAAGTGCTTCATACTACAACATCATTAAAAACAATACAAAATGAGTAAAAACAATACAATATATAAAAACCCCAGGGACCCCAGACCCGCTCCCCAGACACCTCAATCTTAGTCAGAGATGAACCCCGAAGATATTGACAGAACGAGCCTACACACCAACATACCCCAGACCCCCAAGGATGTGGCACCAGGAGCGC
>JAODUE010000002.1:1279612-1300502 GCA_027564755.1 Amblyopsis hoosieri
ATTGGTCCTCCTAGGCTATTTATCAAAATGTATTGTATTGTAATGTAAGTTTTTGGCAAAAAAATGTAATTGCAGGTCTGGTGAGAAAACTAGCTTTATGCGCAAATATTGAACAGAGGCTAGCCCAAATAGAGGGAAAACATGATTTTATTAAAAAATAACAAATTTCAATCATGGTCTATTTATTAGGCTACATTCTATTCCAATTATGTCTGTTATGTATCTGCAAGCATAATGCATACATTTTCTTACTTATTCATTGAATGATCTTTCTCATTTTACACATTATAGGGCCTAAGCCCTACAATTAAAATTATATGTAGGCATATGCTTGTGAGTATAGTATGCTATATAAAATAACTAAAACACACAACCTTACGTTTGTTGAGATTAAACTAGCTTTTGTAAATACTGGAAAAACAGGCTAGCCCAAATAGAGCTAAAAATTAATTCATTATTAAGAAACAGTAACCACAAAAAGCCAATTTGTTCCGCTATTCTATTCGGCTATAGGCTACATTCCATATTAGGTCTACTTTGATGCAAGTTGAAACATTTAAGAATGGCCTAGTTATAACGATTCATTTTGATTAGGCAAACAGTTAAATCATTTGTCCATAAAATATGCTAATTTGGTGTATAATTATATCAAGTAGCCTGCTATATAAGACATAATAAACTAGGTTATGCTCCGTTTAAAATTTTGTTTTTTATAAACACCCGATAGATACTCTTCCAAGGATGCCTGCTGTCGCTCTAGCTACGATACTATAACAGCTCCAAAGGATTACGTCATGAGTGCTTACTACCCAACATGGCGGACTTTGATACCATTTATGAGTTAGAAGACGAGGATGATGAGCATGTAGCGAGTGAAGAACACCTACCCAGATATTGTCCAGAGCCCGTGATCATGCGAGGGGCTGGCCACATCACAGTGTAAGCAATGTTTCGTTGGCGCAAATCTGCTTTGCTTTGTTGTACTGGTGACTCGAATGTTATGTACTGTAGCTGTTTGCTAGCAGCTAGCTCGTGTTAAACACACTTATTGTTTCTTCTGAAAAATACGACCACCGCATGTTAATAACTGTTACGAGTATTTTATTGCAAGTTGTTTATCTCTACTGTAGACATCCATATTAATATGTTCAGATAGCAACCAAAGCACACTGGTGACGTTTGATAAGTTGCACTAATGGCTAAAAGATTGCTAACGTAAACTAGCAACTAAGTAACAACATTGTCATTCCCATTCAATTAACAATGTAGTCTGCTCATAATTTACAGTATTTTAGGAAACGAATCTATACACCGCACACTTGTCTTGTTAATATGATTTACGATCTTTACCAGGAAGCTGTCAGTCATTAGACAGAAGTAGGCTGCAGCACTAAATCAGAGTAACAACTCAAGTGTATCGCGTTTATAAAGCATGTCAAACCCATCAGAGCTCTCGTTGCAGTTATTCAGCCGGTAGAACACAGGCAATATAAGAACATACCCATCTTATAACACGTATCCCAAATGTAAACACATACCGGTAACAAATTTCACTGGGCATTACAGTACTGTACATATTCTCCATCGCGTTAGCCAACTTTCTCCATGACACTCCCAAAACCTAAAGCATGGTGCACCAAGGCTTTTGTAATATACTGTCATCTTAATATTGCTTTATCAAATTTGCACCTGCACCATTAACAATAAAGGGTAGACAATATGTTTTGATTATTTCTTCTAGTTTGCAAAATCTACAGTATTAGTTAATATAAAACATCATAATGTGTGTTGCTGTTTAGGTTCCTGTTAATCGTTAAAGTAATGTCTAACACTGCTTTAACCTTTTTCACAGGTTTGGGTTGAGCAACAAATTTGATACAGAATTTCCCACTGTTCTCACAGGAAAGGTACAGCTGCCTTTTTATTTAATAGAGCTGATTTCTTGTTGACTGCTTTCTGTTTAATTCCAAATTGGATCCACTAGACAATTAAAACCATGGTGATACCATTGTTCTTTTGGTCCTTTGACAAAACAGACTTCCCTAAACTGCCCCCATTCAAGCCTGTTGGAGTGGTTTTGATCTGATGGTGATGCATTTGAAGCTATGCACCAGAGTGCATCCCGTGTGTCTGCATGTGTTGTAGTGGAGCTCTGTAAATGAGTAAGCCACCTATGCAGCTCCATTGGCGGGGACACTAGTGTTAAGGAAGATACAGGTGATAAAATAATGAAATAAAGACACCATGTGCCGTGAACAAGAAAGGAAGGCTTCCTGGGTCAGACGCAGAAACACAAAAAGGCTGCAGGGGTAAGAGCGGGCAGAGGGAAGTGTAGGGCAATAAAAAGTACCTTCAGTATTGTGACTCAGGGTGACATGTGATAGATGAGGTCACAATTATGATGATTGAAGGGTGCAGATCAGGCCCTGCTGGGCTTTATTCTAAGGTCTTTGGCTGTTTGCAAAGGGACCTTTGCATCCTGTCATAAAAGATTACGACCCCCGTTTTATGGCGTACAGACTCGGAGAGGAATGAGCATCCATTCATGTTGTTTGGCCGAAGCTGCCACAGGCAGTGAGCTTATCTCTCCTTTGAGTCCCCCCTTGCCTCAAATAGTGTAGAGCTTGGTAAGCAAGTCACAGCCATAGTATTGTAAGATCACATCTCATCTCTGGACAGCATCTGCAAGTATCTACCTGTTTGTTTTCTAAAACTCTTTGATCCTTTGGGACAGGTTACTTTTGAGCAATTATGAGTGAGCATCACTAGCAAACACATTGTGAAGGGACTCACTTAGCTTGTTGGCTCACAACTTTGTGTCACACTTGTTTGCTATTAGAATTTGAGGTAGGAGTTGAACATTAGGCCCTTTTTTTCATGGTTTTGTGCCATTTTCTAGGTAGCACCCGAGGAGTTCAAAACCAGCGTCAACAGAGTGAATTCTTGTTTGAAGAAGAACCTGCCTGTCAACGTGAAGTGGCTTCTCTGTGGGTGTCTGTGTTGCTGCTGTACAGTAGGCTGCAGTCTTTGGCCTGTTATCTGCCTCAACAAGAGGGTGAGTGCCAGCCCTCCTGAATCATGGCTCATGCACGCTGCACTGTTCAGCTCTCCCTTAAATCGGTAGTAATTACTCAGGGGCTGTTATAGCAATCCAGCTGTATTGGTCTGAGTGCTGAGGGCAATAACAACCTGTGTTGTTAGGTCCTCACCCTTAGGTCCTCGCTGACCTAAGGGTGCATAATAACAGTGTCAGAATTAGTGACAAGCAAGTGGAAATTGCTAGCTGGTAAAATAGCAGTTCCAGTCCATAAATCATAACCCTGTGCTGTGGCTACTTAGGTTACTGGCACCTGTTAAACTGAATGCAGAGTTGAAAAGTTAGTAGTCTGTGACATAGCATAGCAAGTACACACCTCCCTTTACCCACAGACAAGAAGGTCTATCCAGAAGCTGCTAGAGTGGGAAAATAACAGATTATATCATAAGGTAAGAAACAACATAATTTGTACTTTATTTGTGATGGAAAATGATCTGACAATCATTTAGTACATTATATCTAGGACAGGTTAGTGGTTAGGGCGGTCAACTCTTAGCCATCAGGGTCTGGGTTTGATCTCTGACAGGCCATTTTATGTGCATGCATCTTTGCACAAGATGCCTACCTGCTCTTTACCTGCTCAAAAGCACTTAATTGTAACCGTAGCGATGTAAAATGACCAGACACCCGTTCAGTAACTTGAACCTTCAACACAAGCCACCCCTTCCCTTAAAGCTATGTATATTAGCCAGATCTGATCCGTAGCACAGGGTCTAAGCAGACCATGAGGTCAGCAATAAAATGGCATGTTAATTTTGTTTTGTCTCGCAGCAACAAATTACAGCTAGTAGCGGTGCAGGCATAAAGGAAGCACTTCAGGGTGTCTGGCCACAGTTTGACCCCAGCGAGACCAGACAGCCCAGCGTCCAGATTACCCCTCACACCGAAGGGGAGATTTCAGACAGATCTTCCTTTTGTCTATGCATGTCTTTGTTGTTTATCTGCGAGTGTCTGCTTGTAACATTGGGATGTTCGCTCACCACATCTTCGTCTGTGTCTCATCTACTTCTTGTTCAGCTGGGGCTGCACTGGAAACTCAGCAAAAGAAAATGTGAAAGCAGCAATATGATGGAATATGTAAGTAAATAACTTCAAATCGAGCATTTCCAACACACTTCAAACTGTACATAAAGTCTCTTTTCCCCCTATAGGTCATTCTTATAGAATTCGTACTAAAATATCCTATATTCCGACCAGACTGAGGAGGCTGTTGTAGCAGTGGATGTGTAAACCTGGAATTACTATCCTTGGTGCCTTGGCTTGTATATATGTTGGAATAAGGGTCCGTTGCTGGAGACTCGTGCTAATCCTGTACATCTCCCAGTACTGTGTACGATAGAATTTGCAACACTGTCACTTTGCTTTAGAGCAGATTTTGCACATTTCCTGACAACTAACAAAAGAAAGAGATGTCGCACTCTAATATTTTGACAAATGAGTGAAAATCTAATCTCTTTAAAAGTGCATTTACCCCAAAGAACCATCAGCCCACCCACCTTATACATCTGTTGTATAATTAACCCCTTGCAAAGAATTTGAAACCTCCTTAAGCATCCTTGCCTTATGTATAATTCAATCAATCTTCATGTAACTGGAGGAGGAAGGTATTGGGTCGTTTAACAACATAACATTATATTTGTTTCTATTTCTTGAATATAGTTCTTGGTAAGGGATGGTTTACTTTGCTTATTGTACAGTGTACGCCAATACCCTGTGCTTTTCTTTCTTTTCAAATTAACCCTTTACGAGGGAACTATCTTGGGGGGAAATTACTTGACTTGTACATAACATGTTAGGATAAGCTGTACAGTGGAATACCATTGTTTACATTACCTAGGCCTTTAGTTAATTATGCCAATATATTGCTGTATAATAGTTTTGTTTTTACAAAAGATGTACATTTCCTGTTTATATGGATCTGTTTACCTAGTAAGCCATATAGTTACATTACAATGTATTGATGCCAGAGTTAGAAATGCTAATTGCACTTGAGCCCATCAAAATGTCAGGATTTCAGCATATGGTGTATCTGAATGCATAAATACTTTTACAAGGACACTAGCAGTGCGTGTAATCACTTATATTTTGCCAACAAAGGCTGTTCGTTATGCATTATCCATTATAAGCAAAGGTTGCTGCAATTCTTTTTGATAATTGTGAAAATGAATTGAACTTTGCACTGTTTTTCTTTTTTCAAATGTTTATTTATTATAAAAATATAGTTTTTCATTTAATGTCTTTATTGCCGTGTTATTTTGTCCAGTGCTCATGTTTTCCGGAATGCTGCAGTGCGCTGAATAAGAGTGCCTCTGGAATAGTTAAATCACAGATAATCTGTTCCCTTGTACCTTTCTATATCCTCCTTCCAGTGTTGTCCTGGTTACATTTCTTCTAAATGTCATGGAGAGAGAAAATAAATAGTTGATTTTGATTTGTCTTCATTGATTATTCAAATGAGCACACGTAAAAGTTTTTTTTTTTTTTAACCATTCTATTGCTAATATCTTTTTTTTTAACGGACTACTGCACTTTGACTGCCTGCTGGCTGACCACAGAAACTGACCACAGAAACTATCATGTTTAACAAGGTGCTGAATCGTTAACTTAAGATAGCCTGCAATTACTTTACACTTTTTTAAAACACAGCAATTCTATCATCATAAACTGCTACTACTTGTAGGGTTATGTAAGAACGTATTTATTTTTACTCTGTATGCATATACATATCAATGATGTGGATAAAATAGGCTTTCATAAAATATGCATAATATTTGCTTAGATACAGCATCTTAAATAACAGTTCAAGAAACATAACTTATTAGAAATATGTATTCAGTTTAAATGGAAAATACATCTAATTTATTGAATTGCAATATTTTTGTCCAATAGAGGGCAGACTGAACCATAAATGCACTATTGCCTGAATGTTCCTATTTTTTGCTATGGTCAGTCAGTGTTTAATAATGTCACATTCATTTTCCTAACATATTGCATCCTGATTAAAATCTTTCAAACACCTGTTCATGCCTGTACAACCAATAAATACACAATAATTACACTAGTTAATTTCACTAACATCTTATTTTAGTTGTACAGTTGTATCTGGTCTGGATAATCTTATCCCCTATGCTAATTCATGCTTTAAAATCAGTGTTTGGGCCTCTGAGAAGTCTAATCTGTGTAACAACAGTACAAATGTATGATTCTTTAAAGGTTTATTCAATATAATACAACAGGTGATCAAATACACATCACACATCTTTAGGATGTCAAAAAAGCCACAGTTAGTGTAGCCTTTAAAAGACAGACCGAGGCAAACCAAAGATCCTATGATAGATCAGGGATTTGTATTTAGCGCCACATACTTAAGCATGATACAATATTAAAACATTAACAAAATGCAACTTGCTAAGTGACATTCAAAGCACTAGATGTGAGATAAGTGACAAACTGTATTTTAGTTTAGTTTTAATTAAGGCAACTATAGAGTTTGATTTGTTAATTAATGGATGGAAATCACCCACTTCATTAAACATTCTGAATGGGGCACTGTACCAAATGTTAAGATGAAAAGTCAGCATTCCCATTGTAGCTTTCAGTACACAAATGTTGGTATCTGTAGAGGTAATGCTGACGTCAGTGAATAAAAAAAAACAAAAACATGTTTCTTTTTTTAATCGTCCACTTTTGTAGAATTAAAGTTTTTCCAGTTATCTGAAGGGGCCAGAAAGTACTGTATTGAAATCCAACACTTGAGGGATCATCAGTGTTCACTGCATTTTATGTCCAAATACAAAATGTGGCCCCAGGTGTGACATCACTTCTGGACTATAGCCAATCATCTGTCCTCCCAGTCACATAGCCAATCACATTAGGGCATGCAAGTGCATGCCAACTGCAATGGAATGTTCAGCTCAAAAGGGAGTAAGTATGTCCAAAACAACTATATTGAATATTATTTAAAAGTTTGAATTGGCCTAGTCTATCACTAAGACTAATTCAGCAATTTTATACAAGTGTGCCCAAATCCTGTGCGGAAGTAGAGTTCAAAACCTTGTGCATTGAAAGATTTGAAAATCATGAGTAATGATCTGTTGGGTAAAGAGGCCATTAAAGGTACAGTGCATCTTTTACACTACAATTACTTTTCACTGTAACAATAGCATGTTACCAAAACCCCCCTCTTCCCTCTGCTGTACAAGTGTTTCTTTTTACATTGCTGCCTGCTACAAGCCCACATTTGTCACAAGAGCGCCCGGATTCCACATGTTAGTGGCCTAGTTTTCTACATTCATCGCAAATGCTTTCATCCACATGAATACTCATCCATACTCTGCACCCTAGGCTGCAAGTAGTCTACAAACCCAGGGGATCTGAACACATCGCTAGGCTGGCAACATCATCGCAAGATTTCATTTCTGGAAGAGGATTAAATGCATACAATTATTCATGAATCAGTGACTAATGCCCGTTGTATATTTTGCATCCGTGTTATTTTTGGTACAGAAGTATGCAGACAAATAAAATAGTGGTAAAGCTGTCAACTAGAAGGCGTGATGTATCCGTCTTTGGCATCTGTATACTTGTCAACAGTCGTGGGGTCTTTATCATACAAACCCATATTTCATCCTTACGACTATGTAAATTTGTACATTATATTTCACCTAAGAGAAGAAAAAAAAAACTATATAATAGATAACCAAAACTTAAAAACAATTTACAAAAAAGAAAATCCTTCCAGTTCACGATATAGTTCACTGATTGTCTACAGTCTTGTGCCCCGATTTGTCACCGAGTCAATATGCCCCTTTATGTATACCAGCAAATGTAGCACTGTAACACTGCAACTACCCTGCAGAGACTGTCAATGTTAAGACAGTCCCTGCCTGGACAGGGCCCCATGCGTCCCAAGTGCCTCCACTGGATTACAACCAACGGCAGATGACACAGATTGAAACCAAAGACAATAACTGTTTAGTTTGTTAGGATATCATCTAGAAAGGAATTACAGACGCACTCGCACACGCCGAGCAGGGCTCGGGGTAGACGAGACAGAAGGGTGGGGGGGTATGTACTATCTTATCTAGACAAGGCTCCCCGGCCAAGAGACCACAGTTAGCGTGACTTTATTCTTCTGCAGCTTGAGCATGGGGATGAGAGACGAGTTGTTCATGCCCACCGTGGTGGCTCCATTCACTGCCACGATCTCATCTCCGCACCTAAAGAGAAGCCCAAGCCAACTAGTTAGACACAGTGTGACCGTTAGTAATGAACTCTTTAGGGCTCCAAACCCCAAAAGAGACATTGTTCATAGTGTGCATTCATGATGGCAGCGAATATCGGTATAGTAACAAGTAATTGTAAGTGTGAATAAACACTCGTATAAATAATATAAATTATGCTTTGCTCTACAATGCATTTCGACGTGTGGGGCGGTGCCGCCGAGGACCGCGGGGCGATACCGTTTTGATATGAGCTCAAAGTTAGCAAGAACGACTGACCCTGCCTTTAAGCGAATAACAACAACGCCACTCTGAACCCCACAGGCCTCGGACTCACTTGAGGCGTCCGTCGAAGTGGGCGGGTGTACCAGGCACAATGGTTTTGATGAAGAAGGGCTGCTGGCCGTGGCTCTCCTCGTAGCCGCCGACGATGCTGAAGCCCCAGCTCTCGCTGTTGGTCTTCAGCAGCACGATGTCGCGGCACCAGTGCATGTGGCTGTGGAACGCACCGCGGCAGCAATCACCACATTGTCACATTGCATTTATAAAGCACGTTAAAAAACAGCAGGTGTCAACCACAGAGCGGTACAATGAGATGTTAAGAAAACAAGTAGCTAAGCTAACACGACAAAAACAATTTCCTACCCATTTGCAGACTCGAACGCTAAAGAGAAGACGCGTCTTAAAGAGTAACTGCACCCTACACTGTGTCTTTTGAGCTGTACACTGTAAGCTTTAACAACTGGACACACCAATGCTGATATCGACGTCAATGTGTTTAAAAATGTGCATTTTACTTTCACTTCAAGATGGTATTAGGAAGTGTCACTGCTAGGAAAGACCTAATATACTAGCACAAAAAGTAGCCTATTTCCAATGTTTCCCAACCTTGGCTCTGGAGGTCCCCTGCATATCCACACATACACTGCTAAATGTAAAAATGTAGCAAAAAAAAAAATTACTTCCACACCAGCACTTAAAAAAAAGAAAAGAAGATGATGTCCACACGGAAAGACCACAACACACTGTAAACCTGTCAAGAGCATGCCAAGCTAACAATATAATCCTAACCGTTAAAGCCGTTTTGGCCAATCAGAAGCCTAACTACTGGTCCTGAAATGTTTTCAGTGACCTCCATAGTGCACTCTGAACCTCTGCTCGTCATTATAGTTAGATAGTAACTGTATGTAAACATGTAAAAAGTCCCATTAGCGAGGTTAAAACCAACACAGTTTTGTCTACGTCCTCCATTGCTCAAACATCGGGCATGTAAACCAAAGACTTTAGAATTATAGCAAGATTGAGCATTATAATGAATTTCTGGTCTGAGAAAAGTCTCCACCCTCCTTTAAAAAATCGAATGTGGATGTACTGTCTGTTACAACATCTCTGTTTAGTTATATTCTCTCTGATGTAAACCGTTAACAGCGCAAATCAAACAAAAGACCGGCGCACAAGCTGACGTTACAAGCCCAAAACTTAGTTTTACCTGTCTACACGTGAACGGCGAAGACTGAGATTTAAAATATCTTCACCCTGACAATAGTTTAGCTAAACCTTCAGGTTTGCACCGTTTACATGTGGATGAAAAGGGTTCGTTTATAAACATAGCAGTGTACATGTGGACATAGTCTTAGATGTCTCCCTGCTCCAACACACCTGATTCTAATGAATGTGTCGTCACCAGTCTCTGCAGGAGCCTGACAACGAGCCATTCATTTTAATCAGCCCAGACATCAGCCACATGGAGGACAGGGTTGGACAACACTGGCCTGATCCCACAAGCTCGGGCCAGCGACATGCTCCAAGCGTGATGGATGAAAGGGGCTCTAGCGTGGCGGTACCTGGGCAGGCCCAGCCAGCGCGTCCACAGTGGGGTCCAGTTGTGCTCCTCCTCGCCCCGCGGGCTCTCCGCCAGCTCCAGCTCCTCCTTGTTGGCCGCGTCGCCACCGCCGCCATCCTCCTCCGCCAGGTCCTCCGCCAGCGTCTGGATGACGCGCAGCACCACCTGGGCCTGGGCCGTCTGGGCCTTCAGCGCCGCCACCGCCTCGCTGTAGCTCAGCTGCGTCAGGTCCATGCCGTTGATGCTCAGCAGAATGTCTCCTAGGGCAACACAGGCACGTTAGGCCAAGTGGTCTAACGGGACTTACCAGAGGTTAAGTGCTAGCCTTAGGGCCCTAGAATAATATACAAGGGTGTCCTTACAGCTGGGTCCATCAACAAAGGAAAACAAACAAATAAATTACAACATATTTATTTATTTGTTGTTGAGAAACCAGATGAAAAACCGAGGAACTATTAGACCTTTTATTAAACTTAGTCAAACTAAATAAATATATAATAAAATAAAAAAGCTGTGTAAGTTTGTGATCTGACCAAATAATACAAAATGCACATTTAGTCAACAGTGCACTCCTCTGTAATCCTTTTGTCCTTTTATTGCTCACTCTCATGGATAATTAACCTGACATGCCAGACATCTCTGTCTGTAGACATCCATCTGGGTTGCCGTCCATTGAAACGGTTTTAAAAAGGGAAGGCGATTTAAAAAATACTTGGCAGGTGATTGGACGAACCTGTGAACCAGCAAAGCGTTGCACTGCAGCTTTGTTGGTTTGGGCGGTGTTCGCCACTTTGTTTTTGTTCCAATTTACGGCGCCAGGGCTGTACGGTATTGGATCATTTTTTCAACACGCACAGAACGGTAAGATAGCAAAATTCAAGGTGATATTTGGTGAATTTAAAACATGTATTATCTTACAAATAGCTTGCAATAGCCGACTATACCTTTAAGTGTTAACCATGTGGGCCTGTCGTGTCGCTGTAGCGTCATGTTCATATAACTGCATACATTAGGCCAGAGAAACCTCGTCAGCATGTACCTGTCTTGATGGTGCCGTCCCGGTGCAAACAGCCCACAGGCTGAACACTGGTGATGTAGACAGGCAGACGACTTCGGCAGTCTCTCCCCCCTGCGATGGTGATGCCCAGGGAAAGCCGAGGCTCCTTCTTCAGGCTCACGGTCTTTTCCTGGCTGGAAAAGCCACCCGGGGGATCCTAGACAACACAGTCACTCAGACACAGCTGTACAACACACACTGAAATCAGTGGATCTCATGCTAGGTTGCAAGAAACCTACTACTACTTAAGATAGCTAAACAAAACAAACACCCAAGGAAGCCCTAACCACTTCAAACCTTCAGTTATATGCAAACAAACCCGTGTTTGGGGCAACATGTTGGACATTATCTTTGACGTAAACACACTCATTCCATTACCAGACAAATGTCCGGTAATTGAAGAGCAGCCGAGAAGCACAGGCAGAGGTAATGTTCGGGGAGCCGCGCTGGGCTCTCGTAACGGGAGAGAAGTGTCGAAATCGACAGCTGGAGGCAGCTTCCTTGTCGCTCTCTGGAGTCTGTTAGCCAGTGTGTGTGTGTGTGGATGGGGGGGGTCGGCGCAGGGCTTTTCCTCACCCGGCAGGGAACCCGGCCCCCCCAGCAAGTCTCAAAGGCTCCACACTGCAGGCGAAAGCTAACTGTCACCGGCTTTGATCCTCTGCCACCCAGAGAAGCAGCTAAACAAAACAAGCTAGTGGCCCCGTAGCAGTGTAGTGAGCAGCACCCTGGGCCTTTTGATCAGGGCTGGGGGATGGGGTGCATACGGCTTTTATCTCTGCTCACCAAAACAGGCGTCTGCTCTCAAAGCTTGTCACCTCCAACTATGTGTGTGTTTGGAAGGGGGGGGGGGTGTGCAGTTAGGAGTCCTTCTGACTGATACCGTGCAGTGGAGCACGTGTGAGGAGCGTTTTTCCCCTAACCATACAGATTTATCCTGAATGCTATACAAACTGCTCACCTGCTTAGGGTTACATTAGCCTATAGCGTTATGCACACAATGATTCATTATATAATTAGGCCAGTTGGCAGGTTTATTTGTCAAGCACAGACAAAGCAGCAGTAATGGACAGTAACGGAATGCTAGTTGTCTGCATATTTCACAACTCCGCAGACATGACAGATCTATGTATATTTAGATTGTGTTGTTGGATTACAGGGAGGAAAACAATAACAAGAGAATGCCAAACTGACTCACCAATAGATTCTCTATTTCACTGGGCTATAATAGCCCCATAACATTTGCGTTACACATTATTGGTGTTCCAAATATAACATTTTAAACACCCTAAATTCTCAATAAATATATAGTATTTTGATGGAGCCTCTTTCCATTAGCTTGCCAACAAATTTGCCCTGTGATTGTTTTATTAGCCAGTATTCCTCATCAGGCCATCTTTAACTTGTGATAGACATGCAAAACATTTTGCCTACATCACCACCAACCTTCCCAACTGAGTCAGGTTCTGACAAACACATATTTTCTTTTAACACCCAGGAACTCACCATCATGTTCCAGCATGAATAGAATGATGTGATGATACGATTCAAGGCTCAGAAACAAGCCACTCACTTTTACAGAGTGAGTCAGAATGAAGACGTGTGTGTGTGTGTGTGTGTGTGTGTGTGTGTGTGTGTGTGTGTGTGTGTGTCGATGCCTCACCATTGGAGACTGGTGTTGGCTAGTCCTGCGTTGTGCACATGTTGCATAGGTATGCAGTCGCTACAGTCACAATTATTAGCCAGGCTAATCAATCCACAGTGTTGGAAATGTGCTATTTAACAGTCATGAATAGCCACTGCTTTCTAGCCTTGTGATAACTTCAATTGGAGCTTGCTAGATAAGGATGGTCTCAAACGGTGAGCTGGTTGCCACCACAAGGGTAGTTCTAGACACATCCCTTTAAGAGTTACCTTCATGTAGGTGGAGACATTAGTAGTTCTAGACACATCCCTTTAAGAGTTACCTTCATGTAGGTGGAGACATTAGTAGTTCTAGACACGTCTCTTTAAGAGTTACCTTCATGTAGGTGGAGCGGCGCCTGAAGTACTGTGGCTCCGGAGCCCTCCTGGCCGATCGACCATGCGGTGCCTCCACAGCCACGCCTCCCTCCTCCTGGCTCTCCGTGGCCCTCATCACCACGAAGTTGACCCGCACCTCGCTGGCCTGCAGACACCACCGAGCCCACACCAGTCAAACAAACACAGATGCCTTAACGCCACCTTGCCGGACACAGCCATTTCAGAAGAGCGACTTACGAGTTACTGTACGAGGAGCATCTACAGTCAACGCATTAACAAACAACTGCCCGAAGAGAAACATGGATGTGTAACAGAAAGATTGGCCAGTACAGACCCTCAAACTAATATATCATGTCTGTGTTCCCCTCCTTGTCTATGTTACGGGCCCTGCCTTGCGCGACCAGAAGACGGTTGGGTGTGTGTGTGTATGTGTGATCTGACACATGCCTGTATGATCTGGGCGGCGCTCTCGGGGGTACCGTGCCTCAAGTCCTGCCCATTGATGGCCAGCACCTTGTCATTGTTCCTCAGCTTGCCGTCCTTCGCCGCCAGCCCCCCTGATAGCAGGTCCAGGATGAAGACGCCGCTCTCCTCCGACTTGCGGATCAGCTTGATGCCCAGTGGCTCCGAGCGCTCCCTCTTCACAAGCGTCACCTGGATGACCGTGCCGGGGTTGTGGCTGGACGTGGCCCTGTGGGAGGCCTGGGAGGAGGTGGTGGTGGAGGAGGAGGGGGGAAGGAGGAGCTCGGGCCGCGCATCCCGAGGCTTGAAGCCCTTCTCCTGCATGACGGTGAGTCTGACCAGGGAGCACGGCTGTCGCAACACGGCGATGGCCCGGCAGTGGGGGACGGAAGCCAGGTTGACGTCGTTCACCTGGAAACATGGCACCACGCTGTGAGGCCACTGTCAATCACAGAACAATCCTGCACCAAATCATCCATGTGGAATTGTATAAGCAGGTCCTATATAGATAGCAGCAGAATAAACAAAGATACCACTGCATCGTTTAAAATGTAATAATATAAATACACTAAGTGTAAAACATGAATAGAAAGACAGATGGATCTAAACATACATATAATACATGTACCTAGAAAAAACACATCTGAGAGAATGCTGCAGTGGCCTCTTATTTTTTTCTGCGGCTATATGATACTATCGCAAACAACCATTTACTTTGGAAAGATATAGTGGAATAACAGAATCCACCATATTATCATTGTAACCAAGCGGAAACCTCCGGTGATGAGAAATTAGTAAGTGCAAAAATCTGCAATTCCTCAAATGACCACTTGAGGCTGGCTGCAAAAGGAGTGAATCCCCATATGGCCCTTTTCCATTGAACATGCAGGCTCTGCACGGCACGGTGTTAATAAACAGATTCACTTCAAATACATGTTTTTCTATGCCTTGAACCAAGTTCCCTCTGCACATGCGTGGGTTTCTGGTTGTTCTGTCTCCGTTTACACTCCATTCTTTGTGAGCAGACTACCCATTCCATCTTTGAAAAATACAACTTAAACACACAGCCTAAAGAAAAGAAACCAACTAGGATTAGGCTACTACTCTATTATGGCTGCAACCTTCCTGTAGCCTGCTGTAGTTGGTGTTTGTTTCTCTCTGCACTGCATGGATGAAATGATGACGTTGAAACCCAGAACGTCACAGGCCCGGCTTAACATTTGGCCTCACTCCACAGCGGGCCCATCTCGGGCGTGACTCTGTACGACTTGGCGCAGTTAAACTGATAATAAAAACACAAATCAGCGCAATCGAAAATATATTATCCATACATTTATCCATTATAATGAGTAGGGGGGCCATACAGGCTGAGGAAGGTACTGCAATAATGGTGATGGCCAGAGCCAGCTCAGGGCGGTCTTCAAACACACTTAAGAAAACTATGGGTGACATAATGGAGGGTTTGTCCATTTATATGTACAGTCTATGATTGCATCCTCCAGATTAGCCTTCATTGAATAAAAGGCCTATCTGTACACAATGTACTGTACATGATGTCTGCTACACAGATCTTATGTGCAAGGAGGCCTTCGCCATAATCAATGCATCGATTCAAAGGGAAGCGGGAGCTTGAGTTCCAAGAAATTAGGAATGCAATCTTCCCTCCGCTAAGACGTATCTCTTTACATCCACTGGCTGTTCACACAAGCCAAAAGAATGACGCGTTATGTTTCAGATTCAGAGGTCTGGTTGGCTCGGAGGATTCCATTTTCAAGGCCAGGTGTTGGACTGGTTGGTCTAAAGAAAGAGCTGCATTTTAGAGGGCATTTTGACCGAGGGGTGCCAGAACTGGGGGTGAAATGGTCTGTAAGCTCAGTTTACAGCAGTACCACATTCCAGGGGCAGCCGAAGGACAGAAATCCAAGGAGAGAGACTGTGGGATGATATGAAGCCACACCTTACTGAATACCCCCTACAGTTAATAGTATACTCATTCTGCTGTGTTTACATTTGCTTTCACAAAGAAAAAAAGCAGTGCTATAATGAACCATTACTGAACTACTGAAGAGGTTCCTTTTCATAAAATGGGTAATGAGACAACGATCTACCACAAACTACCATTGAAGGCAATCCAAATTCTGGTTAGCTTTGGGTGTGAACCTTGATTCTAGAAGCATGAGACCAGTTACAGCAACCATCAAACCACCTATATGTAATGAGGTTTCATGTTTCATCGACATTCTGCTCACCCACAAGACAGAACAGCAGCGAATAACGTAATAAACGCATAACTTAATCTCTGTATCCACTCGTTTCTTCTGTATCATTCATGCCCTTGACACACTGTCTACCTGTAATCACAACATATTCTTTAACAAGCAAATTTCTCTGAAAGATAATGTTGGGGATCTGATGTCTGCATGGCTGGCAGTGCTCAGCCACACCTATAACCATGGAGCCAGAACTCGTTTATCCTGACTATCGGCTTCCGAACTCACTCCTACAGGGGGTGCATGTTTACGGTTTCATCTATGTGTGACAAAGCAGCAGCAAATCCTTTAGGGAAACATGCGCTGAACCGACTAGCGTGCTGCTGTGATCGTCCACACTGAACCCTTGTGGAACACCTCACAGCACAGTCTAGGCAAAGGAGTGGCTCACCTCCAATATGTGGTCCCCTGGAGCCAGCCTGGCATCCCGGGCGCTGAGCGAGTCACGGACAACCTCCTGAATGACAATGTTTCCCAGCGGCGTGTCTTTCCCACCCACGATACGCAGGCCTAGATCCTCCTCCCTCTCCTCCCGAAACAGCTCCACCACACTGGCCTCGGCCACCAGGCTGGACCGCAGGGTGGTCGTGTCTGGGAGACAGGCAGGCAGGGAGAAAGACAGGGAGACAGACAGGCAGGCAGGGATTGATGGAGACAGACAGGGAGACAGACAGGCAGGCAGGGATTGAGGGAGACAGACAGGGATACAGGCAGGGAGACAGACAGACAGGGAGACAGACAGGGAAGGAGAGAGACAGGCAGACAGAGAGACAGACGGGCAGGGATTGAGGGAGACAGACAGGCAGACAGACAGGGAATGAGAGAGACAGGTAGACAGAGAGACAGATGTGAGCATACAAATAAGCTGGGTGAGCCATTGGCTACATGGATTGTTTATGTGGGGTTCATGACATTTATAGTACTGACCGGTGTATGGCACCGAGTCACGCGGTAGTAACAAGCAAAAGGGAGATGGCTTTGGCTACACGGTGGACCGGCTGTCACAGCAGCATGATATTACTAGGTTTTAGTCCAGGTTTTAGTCCAGACAGAGTCTTGATCCGTTTACACACACACACAGTTCGCAGTGCTGCCAGGCATTATTTCACTAAACTTGTTGGGTGTGTTGATTCATTGCCTCCTAGTTTGCCTTGCTTCTTTGTGTGGTACAGAGTAGCAAGTGGCAACATATTCCTTCAAATACTGATGACGCAACCTTTTTTGAGCATAGGGTTCAATGGTTGCCTGGCAACTGTGTTTTGTCGAACTTTAGTTAATGACTACTAGATTGCAAGTTGCCTGGAAGGTTTTCTTTTTGTTTTTTTTAGTCCTAGAACCAGACAGTCTTCAGGTGAAAACACCTGCGAGTTAATACGTTGTGCTATGATGTGGTTATTAGCCATGTCTCGAACACTCAGCACTGGAAAAGATGAGACATTCACAGACCCAACACAGCATTTCTCCTTGTCACGCCAACCCTCGGCGTATACCTTTTAAGAAGGCTTTAGAAAATGAATTTCACTATCAGATTCGATAAAATTAAAGTATAAAATCAATGACTACTGTAGGTTACAGAATGTTGTGGTCTAATATCTCATCTTATCTAACAACAACAATAAAATAAAATAACGAGTATCATCATCGTCTAAACATCGGCTTTACACAACAGCAAAAGAAGATAAGCAAATAGAATATTGTGTTGAGCAGACCATACCATCTTCGTTTTCCTCATACGCAGGGTTGATAAGGCCAGGCTCCGGCTGGTCCCGGGCGGGAAGCCTGGACGGAGCGGGAGCTTCAAGCTGCTCATTCTTGCGGCCCTTCAGCTCGTTCCAGTTTGGCCTCTTCCGCCTCTCCGCTTCCTCCCTGAGCCGCCTGAACACGGGACATCTGAGCAAGACAGCGGAGCAGAGGGCAGCTTGAAGGGGACGACGCAGTCAGCGGGAAACCACCTTAAAACCCTGCGTGAGGAGCGAGCTGGCCTTTGATGGAGTGTTCAGAGCCACCCTTGTGGCTAAGGCGCCGAGCATCACATAAACATAAGCGCGTGCCAGTCTCACACGGAGAGGCTGGCACTCCCCTCTACATCCCCATTCCCGTCCCTATCCCGTGGTCATGTGTACACGGCGAGCTGCAATGTGTGATCCCGGGGACGCTGTGGGACTGTGCCTTTTAGAACGGGTGCAGGGGGAATGCATTTGTACGGCACAGTGTGTGCCCCCCGCCCCCCCCGGTTTGGCCGGGCTGCACGGCAGCGCGGGGTGTGCGCACTCACGGAGGGGGTTAAGGAGAAGCGCGCCGTGGAATGACGACAAAGGGGGAGGTCGTAGGAGACTCAGGTGGTGGACTTCACACACAGAATCTAGAAGAGCAGCTCTATGCAGATGAGCAGACTGTTTTACTGCATTGCAGTGTGTCCGTGTGTGTGTGTGTGTGTGTGTGTGTGTGTGTGGAAAAGGAGAAGCAGATAAAGTCCGTTTAAATCAGTCGGCCGGTGATTATTTCTGGCGCTCGTTCCTTCCTGCCTGAACTTTGCCTCCTCCCTGTTTGCACTACGAGGCTGCGTGTGAAAGGGCCATCTATCACCACAAACCCTTTATCCCACATCGACTGCGTCACTGCTGGCCGCCTGCTATGATCACATGCAGCACACTGGCCACGTGACTGTGGTGGTGGTTCAGACAGCTCACTGGTGTTACAGGACACGTCTCTACAGCAAATGGTTACGCTAAACAAGGCGTCTGCTCCCATTAGCTAGCTACCAGAAAGACTTTGGCCACACACACACACACACACACGCACGCACACACACACACCAAATGAACGCAGGGATGATATAGTAGTCTTAATAAATATAAAAACATTAGCATTATTTTCCCGTCAAAACATGCCATGTGACACAGTCTCCTCGTGGAGAACAGAATACCCAGAAATAAGATAATTGGTATTTGTTTGTTGTTATGTGGCTTTTTACTGACATACTAGCTTCACCACAATGTTGCCACGTGCTAGTAACAAAGATCAACAGACAGATTGTCAGATGTTATGTTATGAGGCTATTATAGCCCAGTACTAGTGGTTTCAGTTTGGCATTCTCCTGTGTAAATGACTTCCCACAAATAACTTCATATCCTAAGTCTATGTTATCCTAATGGAACCTAACTAACTACATCTTCAACCCAATAAGTATGTGCCTAACCCTTAGTCATTATCAAGAACACTTACTAACTTTAGAGCTCAAACCAAAACAAACTCTCTCAGAAGCGCCGCCCCACACATTGAAACACATTGCAAAGCCAAGCGACATTGTTGTGAGCGGTGGTTTTATAAACATTGTTTATGTTCCGGAACCAGAGCTTTGTAGAAGTACCGGATTCTCTTTTTTTCCTCAGCACGCACAGAGAACGGTAAGCTAGCGGAATGCGAGTTGACAAAACAAGTATTATCTTACATAACAGCGGATGTTACCTTCAAGCTACAGGCTCACTGAACTCATCCAGGGGGCTCCCTGCGGTTACCTGTTGTGCAGGTGAGGCTGCAGCTCACAGCGCTGCATCTGCTGCTGGCACTCCGCGTGGTGGGGGCAGAGCACCGTCAGCTTGTCCAGCAGGTTGCGCACCAGCAGGCTGGAGTGCCGGCACTGGTGCAGCTGCAGCCGCTGGCGGTCCACGGGGCAGAAGTCCTGCTCCTTCAGGAAGCTGCTCAGGCAGTGGTAGCAGTACGTGTGGCCGCACGGCGTGTCCATGGGCCTGAGCAGCGGCTGCAGGCAGATGTGGCACACCAGCTCGTCATCCACCTCCTCGTGGTAGTCGTACAGGTGGTTGTCCTGCCCCTCGTGCTGCTGACCGCACTCCTTGCACAGCCGGGACCACGCCAGGCCCGCCCCGCAGGGGGCCTTGGGCTCCGTCATTGCTCGCCGGACGGGGGAGCCTTCGGCGTCGACGTCCTCTGGCACGCAGGAAGCTTATGTGGTTTTAGGCCGGCCCTTCTTCTTCTTCTTCTCCTCCCCCTTTCCTATTTGCGTTTCTGTTTGTTTACATCCCCGACCGAAGCCATTCACCCCAAGGTGCTTGTACAACGGTCCACCGGCAGCCTGTTTATCTTCGGTGCGACCATTTCTGTTGGGAGAGAGAGAGAGAACACAAGGAAGTCGGCCGCTGAAGTTGACTTATCCTGCGTGCATCGGCCTGCCCCACAGGAAATGACACGAATCCACGGGCTTGCAGCCGCCGGCCAGCCAGCTGTTTCCCCTCAGCACGCTTCCTGAGGGACAAAAGGAATTCTCATCTCAGCTAAACGTCGCTGTGCGTTTCATTACCAGGGCTAAACTCCATGAAAACCACCATGAAAAAAGAATAAGAACTAAAGTCAAGCCCTTGTACAAAGCCATGGCACCCCCCCCAACATCACTAATGACCCCCATACGCCTGAACAGCAAAGTCTACTCTACAGCCCTCTGGGTTTTACCTAATCTCCACTAATTCCCTCTCATAAGCACTGGCATTCTTTAACGAAGTTCTAGTGAGTTTTCTTCTTTCCAAAATGAGAATGGTAACCCTTTCCAGCAAGCCTATGAAAACTGCAGTGGCACCATACTTTCCCCCGGTTCACCTTTCATCTGCCGTCGCAATATTATTCCATTAGACAAATAAAATACAAATAAAAAACGAGCAAAAACATTAGGAAGCAGCACCTCAACGCAATCACCTTGCGCTCATGGGTTGCAGACAGCGGTCTTCGGTCTGGACGCCTGCCGCGAGACTAACCTGGCAGCTGTGTGTTCTGTCTGAGCCTGAATGAAACCAGAGCCCTGCCTCTCCAGCACACAAGAATAGTGTGTGTGTGTGTGTGTGTGTGTGTGTGTGTGTGTGTGTGGAAGGGGGAAGGGGGGGGGGGGAGAAGAGAGAGGAAGGGAGGCAG
>JAODUE010000002.1:1300512-1325011 GCA_027564755.1 Amblyopsis hoosieri
CCCCCCCCCCCCACCCACCCCCCCCCCCCCCCCCCCCCCCCCCACAACCGCGGGGGGTGTGTGGGGGGGGGTGGGGGTGGGGTTGTGGGCCCGGGCCCGGGGGGGGGGCCCAAGAGCGAGGAAGGGAGGCAGGGAGGGAGGAAAACAAAGATGGAAAGAGAGAGCAGGAAGAGGAGAGAAAGGGAAAGAGAGGGAGGAAGACAGAGTGAGAGATACACTGTGTGTGTGTGAGATGGGTAGCGTCACGGAAGGCGGGGGCAGGCAGCGTTCCAGGCGGGGGAATCGTTCATCCTGCCTTGGTCAACTCCCCAGAGGGGCTGTGGAGGTACGCAGCAATGCTGATGTCGCACTACCGCAGGTGAACCGCTCCCATGATAGAGGCAGATGGCTGGGCTGACCCGTTACATGCAGGCCCCTGCTACGCACATACAACACCCCCCGCCCTCACACGCATCACGACATAGGTCAAGTAGGGCTCCCTGCTCACAGCCTCTAAATCTTACTGTAGGCAAGTTAAACCTTCTCCTGTAACGGATAGGGGTCATGGATCTTCCAGCACTGTGAAGGAAGCACATGAGAAACATAACCATGCTCCGTTCATTTGGGAATGTATGTTATGTTTACACCCGTAAATCCACAGTTAAATTAGGATAATCAACTAAAACTAGTGGCGTATTTTTATGCTTATGTTGTCTATTGACACAACAGACAAGTGACATTTGTCATTGGAGTAGGGTCAGAATATCTATGAGGAAACGCACAAGTAATATTAATTCTCCCATGACATTAGGTATATAGCTCTAGAATATTTGTTGTGCTTAAGTGCTGTCTGAGGTTTGTGCATCATTTAAGCAGAGTTGGGTACCCTTGAGGATTCATTTAGGATGCGTATTCATTATAGTAGAGGGCAGATGCACAAGGAGGCAAGCTAGTAGTGAGTGAGAAGTGTCGCTTTGGTAAAAAGTATTTGCTTCAACGTACACCTTCATCGTACTAGACTGATACTGTCGCTACTGCATGCTTGTCCAGGACCGTGTTCTGAAGAAGGACTGGAGAAGAACTCGATCAAAACAAAAACACCTCTACCATCAATACCATATGATCCCTCCGAAACTCGTGATGACACACACATTGGACAAACATTGCCAAGGCTAGGATAGTGTTGTGTGTAACGGTCTGCACCACTCTGTTTGTGTTCCCGTTCTGGGGGTCACCTTATTCAAATCAAATATCCAGCCCATGTGACTTTCTAAGCTCTCTGGGGAAATGTATCTACCCCTAGCGTCCTCTACTTTACCAGATGTGGCATTCCCACACCGCATATCTGAAATCACTTGTTCAGATCACAAATCAAATCAAGATCACATGAGCTGCCACACCCTCAGTGAGCACATGTGAGGGCAAGATGTCCCCACTAGTTGTGACTCAATTCAGACAGCAGGGCTAATTATTATTTATAACTATTACGCGCTGAGCTCGTATCTGTCATTTACACATATACATTGAATGAAAACAGCCAACCAAGAAATTACACCAGTCTGATAGTGAATGCTGCAAATCATCCATCGTTTAGGTTTCACTTTGCCAAATGAGAAAATTGAAAATTAACGACTTAAGTTTTCAAATAAGAAAGGACTACTCCTTTTTCTGATAATCATCTTTGTAATATTTTTAAGTTTTAACATCGCCAAGCTTGTTTGAACAACTGATAATGTTTAACAGCAACATCATGCAAATGCTGCTTTTGAGTAACATTTGTATTTCTTTATCCATAATAGTTCAAAGTGCAATCAATTTTTTCAGAAGGCATTTTACCATGCACAAAAGGCTGCAAAACAACTGTATATTGCAGTATTAAAACATTTAGATTTACATTGAAATTAATTGTTCAATATGCATATTCATGCTTTTAAACTTTAGGAATGATTTATTGATTGCCATTTTCTTCACATGCAGGCATAAAATAGGAGCTATGCCTTTAACCAAACTTGCATGACTCACAGCTTTAATGCAGCCTTTTACATGATGGCTGCACGTCTCTGGTAAAACTCAAGGACTAAGCCCATATTGAAAAGGGGTATAAGCCTTCCAATGTACGCTAGGAGACTACTTTCTGTGCAAACACGTGAAAGCCTAATTACCTCCCATGATCTCATCCAAATACATTGCCTTAATGAAGATGACGATAATGATGAAGAAATTATATTACAGAAAATACGGTTATTGCATTTCAGTTCTTTTTGAATATGTCAAAATAAAATAATAATTATAGTATGCCTAACCTATTACATGTTATTGACGGTTGTTTTATTTGTCGTTTACAAAAACATATTGCATTTATGCCAACTTGGCCAAGAAACTAACTCAACAGTCTACTGAAAGTGAAAATATATCCACCTCTATAACTTGTAAGAAAACGAACATGTTAAACTTAATAGCTACGACGTGTATGGGTAATTGTGTTGTCTCTAGGACTATAAATAATTCAACGTCCTCAGGTTGACAGTGACTGTCGGTGTGTCCCTTATCAGACACCTATGCGACAAATCCAACTGAAAAAGCAGGTAATAAAAGTTAGCCTGCATATAGGGTAACATCCTTCCCCCACTAGGCTTCCCGTCCCGTGTCATCCACTCATAACAATTGTCTCGCTCACCTTGGCTCTAGCACATAACGCTATCCCACTGGGAAAACAGATAGCATACACCTTAAGCAATAAAACGCAGTCAACAAACTATATATGTTTGTACGCATTGTGTCACGCAAGGCGAACCTGTCAAACATCCGCTTACATAAGCTAATATCATTTTTACTCGAGCTGAGACCGAAACTCGTCTTACCTGTGAAGGTCTTTCCGGAAGTAGCAAACCTAATTGTAGCATAGTTTATGTGGAATTAAACATAGCCTACATTTTCTTAATCTACAATGATTAAGTGTGCATTATTACCGCAGTGTTGTAAAATGATCAACGTTCAGTGCCCTAGCCAGGTGTAGCTCAATCTACAGACGAGGGCATCCAGGGCGACATTCCCAGTTTCGCTTAGAAAAACAAACACACGTCTGACGTTTAGTACAGGAAGTCCAAGGCAGGTGTTGCAACGACGCCTGTTTGGAATCTGACCATGTTAATGGGAATTAAACAATGGAAACAACATTTTAATAAATCGCGGAGTGGTTGCATTTTCCAACAATACACGTCACGTTTATTAAAGTGTTGGCTAGTAGGCCTAGCCTATTAGCCTACTGTTGATTTATACTTCACAAAAAATAATTATGTGGAATGGGAAGCTTAAAGCTACATATTTTCTGGCACAGTGGCAGTTACTGCTTCTTAGTCTATATCTCATTAGAATAATGTAATTAGCATAGAGGTCAATTTGGAAGATGTCTTAATGATGCAAAGCAAACAATAACGAGACTACTGTCTTTTGGTCACATTTAGAATGTCTAGCACCTATGGCGTGTCCGCTGCAGAAAGAAATGGACGTGTGCCAGAAATGCTGTTTAGGTGTTGAAGTTCTTGTAAGAATCCTAGACAAGTTCTATTTACCAATAGGTTACATGCTCACAACATATACAGTTATCGATATTTAAGGACAAAGGCTAGTCTGTATTGCCTAATTGCTAAATTGCTCTTCTCCCAAACATACAAAATATAATGTAAACAAAATGTAACAAAAAATATTGTGACAAAATGTAAAAAAAAACATTATCATAAACACGTGATATATTTCTCAAAATATAGCCTATTGGGCCTAATTCTAAATACCACATGTACAGTATATGTAGGCTATAGCTTGCACAATATAATGATACATATACAACCAATTTGACCAAATTGGAAATACAATTGTTTAGTCAGCAGTTATAAGCAATGTAATATATTCCAGAGCTGATTTTAAATGACTTTATATGGCATGTGATATAATAAAAGATCATGTGAAAAATATTCTTGAGAAATACTCAGTTGAAGTTTCCCCCTAGTGGGTATTGATGATTAACAGTGACACCATGTGGTAAACCTTAATATTATTATGCCATTTAGATAATATCGCACATGTAAAATGATTAGTTGTTTTCACGTGTGTATATCAGTTGATATAAATAGTCAATAGAAAGCACAGTTTGCCAAATTGTGAGACAATGTTAATATGTTTTATTACATCATTGTTACATGTACATTTGTACCAAAACACAAACTGTACAGCCATGGTAGATTTGCTATAACAGTAGGCTGTCTTCATTTTTTATAATTGGTGGAATGGTGAAACTAATTCACAGCATTGAGTTTGGTCGACTCTTGTGATGGGAAATGGTGGCTGTGAGGTGAAAAGAAACAGACAAGATAAACACCAAGCTAACAATACAGTACATCCTGACACACACTCTCTCTCACACACAGAATAGACCCACAACCCTCTGTTTGAGTTAGAGCACCTACAAACAAGAGAGACGTGTTGTTTGTCTTTTCTGGGATCAGTAAACATTCTCAACACAAACAACATCCTCTGGCTGAGAGAGGAGAACCTCACACCGACATCGACCAGCTGTACTCTCCCTCTACCAAGCACCTCCACATGCTTGAGAGAAAGCTGAGAATGGAGACATTTATTAGAGCATGGATGTACAAGATTAATGACACATTTACACACATTTGTCCTATTTAAAGTATATACAACTGTTAAATGTTAAAACAGAAATCTATTTGTAGTCTATCTGATTAGTTCCTATTTTTTCATACTTTCATAATCTCAGTTTTGAGACATCAAACCTTGGTGGCTTTGCCTTGATTTCGACATCTGCTACAAATATGTTTTTCTGCTAGACTGCACAGTTTAAGCCCCCACCCACAGACAGACAGATAGACGCATGCACGCACACACACACACACACACACACACACACACACACACACACTAGAGCATGAAAAAAACATGTTGCTATCAACCTACAGTATGGCTTGGGACCCCACAAGTGGTTACAAAAGGATTTCGTTTTTTATTCTTTAAAAAAAATCCAAAATATATATTTTTTAATCACGTTTGTTTCCAATTTCTGTGATTTATATGTTGTTTATGTTTATGAAAGCGGTCAGCTGCTTGCTTGTTGTGCCATTGTGCAACCAAAACCATTTTTATTTTTATTAGTGGAGTGGGTGGGTGTGCCCCCCGCACTGCTTTAGACACATCTGCAGTAGCCTATATATCCTAACTAGTGTTACTAAAAGGAAAATCAAAGACCTCTACCCCCTCTATTCCACCATACTGCCCACTGCAGGACAAGTACCCTCCATCTGCCCCTGGGTTATACAACCAGGTATTTGGCTCAAGCCACAGCTTGCACTCCAGCCCCAAGCCCTGTCTGGCCTGTACTGTTAGCCCCTCCCCCTTGACCACCAAAGGTCCACCATGTGACCATGCTCCTCTCCAACAGGCACACCATATTGGGCCATTGATTTTAGGCAGTTTAGCATTTGTTTTCCAACTGGACCTGTGGTCATGCAATTGATATACTTTTAATAATATAATGTTAATATAAGCTATATCTTTATTGTGTTTGTTGTAATTGCCATTAATTAATTGGCCGTTCCTCTCTAGCTCTACAGACACGTATGATGTATTGTTCATCCTTTCCCCTTTAAACCGATTACGAGCATGTTGTAAATATTCCTTTGACGTAAGCTTCAGCAGACAATGACAAAGAGCTTTGCTTGTTTGTACACTTGTGAGTGGGTGTGCATGTGCACGTGTGTGTGTTTCCAGAGAGTCCTGGTCACTGTTTGACCATCCTTCCACCCATGATGATCCTCAAGGACTTGCTTGTTTGTGCCTGCAGTGTGGGGGCTCGTTCGCCCAGCATGACACCCTGTAGCGCAGTATCAGCCCCTCTGAGATCAAAAGCCCCGGGTGATTCTTATCAGGTTGTATTCTCGTCTACCTGCCCTCCCCTCTGAGCCCAGCCTGCTCACACTGTGTTGACCTGAGCCCTTCCTCGTCTTATCACTGTGAAGGACAGGCCCTGATAAGGCAGATCCAGCCTGAGGATAGAGGGTGGGTGCTGAGCTCTCATCTGACCCTGCTCAGCTACATAGCTCAGCCACTTGAATGGTAACAAAGAGGTTATCACAGTTCCATGTCTGCGACGTTGCGTTTTACGTGCTTACTATCAGGGCAAGTGAGACATGTCTCGCTTTGACCGTGCAAAATATATGTTTGTTATATATTGTTGGCTGGGCCGAAAGTGATTAAACGGAACTGTTTTTCTCTTGGAGGTTTTATGTTTTAGAGTTTTTTTGTTTTAAAAGTTGTATGTTGTTTTATGTTTGCTTTAGTAAGATGTCAAATGTTTGACATCAGCGAGTCAATTTTGTCAGTGACTACTTTTACATGAACACTACTTTCGGTATTATTTGAAAGATTTACATATTGCTATAAGGCTATTATAGAAAATATTAGCGTACTATTATATGATGTACACACTGTCAATAATTATCCTCAGTTCATAACTGATACGAAATATTTTCAGCTATGAAACAATCCGTTTTTCCTCTGAAATATACAAGCAGCAAATATGTTTGGTCATACTTTCACATTTCTGAGTGTGCAGACCAGGTAGACAGACAGGCAAGACTGGTGTCCAAAGTCATGACCCTGCCCTGACCTGGCTGAAGGAAACGGCTGCGCTGCTTGAGACAAAGAAGGATAAGGGGAGAGTCTGAGGGGCTGGCCGCTCAACCACTAACAATGGGGCAGCGCTCTCAGACTGTAGCCCACACAAAGGCCCGGTAACCCCCTCCTGTCCGCTCCCACATCGCGGCGGAGCAGGCATTTCACACTGGCTTGTGAACAGCTATTCATTTAAACTACTGTTTAACCTGACCCCTGGCCTGCACAGAAATGAAGATGAGTCTGGCGACATGTATTTATGTAGTTGACCTGTTCGATCCTACGCCACCAAGCCTTTTCTTTCAGCTAAATTGTATTATAATTTATTCTTATTAGCGTTAAACGTTATGTAGAAATACAACGTGACCCCTCTTGTTTGTGGAAACATTGGAACAAATGCCTGTATGTGTTGTCATTTATTTAAGCGTTGTGGAACAACCATGATATTGTACATGTTGATGTGCTGTGCATCTTTGCATTGCATTTTTTTGTTGTTGTCATTTTTATTTAGTGATACGGACCTAAATTGAATTGTTACTGTACTGTACTGTACTGAGTGGAGGGGATACTTACTCCTTATAGGTAAGAGACATCACCATACCTTGTGTCTGGGTCAACTGTCCTCCAGCCTGGGCTGCCTAGTCTTCTCAATGGACTGCTCCTCCCTTCTACCTGTACGTGGCATGGATCAAGGTGTGGGGGCTGCATATCAAACAGAATGGGGCCTTTGATGTGGATGGAAACACAAACACTGATTTGACCAGAGTCGTAACAGCTTATTTGTTCCCTATAGTCATTCATGGTCTCCTTGTTGAATGTGTATGTCTTCAAAGGCTACTGTAGCTGCCTGCGAGCACTAGAGGTACAGTAGTCAAGGAAACACTGGCCTTGTAAGCTCTGGGACTGTGTGAGGACCATCTGGCTTCCTGTCCCTTAGATTTGATATTGATTTATTGGCTGTACATGGGAAGATAGTGGGAGACCAGCTGCCAGAAACCCAGAGCTTTTAGTCCTTCCTAATGTCCTTAAAGTCATTGTGCCTCCTGGTCATAGCATTCTCAGATATACGGTGCTAGCAGTGTGCGAATACTCATCGGTGTTTTTAAGACTTTTTTATTTTAAGTTACATAGTTAAATAATTTAATTGTTTTAATTTAATTGAACTTAAAGCACAACTGATAAAGTTGTTCTAGCAATTTGTGCTATACAGAAATAAACTACTTAACAGCACATCGTGATGGTTTACCGGGCTACATTTACAGTGAGTATTACTAAGTGTTCTTGTAAAAAAGGCCATTCTCTGTAATGAGGTGTGAACACGTATTCAGTATTCCTAACAATAACAAGAAGCATTTAACATCTGACCCATTACAGAACCCATTAATTCAGAATCAGGCTTCTGTGCATAAAACATGTATGTCTCTCCTTCCTGTGAAGTGGGCCATAGTGTGGCTTTCTGGCCTGGGCCTATGGAGGTGTCAACACAGTGAACTGTGCTTGCCTATACTGTATTTCTCTCACCAATCCCCAACACTATAACCCCCGCTCTACCCCACCAAGCCTTATCCCCCCCCCATCCTTTCTTCCCCTTCCCCTCCCCAAGCAACACAAGCCTGTGATGTTGCCTGTCTCAGATAATGAGGTGAGAATTGTATTACAGCAGTCTGTGAGCCTGGCACCAGTCTGTTAGGAGGAGGGGGATGCTGGAGCCAGTGTATCCTCCCTGGTCATGGGCGCCCCCTGTTGACTGGTCCCAAGGCACACAGCCCACTGTGTCAGGACCCCCCCTCCAGCACTCAACTTCAAAGTGAGAGATCAAGGCCTGATTTGCGCATGACATGCAGAGCATGACAATGCCCCGGCCCGCCTACACCTGCTGCCAGTCCCAGAGATACTAAGACATGCAGGCAGCTCCCGCACTGCTTTGCTGGCAGGGAATATACAGGAAGAAGGCAGTGCTCTATCTGCCTTCAATAACAACACCAGCAGACAGTGACAATGTGAGGAGCAGAGGCAGCACAAGGCCACACAAGAGACTGTTGAGACAGAGTGGCAGCATATATGCCGTGCACCACGTTACGTTGCTCACGCACACATTGATAAGATGGACACAAGCAAGGGTCCCACCACTTATCTCTACAGAATGCCATCCTATTATCTCTTGTGTTGAGAACAGCGTGTGTATGAGAGAAAGAGCGAGAGAGATCAAAGGGGGCTCCGCAGCATTTATTGCTTTTGGGAGCAAAAAGAAAAGTGTAATTCTCGCTTTTGCAAGTCCACGAGACAACATTTTGGTATTTTAAATCATAATGTAGCTAATGTACAGTCTATATTAAGTAAAGCAAAACTTCTAACTGGTCTCTGTCCATCTTTGACAAAAATAGCTAATGTCAACTATACAACTAATGTGTGCAAAATGACATGGGCCATAATTACTTTATGACAATTATCTCTATAATCTCCATTGCTTCAGGTGTACGTATTTGGTTTTTAGAAGTGAAACCTAGTGTCCCATTCTCCCACAGCCACACCCGTGGCACCCCCAACAGTTAGCCAGAGTGGGAGTGAGGGAAACCTCTTTTGAACAGACTGTCATTTCCTCTGATGGGGCTCTGTTATTCCAGAAGCCTTTGTGGGTGAGCCAAGTGGTCCAGTCGCAGACAGGAGGTGGGACCTTTGCATGCATCGGAGGTGGTCGGCCCCAGTAGGGGTGGAAGGCTCTCCCAACAGACAGAGACGAGCAGAAAACAAATGCAACTATGCTGAAGACATAAGGGACAACAATACTCTGTTGGGCCATGTATAATTCACACTGCTATTTTGGTCCAATAAATGGTATTGGCCCAATACCATTTCTCACAGTAGCCGATGGTTTACATAGATCTACATAGACAACACGATTATTACAGGGATTAACAAGATGAACGTTAGGCCTACATTGTGTACAGACGTAGCCTATTTCATTATTAAATTTAACTCCCATTATCATGTAACTTGAGTTTTAGTCAGTGGGGGAAATTACACATTTTTAGTGCCATTGCTTCACCCAGATATTTACATTCATTACATTCAGCCAAGCTAAAAAAAAATTGCCATTTTGTGCCATCTAGAGTTACCACACACACTGTTAAAAACACCATTATGCACGCCAACCTAACTTCTTTCAAGCGAACAATACTATAGCTATAGATGGGGATACAGTACATTCCCCATTTTACGACAAAGAGCACCATCTAGTGGTCTCTTAAATTAATTTAGATAGGTGCAACATTATTGGCTAATGTAAGATATGCGTCGTCACATAACACTTCCAGCTGTAGATGGGTGGAAGAAAGGATATTTCTGGGCAACCATGACATATATGTAAACATCGTTTAATTTGGTCCTTGGGGGCCTATAGTAATCTTCACGTGTCGCCGTAATGGCAACTGTTAAAAAAGATAATAGACTGACACGTTCTCAAAGCTGGTTGTGTGTTGGTTTTGCCGGATTTTTTAGCAAAACAGTCACTTCGCCTCTGGAGGTGTTAAAAATCAAAAGCCAAGTAGGCACGTTTCATTGTAAGAGCGGATTTTGGCCAAGCTTTCTTCTGATTTACCAGAATGAAGGACTACGAGCATTTTGGAAAGGAAATCTCGTTTCCTGTCTTCGATTGTTCCCTTACAACGCAGTTCACTTGGCAACATACAAAAAGTGAGTTGGATGATATAGTAACAGTGACTAGTCTGGTTTACTTTGTAACTTTTAGGCATGATATGAAATAGTCCTAAACTGTGTTAATGGGCTGCGTTTAGCTAACGTTCTTTTGTGAAGTCCTGTGACGTTTTCTATTGCAAACGTATTTTCAATAAACAGTAGAAAACGAAAGCCTATTTTAGTTTATGGATCTAAATTATGTGAAGACAATACAGCATGTAGTTTTGTCCCACGGACAGATTCATTAAGTAAATATGTCAATTTCAAAAGTTTGTTTTCATTTACAGTACTGCTAGCTTAGATACACTTCAGTCACACCTTCTATTTTTATCCAATCAGAATGCTCTATTTCCTCAGCCGATTGTAGACAACCCCCCAATCGTCAGTTACAAAAATAGTCTGAAGGAAGCTAGAGGTGGAGGACTGTTTCTAGGAACTTGCAAGATAGTGTGTTTGAAAATAGTACATTTAAAATACGTACCCATGTCGCGGCTGCATTGTTTAGCTGCAGCACATGCCATCCTACTTCTGGGACCGTTAAAGTAAACACCAGCCTATTGCATAGCTAGTCTGTACTGTAAGGTTCTAGAAGGACAATACTTTTTAGTGATCTTCGGACTCTCTCAAGCTTTCTCTTCCTCCCTCTCTCATACACTATAATAAATATTAATGGGCCTCTCATAGGCTACATAATAGTTAATGAGCAAGACCAAATACACAATATGATTTATATGATCATATAAGGCAGTGTTTCTCAACTCTGGTCCTGGGGACCCACTGCCCTGCATGTTTCAGATGTCACCCTGCTCCAACATGAATTCACATGAATGGGCCATTATCAGGCTTCTGCAAAGATTGCTAAACCAAAGTCACGGAAAAAACAGGATTTGAATGACCTCTTCCTATCTATCTCTGCCATTCCGTTTTCATGTGATTGATCTCTAGGATAGTCCACCTTCACATGGACGGGCTGGGGCATATCCCTCAGTGGAGAGCCATATTTGCTGGTGGACTAGCTGGCATTGCTGCAGCCCTGGCCACATACCCTCTGGAAGTGGCAGAGACCAGGCTTATTATTCAGAACTGTAGAGAGCCAACATACGTCGGTGTGATTCGCACTCTTGCAAAGATCTACAGGGGTGAAGGACTTCTGGCACTGTACAGGGGGTTTTCTCTCACAGTGATAGGTACATTTAAATATATTAATATTTGTAATGTTTGCCGAATATACAGCTGACTATTCTTACTATTAAAAGTTTAAATGAAGCTTAAATAATAGGTTTATCTATGGGTATGTGACCCCCTTCCCCATCCATACCAAATAAAATATATGATCACTTGAGAATGGCGGAGGGTGTTGTGGATTAAAAAGAAGATTAAAAGAAAATTGTAACTATAGCTTATTACTGTTTGCTTTCCTATAGGTGCATTTCCCTACTCTCTTGGGTGCTATGCAGTCTACATGAACTTGGACAGGCTCTGGCAAGAGCCTCCTTTACAGTTCACATCCCTCCAGAACTTCATCAATGGGTGCCTTGCTGCAGGAGTTGCACAAACCCTCTCTTACCCCTTTGAAACTGTTAAAAGAAAAATGCAGGTAAAGTATGTACATACGTAAAGTCTGGGACACAGCGCTGGCTAACTGCGTCAGAACCCGCCTACTTGACAAGGGAGGTATTTTGATTAACATGCAGGACTATGTATAACTCAATGACCAAGTACGAAGTAAAACTTGCAATGTGGAATTCGTGGCTGTTTACAGGTCCTGTAAATCTGTAAAATTAGTAGGCTATGGTTACTGCTTAAAAAACATGTTTAAATTTAAATGAGTAAATAAAGCAGTGCCCTAGCATAGCACCGGAAATTACATATACATACTTGTGAGTGACAATGCTGCCAGCCAATGAAAATTAAAATTGCCAGTGTTGCTTCCCGAAGGTCAGAGAGTTCCGTGTTGAGTTTACAGGGGTACAGTACAGTATATGCATCTATGCATATACCCCTATGCTCAGCACAGACTTGCTTATGTGACGTAGTGCTAATGAACGGAAGAGGCTACACAAAACCTGGCTAGTGAGCTGGCTCTCTGCCACTCTAATACCATTATTTGTCTATAAGGGGCACTTTGGACATACTGTTGCTAGAAATCAGGACTAACCTTATATAGTCACTGAACTTAAAGGAACATGAATGCTTCAAAACATCAATGGCTACTCATTTAAATACATGCAGAAATATGTATGTTGCTCAATTAGTAATATTTCTACAGCAGTGTTAGAAATACAGTGTTCAACTGTTCAAAGCGTACAGTATGTCCCTTACACATGATGAGAGAGCATGTTCGTGTGAGAGGGCACACAGGGAACAATAGTACAGCAAAGGACAGAATACTACATCCGGTTGTCTATAATTAGCTACCACAAGGTTTAACAGCAGCTGAGAATGTGAATGTTGTTGCGGGTGTGCAGAAGCTATAGATAAGTCCTCCAGTGATAGACAGTATCACACTAAAGGTAGACTGAACCTAATGCATTATCATAATAACAAACTGTTTTAAATGGCTTTAAAAAAAAATGAATGCATCACATATACATATTGCCAAGTATCTAACAACCAATGAAAGTTAAACAATTATTGTTTATCAGAGAAATGAGCGTGAAACGTCCTCTACAACCTTTTGACAACTGAAGAAATATTTGTGTTTGTAAAACTTGTGCCTGAGGCTTCTCATTGTAAAGTTGCTCAAGAGACTAGAGAGAGCTCTTACAGTACGTGTCACATGACAGATTGCCCTGAGCCTGAAGCAGTTGGAGTGGTTTACAAACTATAATCTGAGACAGCCAATTGACATGCATTTTTGCCAAATAATACCAACATATTACTTTATTCTCTACATGATTACTGGTTGATTTGTTACTTTATTACACAATACATATTGTCTTTCATTCATTCTCACAATATTTTTGCTTTTTTGCTTCTCAGGCCCAAAGTCCTAGTCTACCCCATTTTGGTGGGGTTGATGTTCATTTTAGTGGAATGATGGACTGTTTTCGTCAGGTGGTCAAAAACAAGGGCATCCTCTCACTTTGGAATGGATTTTCTGCTAATACAATCAAGGTACAATCAAGCCTTGATGCAGTTAGTTATAACTTGTCAAGTATATTTATGTTCCAATAAGCTTTCTAGAGAGATTGTGAAACAACTTGTCAAAATACTATACATAAAATACATATTATTTCTAATCTGGTTTGAAAATGCTGTTTATGGTGTATGGTATTAAACTGTATATTATTGTACTTTTAGGTTATGTTAATATGTCATGTTATTATACAAGCCAATGAATGTGGATCATAGGTCAAAATTTTTAGGGCCCCTGCGTAAAATTGTGTTGTAGACTAAATTAACTGAGCTAGTACAGTAACTACACGTGCTTTGAAACATGACCGGACAGCCCATGTCCCAGTCATTAGGTGAGAGGGGTGAGGCATGGAAAGCAATGTTCTGGCATTACTGTAGCTCACAGCCAGAACATCACAAGCTAGGTGATTAAAGTCTGTATCTGGAACAGCATGAACCTTTCTTATATTTCAGCTCCAAATGTCACTTGCTGTCATTGTTTTGCTGGTCTTTACATCCTTACTGTAAAGAATAATGAATACCAAATAGTATTTAATGATTTCTTCAATTAAAAATACCTGTAGTTCCCAGATAACCACATATTATTTAGTAGTCTCTTGTCATTTTGCTCCTACAGATTGTTCCATACTTTGGACTTCTTTTTACTTGCTTTGAGACGTGCAAGCAGGTTTGCCTGTACCACAATGGATACATTGTGTCACCTCTGAGCTATAAACCTGCTCCTGGGGTCGACCAAAGTCTAGGGCCTTATGAGTTGGAAGAGGTGAAACGCTATTGGAAAAACAGGAACTTTCCGTCTCAAGATTCATCTTTTGAGAATAACTGGTGAAACTGCACATGTATGTGCACATGAGGACTATAACGGCTGTTTAAAAAATAATAATTTGACCTGGACTGATTAAATCAGTCAGAGGTACTTGTAATTTTACAGAGACTGTTGTCTTTAAAAAAAAATCATGTTTTCATAGATTTAATAGTTTTTCTTACTATTTCTTATTCATCTACTGTATAAGAGGTATCTTTCAGATAAGGGCTGTCTCAATCAAAATTCATTTTTCTTACAGTATCAAATTGTTGCTTAATGATGCTATTACAGTAGTACTTGGTGTAAATATTAGCTATGCAATTAAACTGCATATGAAAAATATATTGACTTTTTGTTCCTTTTGTACTGATTGATATTAAATCACATATGGTGATGGTGTAAAATATTTCCGGGGGGTTAAGGTCCTCATGCAGATTAATCTGAGCCTGATCTGAACTGAAATATTTTATCCCCGCCCACTACTACTCTAGTCCACCAATGAAACGTGAGAATTTAAGTTAAGTTTTTTTTTCCCGGCCCACACTATTAAATGCAGTCTCACCTTCGGCTATTTATGCTGCATCGGCATACCCCTCCGGTCCTGCGACTGAACGGGAAGGTATCTGATCAAACCTGAAGATGAGTGAACAAGCTATTTCTTTCGCCAAGGACTTCTTGGCTGGTGGTATTGCCGCTGCCATCTCCAAAACAGCTGTTGCCCCCATTGAGAGAGTCAAGCTACTTCTCCAGGTCAGTTGAACTTTTTCAATGGCTTGCTATCTATTTCAAGCTTTCACTATCGCTGCTTCTTCGCATCATTAATTGGATAGCTCGATCATGTTGGCTTTCCTAGGCCTAGTAGACTAGTACAGTAGACTAGAAGAACCGAGTAGATGGCGGTGTTGCATGACAACTCTGGGTTTATTTGATTGCCAGCTGGGTGTATAGACAGAGTGGTTAAAATAATTCGCAATCTTGATCCCATAGCTTTCGTGAATGAGTAAAATCCAATGTAGCCTTATTCTGACCTTTTTTAATTAGTTTCCTGCTAACTTTAAAAGTGGATGTAGGCCCAATTTAGTCGGAACCTTTGCTCTACAACCAATCAACAAGGTCACAAGACTGGTATAAGCTGACCCAGCTTTGAGCAAAATGTTTAGCTGGGCCTAGAAGAAGGACTCTGAAATGCAACCTGACATTGTACTGTCATGACAGAACAGAGCAAAATAAAAAAAATGTAGGCCAATATGATCTCATGCGTATGTAAATAAGGTATTCATAGAAATGTGTGTGTGTGTGTGTGTAAAAATGTATTTATTAATCAACTTTAATATAGCCACTTGCACTACTAATATTTGCACCATCTGGTATGACAAACTGCACTTTAATGTCTTGGAAGCATAGATGTATATAAAGGTCAGTCTAGCCAAACAAGTACCATGTAAGAAGTAACACCTTTCCCATCTTTAACTGGAATGTCGCTGTGTCTCCTGTCTGCAGGTGCAACATGCCAGCAAACAGATCACAGTTGACAAGCAGTACAAGGGCATCATGGACTGTGTCACGCGTATCCCCAAGGAGCAGGGCTTCCTGTCCTTCTGGAGGGGCAACCTGGCAAACGTCATCAGATACTTTCCTACCCAGGCTCTGAACTTTGCGTTCAAAGACAAGTACAAGAAGGTTTTCCTTGACGGCGTGGACAAGCACAAGCAGTTTTGGAGATATTTTGCCGGCAACCTGGCCTCCGGCGGTGCCGCCGGGGCCACTTCGCTGTGCTTCGTCTACCCCCTGGACTTCGCCAGAACGCGCCTGGCCGCCGACGTCGGCAAGTCCGGCGCCGGGCGTGAGTTCAAGGGCCTGGGAGACTGCTTGGTGAAGATCACCAAGTTGGACGGCATCAAGGGTCTGTACCAGGGCTTCAGCGTCTCCGTACAGGGCATAATCATCTACAGAGCTGCCTACTTTGGCGTCTATGACACAGCAAAGGGTGCGTTGTGGCATCGCTACGGCAACACTGTCATGCTCTCTGTAAACTAACGTCATGAGGGTGCTGAATGTTCTGTCGTCATACAAACTGCAGGCATGCTGCCCGATCCCAAGAACACTCACATTGTGGTCAGCTGGATGATCGCCCAGTCCGTAACTGCGGTCGCCGGCCTCGTGTCCTACCCCTTCGACACCGTCCGCCGTCGTATGATGATGCAGTCTGGACGCAAAGGAGGTAACTGTTGCATGATTATTATTATTATTATTATTATTATTTAACATATGATGATGCAGTCTGGATGCAAAGGAGGTAACTGTTGGATTATTATTATTATTATTATTATTTTATTATTATTTAATTTAAACGTTTCTCTCCTAGCGGATATTATGTACTTGGGCACCATTGACTGCTGGAAGAAGATTTCACGCGACGAGGGTAGCAAAGCTTTCTTCAAGGGGGCCTGGTCCAATGTTATCAGAGGCATGGGTGGTGCTTTCGTGCTGGTCTTGTATGACGAGCTGAAGAAAGTCATCTAAGCTGTCTTTACGCCCTCTGTTGCGTTTTATCTGTATCAGATCTTGTACATTTGAAAGGACTCAAGGCTAACATATTTATAGGGACAACTAGTATAGCTACTAGTTGTCCCAAGGTGCAATCTCTCATACACTCTTTTTCTGGCCTTTTTTTGTTTTTGCCACTCAACAGTGTCATTCCTTGAACACATTAGGAACCATGCAGCAAATAAAGGCAACCTACTTCATCTTCAGCTTCAGTGATGAATGTAATGCTTTGTGTGAGTTGTACATTGCCAGTCCTGCCTGTTGTAGTTGCACTTTGGTTGGCATCCACTTGCTTGAAATCCAATCTTAGCCCTGGGGAAACTATGCTGTTGGGCTTGAGCCAAAGTCAGCAGACAGGCTGTACTGCAGCCAATATTTAAAAGGGGAAAATGCCCCTGAGACGATGACAAAATCTCACTATTCAAAGAGGAAGGCTATTTATTAAACTTAATGTGCATGCAGTGTACTGTAAATGTGAGTTGGGTTTCTACTGCAGAGGGCCAGGATTAAGTGAGTTGAGGGGGATTATTCCAGCCTGCTAAATTTACCTTTATCTCCTGAAAAGCCTCTTCTGACTCAAACTGGTGTGACCGTGCACTTTGACCTTGAGCTAATGGTGTGCATATGCAAGCCAGAAAGACTCATTGTAAATTTTTACAGCAGGTATGTGACTGGATCATAACTGCAGCATGATATTGGGAGGGAAAATCTTTTAGGGGATCCCTGAGAGTTGTCCACTTGTGACCTGATCGCCCAACACGCTAATGCCAGGTGTGGACAGCTACCAGTTGGTGTTCAGTGTTGACAAGTGCCATATGTGGGGAAAGTGCTGCTGCGCCCTTGTGCTGTGACTGGACATTTGGCAGACATATGTAATTAAGATTGGGGGTCTAACATGTATCCAAATTATGGCATTTGAACAATGAATGTGCTCGAAAACTTGCTTTTTATAAAAAATAGAGCTTTCTATTATAGACTATCAGGCTACAACTTGCCTAACCCTATCTATCATTATCTTCTATTACCAGTAACTTAATTTCAATCATTTTAGTATATTGTACACAACAATGTACTAGGGCTTATTAAACTCAAAGGATATTTTTGATCGTTTATAAAAACGCTATCAGGTTAAATTAGACCTGTGTTGGTGGAGATAGTCTGTTCTCACTATAGAGGGTCACAGCATCCAGCATCTTGGATTCACTGTTACCTAGTTGAAATCAAAATAGCTTATTATTGCTTTTTAGTCTGATTCAATACAGTCGTCCTCATGTCATCGACAACTATGGGAAACGTAGCCTACGTGAAACAATTTATGCCTATAGTTCTCCAGGCAATATTTTCTTGTAATAGCCTATGCAATGCATTTTTTCCAACAATTATACTCTGGAACCCACGCATTGATGTTAAATATGTAGAATGGGGTTCTCCTTTATAAACTGCTTCTAGCAAACCACTGAACAAAAACATTTTTGGGAAGATTTTGGGAAAAACATTGGAAATTTGCAATTGGGTCATCACTGTTGCCAATATGACTTTTATTTGAACAAAGTCCATAGACTATTGATTATTCAATCAAAATATGTATTTTGGATGATAAAAAACTGTAATGAGTCAATCCATCACCCTGAGATTATACGAGCAACCAACAGATTATAGCCATATCTAGGATACATCAGGAAGATGCAGCCCCCCCACCCCCCCTTGAGGAAGAAGAGAAAGAGAAGGTGTCGAAAGACCAAGCCCCTCAGACACAGTGGTGGTTGACAAGGAGCAGAAGAGGGCAATGTTGTGATAGACCATCTGACAGCAACATTAGGAAGAAGAAGCCTGAGAAGATATAAAAGTACCAGGGGGCAATGTGGTCCCACTGGTAGTATGAGCACTCGGCTGTGACCCCTAAACTGGGAGAGACGCTCCAGCAGATTCCAGTTAATACTTCTGTGGTCTCTGTCCAAAAGAGAGCAGCCCTGGCTTACAGCTAAGATATTTTACAGACCTCTCAAACTACCAGGCTTCTAGTCATAGGCGTCAATTGGGTATGGCAATGTATGGCAGCTGTCATACCTTGAAATCAAAATAAATAATAGAATTTCACTTTTATCGCAAATCGTTTTATAAAGCCTGCCACAGCTCGTTTGAACTGTGACTAGTCTATGTAATTTCAGTCTATCATACCGCCCCATAACTTGATGAAGGTGCATAATTATTCACCAGAATGCAGTAAATTAAATGTTTGATGCTAAAGATTTTCTGGGGGAGCGAACTCATCAATTTATATTATCATCTGAAATATTGTAATCAGATTACAGATTTTTTTTGAAAAATCATATATTCTATGACTACTTTCAATTTATAAAGGGATGTATGCAGAATAAAAACTATTAACGTTTTCTTAGTGACCTTTCATCTGTCAGAAATAAAGACTTATCTGCCACCCTGAGCAACATAGCATATGGTCACAAAAAACAATTATGGCACGCCAATGTAATAAATTGTTTTGGAGGGCGTTTAAAATGCTCCTATTTAAAGCAAAAGTAGTTTAACAAAGTCAAATTGTGTTACTAAATGTAGGTAGGCTAATCCAAAATGTACGTGTATGTAATGATTATTAGTTGTCTTGTAACTATTTATAAGGCTATTTAAAAATGTACCTACCCAACCCTGCTAACCACATAATCGAAGGCACGGCTATGCTATAAAGCAGACAGTAACCAACCAAATAACAACTAAATATGAAATATGGATGGATTACAGTCTGACAGTTTACTTGTTGCATGTTCAGTGCGTTAAAGACGTTTAAGAAAATCGCGCGCTTTGGGCTTCCACTGGAAATCATACATGTCTGCAAACAGTAGACACCACAGGCCACTTTATCCGAGACAAGGATTTAAAGCTAAAGACTTAAGACAACTAAAACAAGCTACGCATTAACCAGTAGATGGCGCCGCACACCATCATGACATTTTCAAAGTCTCCACAACTAATTACATCTCAGCTTCAAACCCCACGCCCCCCCCCCTGCTTTTTGCGGATATTGACGCCTGTCTACCTGTTTTGAAGTAGAGAAATACAAGCTTTTCTTTCAATACTTTATACGATCTAGATATAAGTGGAATATGAGTGAAATGCTACGGGTTAAATCGTTAGTAGAAGATAACACTAGCGTCTCGTAAGAATGTATCTATGGCGATTTTCCATCGCCGTAACTCTAGCAGTACTTTGGTACTTTTCAGACTATGGTCCAGCATTGATCCAGTACATGTTTTTTATATATTGTCTTTCCACGCCAGTATTATTAAGAACGATCGTTCGGGAATGCAGCACTCAAACATGCAAAGTGTTAGAGGAAACAAAACTTGAGGTAAGAACTATAACTTTGTCTAATCCATAACATCCTATACATTACATTTCCAACACACGTTCTTTGGTTAAGTCAGTGACACTTTACTTCAATCACATCCTTATTACTGTTAGCCTGGTTAGCTTGGCTTTGGTCAGGTAAAAACACCTGAACAATAAATAAGTCTGTAACAAAAATGTGGCGTTACCTCTGACCTAGGTTTTCTTTCATTTAAGTTTTCTTTTTGGACTCACACATTGTTGTTGATTTATTTCAGTCTCGTGGTGTAGAGGAAACATTTCCTCCATATGATAGCCCTGATGATAGCCCTGATGATTGCCATACTCAGGGAATAAGACGATATTACCTCATAGCGAAATCTCTTCAGCAAGGTGGGTCACAAACCGATTAACCATAGTTTAATCTCCTTAACAATTAATTTAACATGTATGTATGTACGTATTTGTCAGGGCACCTATACTGGAATTGTGTTCATTATGACAATATCTGTTCCCATGGCAATGGATGATTGCCAGGTTATAATCATATAGCACATACACAAACACGGGTTCAGTTGTATCCTGTAGGGTGATGTTTAGTCCACTATACATACAGATATTGAGATGACACTGTTACTGTAAAAAGGAGACGTTTCACTATTGGAATTGTGGCTAGATTGCAGTGTACTGCAGCTATTGCGTTATCAGAGAGGCACAGGGTCTGATGTACTGTTTGATGATTGTCACCTGACATTGTGTCAAGTGACTAGCAGAAAGTTCACAGCGGAAGAACAGGTTGTCTGAAGAAAAAGCATTTATTAAGTTACCGTGCTCTGCGATGCCTGTATGCCCATATTATGGAGCTCATGTTTATAATGTGTGCTTGTTGTCCCCAGTGTTTGAGTGTATCTATGCCCAGCTAGTTCAACCTTGGTACAGAGTCCCTGAGCCCTGCGAGAGCCAACCCCTGCACCAAGTGCTAAGCAAGGAGTTTGACTTAATCATAGATAAAGTCATCAGCCGAGCTAAGGATTCCGATGTCTGTGAAGCTGTGGTGGGCACTGTCCGTATCTTGACCCAACATTTACGCAATGTGAAGAAGCCCGAAATGTGAGTCTGTCAAGTCAAGTTGGTTTTACTGGTGTTCTGCATAATGTTTTTTCACACATGAATAATTTATGCAGTGGACCTCAGCACGCTATGAAGTTAGGTACTGTATGTGTTAAAAGTAGTCTACCTTATCAAATAAATTTATGGCACATTTCAGCTCTGTAATATAAAATATATTAAGTGTCAATAGGTCGCTATATTTACATTCTGTGGTAGAATTCTATGTTGCTATTTGTTTTGCTTTTTTCCTCAGGGAGCCATTGTTCAGCTCCAGGGCAGAAGAGATAGCAGTGCTCAGAGTCTTTTCTGAGGCTCTGGTACGTAACCTTTTCCCCGAGTCTCTGTGGGGACTTGATGTCAACCGCTGTGCTTTAAATGAGATTGTTGCCTTAAAGGGTAAGCAAGCATCGGTTACTCAATATTCCAGAATACTGTGTTACATATTATTGCTTCCCAATGTTTTCAGTAAACACATTTATTAATAAGTACATGTATGGTTAAGGTTGAAACATTAATACCTACAACCCTAAGCCTGTACTGTATTGTAGATCTGTCATTACTGCATACTTCCATTATATCAGCATCCTCACCAGACTGATATATGTAATGATTCTCTATTATTATTATTATTTGCAGACCTATTATCATGATCTGCAGCTATAAAACGTATAACCTAAACATGTAGTATATTAATTGGTGTGCTTCTGTGTGGTCCCATTGTGCCAATGTGCATTATAGTATCTGTCTTTGTCTGAGTATGCCTTCCATGGCAACAGAGCACGTGTGCCATCATTCCTTCAGGTTTGGAGCTGATGGTGAAATGGCTGTCTGACCCCGACAACCTGAACCAGCTGGCGGTGAACCAGCTGGACAGCGTGACCCCCAAAAGCTCCATGGAGGATCTGTGCGGGTCAGATGCCGAACAGGCTACACCCTTCCCTCGTGGAGGTCAGGGCAAGGCCAGTGGAGTGTGAGTGGGTGCTGTCATCTTCAGCAGTCTGCTCTCACGTGTTGTGAGACAGCGGGTGGAGAGGGCCCTAAGGCGGTGCTTTTCAAAGCGTGGGTCGGAGCCGAGAGACATTTGATTAAATATCTATAAAACAGATAAAAAACTGTGTGCTTTCATATACGGGGTGGGGGTCGGGGGTCACAACAATATTTTCGTAAACCACTGCCCTCAGGACTGTCGATACTTTCAACATTTTGAAATAGTGCATTTTTATTTAACGTACATTTAATCTAGTTGTATACTATTTGCATTAAAACTATAAATGTTGACAGATTTTCCCTAGGGCTTGGCACTAAAACCCCTGTCCTGTTTTTTTAGGATTTCGGAGAACTTTGAGGCAAGATATAATTCCCTCAGCAAGTCTAAAAAGAGAGGTATGTGTCTTGCCGATATTTGTTTATATAAAACCAGTTAAACTTGTTCATACCTACAATATAACCTAAAATGTCATTATTCCTATGACATTTTAGGAATAAATCAGTTTTTTGGTGTGTTTAATACAATAAAATAATTTTCAAATTGTGCTACAACAGTATAACTGTACTTTGCGCAACTTTATTAACTGCAATTTTTAATTGCCTATTAATCTACCTACACTATATTGAAAGAGCTCAAATATTCTTGAGTTTTCCATAGCAGCATTAGAACTGCTTAAACCGATACTTAATGAGAATAATGAAAGTCAAAGTTGTACCCCCAGCCAAGAAGTTGAAGGAAGGGTGGTCCAAATTTGTGGACAAGATGAAGCCTAAGAAGGTGAAGAGGAAGACAGAAGCGCAGCACGTTGTGATTCAGGCCATGTACTATAACTATGGTGATGTGTATGGAGACAGCATTGTTGGCAAGGACAGCTCCATTTACATCCAGCAAGACTCTGAAAGGGTAAGGCCGCAATAGCACACCAGATACAATAATGCAATATTTGAAAGCCCCTGTCCACCTAGACAGCTTGACTGATAAGACCTCTTCTTCAAACTGGGACATGACCATGTGGTAAACGAGTTGTTTGCAGCCATCTGTATACTGTACAGAAACATTTAATTTTGAAGATGCCAGTTGACACTAACAGGTGTAGTATAAGTTACCTGAGAGAGAGTGAAGGAGATGTCTACCAAGCAGGGTCTTGTTCATGTTCAGGAAGTCTTGACAAGTGGTCTGATTGATGTAGTTGTGCTTGGCTTTACGGCAAGAATTAGTGAAATGCCACAGACTGCTTGTTGCTGCTTTCAATCATTAGGAGGACGGTAATGCAAATAACTATCAGCCCAGTGTTCAAGAGGACATGGAATTCAAGTTGTCATATGAGATGTGGCGTGTAGGCCAGTGGACTGTCTGCATTCCTGATGTGAGTTGGAAATCACGTTGTTATTCTCAAATGTCTACAGTAGTTCACTGCAGCAGTGCTAGAGCACTGTAAAACCATGTCATTGGATGTTTTTGTTGATTACTAAATAGTTTTAGTAATGTACCTATCCTTTTTTTAAATAAAATAAAAAAAATATATATTTTTTTCCTTTTGAGGGGAGGTCATAGGTCAAGAGGCTTGAGAGCCGCTAAGTTGGACCTCTTATCCAGTAAATACCCTAGTCTTACTGCTTGAGCTGGAGATGCCTTTGTCTGTGCTTTAGGTGGACTGGGTGAATCCCGAGCTGAGATTTACTGTTCACTTGGAAGAAAAACACAACCCTGAAAACTGGCAATGGAACATCAGAAAGACCCACATGGACATCATCAATTTTCGCAACAAATGGCAGGTCAGGGCCTTATATCAACTATGTCTAGTCTATATTAATATGTAAAAGTATTTGTTATTGAATTTCAGGTTTCACATTCACACATCCATCCATCCATCCATTTTCATCCACTTATCCGTAGTCGGGTCACGGGGGCAGCAACTCCAGCAGGGGACCCCAAACTTCCCGTTCCCAAGCTACATTAACCAGCTCTGACTGGGGGTTCCCGAGGTGTTCCCAGGCCAGTGTGGAGATATTATCTCTTCACCTAGTCCTGGGTCTTCCCTGAGGCCTCCTCCAAGCTGGACGTACCTGGAACACCTCCCTAGGGAAGTGATTATGGGGCATCCTTATCAGATGCCCGTACCACCTCAAGTGGCTCCTTTCGACGCAAAGGAGCAGCGGCTCTACTCCGAGTTCCTCACGGATAGCTGAGCTTCTCACCCTATCTCT
>JAODUE010000002.1:1333531-1359976 GCA_027564755.1 Amblyopsis hoosieri
GTACACAAACATTGTTTGCAAGCACACAAATCTTTATTACAGAGCTTCGTCTCGTGGCACTGATTTCACGCCATACACCTCACTCACCCAAAAGCCCCACATGAATTGTTACATGGAAAATGTATTTTATAGTCACACTCATAAAGCTGGGATGAATTTAGCCACTACTTAGTTACACATTGATAAACGTATGACAGGTTAAGGGGAGGGGGTTTGCAATCAAACAGATTGAAAGCAGAAGATGCTCTTTACATGTTGCTGTGCACACTCACTCACCATATCGAGATCCCTTTGAGTAGTCATGTCTTAGACAGGAAGGTTTCCAACTTCGAGAAATTGATCGAGGGGTGATACACTTCAACTGGAGACAGGGCCAGAGCCCTGGCATAAAAAACACAGACAACGTGTGGCATTTATTATTGGGCTGTTGCTATGGTACCATAATCATTTAATTTAGCTAACAAGCTAAATTGATGCGGAATTGTATGTATTAATGGGAACTGTTATACCTTATAAAGCGCCATGTTACCAATGACAAAAGCATAACAACATATAGCTGGATAAGAAAAAGTAATATAATGTCTGTGAGTGTGTGTATGTATGTATGTATGTATGTATGTATTTGCAGAAACGAGAAATGTAAGTGGTGATAATACTGCAGTACATACAGTACTGTAGTCAACTTGCAAGCAGACATTAAAGTAGCTTACTGGCTGATCTATGGGCTCTATTGCTTACATAGACAGCATTTATATTCATGGTACCGTAGCCAACGAGTGAATATATTATATGCTATTATAGCCAGCTTTTTACACGAGCACTAGCTAACACCGAGTTTACAGACCGATAGTCTGTAAAAAACAGTAGCATTAGCTAACGTAATATTACTGAACGTCAAACCAGCTAACGCTAGCTAACTAATAGCATCCGAAAATAGAATACGGTATTCTTGTCAGTCTTACCAGTATCTGATCGACACGAACAAGTTTAGCATCAAGATAAGTTGGCCAATCGGTTGAGGGGTCTTTCGTTCAGAAAATATCGAATCTAGATGGGGAAGTAGTCTAGGGGTAAGGTTGGCTAAATGGACGGGAAGACGCCGGATGTCAGCTGCTTGTAAACACACTAAACGACCATCAAGTGCATCTGGGAGTTGAAGTCCAATAACCACAACATTTTTGCAGTCATACTGTATTTACTTAAATAAGTTGTAATTAAATTAAATTACAAAACGACAAACGGGTTACACAACCTATGTATTAATACTAATTGTTGTTGTTGTTGTTTTGTAGGATTTAGGCAACTCACAATAATGTATTTTATATTATAAAAGCTGAAAGGAAATTGTGAATACTGAAATAGATTGATTCATCAAGGCACATTTATTATAGATAATATAATTTAATATTTTACAGGACTGAAATAAGTATACCCCCACACTTAAAATGTGTTTTACAGATGTGAATACAATCAACATTTCATAGAAACTTATGTTAAGATACATTTTAAATATTTGTCACAGAATGATGTTTCAGAAAGTTTAGACAAGTCTAAGACGTGTTATCCACATTGTAATATAGCCTTATGAGGTATCTTGTTTGTCCTTATTTGGGGTGACATCTCTATGTGGGCCATCAGTTAAAAGCTGCTGGGGATTTGTAACCTGCAGGACTTTTCCACTGCTTGCAGTACTGTTCCTGATCCCATAAACGAAGTAGATAGCAAAACCTTGTATAGAAGTATGTTTAGAAAACAGACATTTTGTCAATACACTAAATTAATTGTAATACAGTAAAGCACACTTTATTGTATGACTGTTAAAGACAAAAACACTAACCAATTGCCATCCACACTGCAAGTTGAATCCAGGTAGTCACATTCAGCTGCATCATGAGACAGACATTAACAAATACACTAACAACTGGCAAGGCAGGAAGTAGGGGTACCTGTAAAAAGTATAGTCATGTTGAAGTAAAGAAAGACCTGGGGTTGAGAAATTGACAGGTTTAACGTGCAATATGATAATCTAATTATGTGAATACAAATGGTCTGCAGACACAAAACAGACACAAATGTCTGTTTTGAGGGTAAGTGGAGGCATCAGCTGTCATTATACAAACTGCAAAAGCTGGTTAACAACACTGGCATACCTTAAATGAGAGTGCCTCTCTGCTGTGAGGCTGTGCCCAGATAACGCTCATACATAGGAAAGAGAGCAGGGCCAGGATCACACACAGAGCCACCACTGACGGAGTGCCCGCTGCCAGCTCATCCCAGAAGATGCCCAGCACCAGGCACAACAATGTGATCAGTGCCACTGGACAGATGAGACAGACAATTTAGCATTTACATTTACATTTCTCATGTAATTACAAGCAATATGGGCACGTTAATCAGGAATTGTAATACGTTACTATTTACTTATTACTCATTCAAAAAGTATTAATATTACTTTACTTATTACTGGGTATTAAAGTAATTATTTACATTACTAGTTACCTTACTATATATTAATTTCACAATCATTACCCTGCCTCGCCCTTCCGAAAAATGACAACCTGTGTAGCCATCTTATTTTAGAATTGAATTCTCTTTATTGGAACAATAATGAACTTTAGCAGTCAACAATCAGCCAAAGTGAAAACATTGCATCCTCTCAAACCAGATGAGGACAGGTTGGTTCAATTAGCCTACCCTAAGTTTGCTAGGACCAGAAATATTGTTCTTGTACCGCAGTAACTATTAGTTACTTGGATTAGTAATTGTAATATTAATACTGTTTTAGAAATAGTAATTAGTTACACTACTAGTTACTGAAAAAATAAATAATATTCCAGTTACTAGTTAATAGTAACTTGATACTGCCCAACACTGTGTATTACATAATAATATCAAGTTTTCAATCATTTGTAATCCAACAATATATCCACATGTACATGTGTGAATGTATGTATGATAAACCTATGACACAGTATATGTTTAAGAAATCTTAAATATGCTAAACGTACATTCCAAAGAAAGCTAATTTACTATATAAGCCCTTCGTCAAAAGTAAATGGTGCAGCATCACTATCCATAAATCATGCGAGAGAAACAACACACGAGGACTCACTTAAGAGAGTAGTGGAGCCATAAACAATGACCCCTGTGGTGGCGGTGGGAATGTCAGAATGTGTCAGGAATAGAAGCCTTGGGCACCATGTCTGTGTTGAAGTTAATTTGGTCTCCAGCTCCTCCTGGGGAGGATTAGCTGCCCCCTCGATCGAAATGTCTCGATCAACTGGACTGCATGGCTGGTACCTAGCATACGATAACAAAAACACTGTTTTACTCTGCTAGTATTTGGAGAAATTTTCCCCAGTTTACCCTTTCAGTCAGTTTACCCTTTAACTACCATACAAAAATAAATTAATTTGATTATGTTTGTTCATATATGCAGTCTATTTTAATAACTAACCTGAGAACTAGCACACATACAGCCACAAGTGTATATGCCAGAAGTGTTCCTATTGACATTAGGTCTATCAAGACATCCAGGTCAAACAATAATGCCATTGGAGCTGCAGAAAGCATGTGTTAGTTACTTCAAATAGCAAGCATTGTGAAATTACAATTACAACATCTTGAAATAACGTTATTTTGCATTATGAAAAGAATACAGGTTCAACAATGTGTTATTAATGGGACAGTAGCCTATCCCACCTGCCACAGCGCCAGATATAATTGTAGCAAGCAGTGGGGTTTTTGTTTTCTGGTTAATTTGTGAAAGGAAGCAAAAGAGGAGGCCGTCCTCTGCCATTGCATGGATTAGGCGAGGCAAGGGGAACATGCAGCCAAGCAAACTGAAGACAGGTTGTAGAGAAACAGAAACACTATCAACACAGTAGGTATCAAACGTACAACATGAAATTCTCATAAAGTACAGGGCCATTGAAGAGAAGAATGTCTCTTTAAAGGCACTGTCATGTTTGTAAATGTCATTTCTGGGCGCTTAATTGACATTGTGACAACATTTTGTCAACATGATAACAGTTGCTTTAGAAGGGGAATGTACATGTTGGCTCATATCCGTACCTGGTAGAGAGTGCACATAGAGAGCCCACAGCTACGACATAGCGTGCATGGCCCCAGTGCACATAATCAAAGGCCTTAGGCAGTGGCGTCTCAATATCCAGCAGGAAATACGGCATCATCAGAGTAAGAGCAGTAGAAACACCAAAGTAGGCAAGGAAACAGCAGAGCAGTGAGACCACAATGCCAATGGGAATTGAACGCATAGGGTTCACTGCCTCTTCACCTGATGAAAACAAGCCCTTCCATTGAGTTTTGTTTCATACTAATATGGTAAATAACTACAGGAGTGAGCTGACAGTACTACGTAATATAACTGACCTGCAGCTGCAATACAGTCAAATCCCACAAAGGCATAAAAGCAAGTTGCGGCCCCAGACAGGATTCCGCTGAATCCAAATGGTGAAAACCCCCCTGATCCAAATCTCTTTTTGATGATCCTAAATATGGAAATATCAGACATAACAATCAAAATAGAAAAAGCAGAGGTTTGTCCCGTTATAGTTATTTTACACATTTGTTTTGCTGGTCACTCACTCTGGGTTTGTGACATTGGTGCTGTTGATGAAACTATCAACAGTGAGCCTCCAGTTAGCCACATCTCCCTTGACAATGCCTGATACGAAGACAAAGGCCAGCACCGACACGTTGACCCCTGTGAAGATCTTACTTACCAGGGCGGACTCACCGACACCAGAGGACAGCAGGGCTGCGTCGATTTACCAGACAATAAAAGTAAAACAATACAGTTCTACTTTTCTCTTTATGAAATACACTAAATATGTGAAACTAATAAGCTACAGTACAATAGTCACATTAAAGCAACAACAGAAGAAGAGGAAACTTTTTATTTGCTTACCGGTGAGTAGTACAATTAATAAACTTGCAAATATGTCAGGGTATTCAGATACCATCATTCCAGGAACATTCATAGACACTGAGTTTTTTATCCACTGTGAGAGTGCCTGCCCAGCCAAGTTGTCAAATGTCAAACTCCAGGCCCGAGCAACACTGGCTGTGGCTGTGGGGGGGGAAAAAAGAGAGAAAAGCAATAAGAAAATGCTCGCTCTCTCTCTCTCTCACTCTCTCTCTCTCTCTCTCTCAAACACTTTGTATTCATTCTATATTTAGCATCATTATCACAAATTAGCTTCTAAGTGTGTGCCTATGTGAATGCTACCACCGTTAATTCTGACTCACCAATGATATAAGACAAGATGAGGTTCCAGCCAATGATGAAGGCCCATATCTCACCAACAGTAACATAGCAGTACACATAGGCTGAACCAGCCTTGGGTACACGAGCGCCAAACTCCGCATAGCATAAGCCTGCTAGGATGGAGGAGATGGCTGCGGTGAGAAAGCACAGCACTATTGCCGGCCCGGCTTTCTCTCTGGCTACTTCTCCACACAATAAATAGGCTCCAGCTCCCAGGGTTGACCCCACCCCCAAAGAAATCAGGTCCATCGTGGTCAGGCACCGGGCAAACTGGGTCTCCACCTGACTGTTGTTTACGGGGAGCCTCCGAAGCATCATTTTACCGATGGAAGCAAGTCTCTTCTCAGCCATGGCTGATGCAATGAATATCAGCAAAGCTCAAAAAGCTAATTGTACCTTTAAGATTAAGATAAGGTTAATATTAGGTGTGTTGCCTTGTGTGAAAAAAGGGTTATAGGATTGAATCACGGAAGAAAATATTGAAATGCCAATGTGTCGTTGAACCTAAATATTTAGTATTTTAAAAAGTAATCACAATGTAACATTATTTTGGCATATACCACTAGTAAATGCTACTCCATTCTGCAACAAATTAGGAACACTAACCCTGCTCAGAATACCAATCAACCAATACCTTGGACACACAGACAAGGAAGGAATGAGAGGGCGTGCTCATTTTTTGGCATTGGAATCAAGCAGTGCTGTCTCCATGGTTACCTAGCTTCAGGTTCTCCAAATTACGGCAGCAGAAGCACACCCCACTTACTATTCATTAGGTTCCTGATACCAAAAGCCTAATCTGTGGACTGCTTTGGTAACACCAAAAGGACCATAACAGACCATATACTGAAAACCTTGAAATACCCTCTGTATAATCCCCTTACCTTATGAAGGATGACTGTAATTGTAAAAAGGTAAAGGTATCATTGATAGTACACTATATGACTATATGGACATAATATATGAAATAATAGATGTAATAAATATTCATGTATTTTTTTATCTAAAATTAAGTAAAATATAAACACATATGCAATAGTAAAACATGCATTGTCTTCTCTCACGCAAAAGGAAATTCTAATGAACTATAACACACCATTTATAAAGACATGATTTAACACTGACAGCAGTGACTGGTATTTACCTTGTCCTTTAAACAACCACTGTTGTTTGGCTAAACTGAGCCGCTTGAATCAGTGCTCTGCTTCAGTTAGAAGTACGTATTGTAGAATGTCTATGAAATCACAATCCATCTACAAGTTAAGCAGGGAGGTTTCATGTAGAAGGATGTAGTTATCCATACCAATGTAATATCCCTCTCTCTGCTACACACACACACACACAATAAATTGAACAACATACCCTGAGCAATACTGGCTATTTGGATGTTGTTGTCTTGACAGAAAAGGCAACCGCTGTCTTGCATGACACAACTGCAAAAGCATGGATTGCACCAAAATGGCAGGAATTCTGCCAGATGATGTATCAGACGTCATTATGTGATGGCACATCCCCTTTACAAGTCATCACACATAAACTGTTGCTTTACTTATGGTGATTTGTCAAGTGGATGTGTCATCACATAGTGATACTTGCTATTCTAAATCCTATATTGCCTTACAATGTATTTTTTATAAATGTAGCATATCAACAGCCCTCTCTGCAAACTTGTTTTAGGTATTTCATATTTACTATATTGTCATTATTGACACCAGCATGCTATTTTATTAATTATTATACATTGAAGTTGATGGTTCTAAATTCAGTCTGAATGACGACACTGAAGACACATCTCATTGTGTCTAATGGCCTATACTGTATTCCCTGAAATGTGATTTAGCAGTGAATTATCACACACTAATTCCTTATATATTGTGTCAGTTTAAGAGACAGTGCCTGTGCTATATTTTACAAAAAGAAGATTGTAATGAATATAATATGCAGCCTATAGCCTACAGGTCTATTGCAACAAGTAATTTTACTCCTGGTCACTTATATTGGGTAACTGAACCATCACTCGTTTACATTAGCTGACTCATTCTGGGTATGAGATGTGACTTTATTTTAGTTTACTGTTACATAATGCAAGCCATCGCAGGTAAGCGTTGGTATGGCTCACTTACATGTTTACACTGTGTTGTCACATGACTGACTACATTTCCCAGCAACCCCCAATGCACATGCGCAATAAGTGTTGTCTGACAGTGGTAAACAGACGTCAGAAGGGAGTCTTCGCCTCGAGTAAAAACAAAACAAAACAAAAAGATATTGTATGGGTGGGCTCTTGGCCGTCCGAAATGATAATACGTTGTACAAAACCTACCAAAAATTGAATTCGAATACTTGGAGAAACTGCTTGGAGCCTTTTGCATACTTTTTCAAGGATTTTAAACTCTGAAATAGCCGGATCCTTCAAGCTAGGTGGCTATCGTGCTGTTTTGAAAGTGCGGCGAGTTTGCCGACAGATCTCCGACACGTTTGAACTTTGCGCAACATCAAGGAATTTACTTTGCCGATTGTTTACTGAACATTACCGGGGCGAAGATCGCTCAATCCCGGGGCCCGGTGAGGGGATTTGTTCCCACTTGGAGCACATCGTGTGCTACCGCGGAGCGCCGAGGAACATGGCAGATGGTGACACGCGCCTACCCACAATGTGGTGGAGCGTTCCAACCTGAATAAGAAGACCGGACTTTTCTCATCCATTTCTTTATACAGTTTTGTTTACTTTTTAAAACATTTAGGTTTTTTTTGCTACGGCATTTATTTGAGTTGGTTACGTTAGATACATAGTATTTTAGAAATCGCCGCTGGTTTAGGCCATAGGCAAGGGCGGCAAGCGTCACATTTCTGTTTTAATACTTTTACAACAGTTGGCTAACACTGGCGAACAAAGTCAACGCGCAGCTAATCAGTTGTTGCACCGTTGTACGCTTGAACACGACTTTGGTTTGATCGCGTCTGATTGACTAAAGTTTCGGCTGCTTTTTTGGAATATTTAAATCGCTGGAGGGGTTTTAACATGTGGAGAAGCTAGACTAGACTGCACGTTGTTTACAAGTGGAGACGGAATAGTCTTGCAGTCACTGACTAGGGTAGCTGGCTAATTCTTGTTTGGCGGCTTCATGACTTTACAGTCATTTTTTTGTTTTGAAATTACAGATAATGACAATCGAATATATTTAACAGGTACGTTAAATATTTTTGTAGTCGTGTACCAGTAAACTAGTTGGTACGTTTGAGTGACAGGTTTTCAAGTCTCTATTAATATATTGTAGATTAACCTAAGTGAAATAGGTGTATCCTAATATTTTTGAATAAAATACGTTTAACGACCATATTTTCTAATGGTAGTTTAACAGGTGAACAGAAACCTGTGTTGGTCCATCTATAATTTAGAGATCCAGCGTTTCTTCCTAGTATTTTCTTTTGTTCAAACAAAGGAATTATCATCCAAGCCCTTTATATAAATCGAAAGGTTTATGATAGTAACTATTAAGGAGATTATTTGGGTTCCCTAATCTCCTATTTGAGGATTAATTGAAGCTATTGGTAGGTCTAGGCCTATATCCTGATTATTACGTATCTAGGCCTACTATTTACTCTTAGTGGATGAAACGTAGACTTTTTTGGTTTTGGAAGTTGTTGGATCCACAGCCACGGTCGTAATTAAATATATTTATTTTCTCTAAATGTGAGTTACACCGCTTTGTACATTTGGTGCTTTCAAAACTACATTGTTTCGAGGTAAATCAATCAAGAACACACCATGGAGGAAGCATCGGCACCACCTATTGACCCCGATTTTGAGCCGCAGAGCAGACCCAGGTCGTGCACTTGGCCGCTGCCCAGACCCGACATCTCAGCTGTCAAACCCGAGGGGGGAGACGGCTCTGAATCAGCCGCGGGAACCCCGCCCGCAGATGAAGATAAGCAGGAGCCTCAGCAAATTACAACCGAGCCTGAGAAAGTTGTAGTGTCTGAGGGCGGAGTCGTTTCAGGTGTGGGCGGGGCGACACCAAGAAAGGGATCATCGAGGCGCAACGCTTGGGGAAACCAGTCCTACGCAGATCTGATTAGTCAGGCAATTGAAAACTCGCCTGAGAAACGCCTAACATTGGCACAGATCTATGACTGGATGGTGAAAACCGTGCCTTACTTCAAAGACAAAGGCGATAGCAACAGCTCAGCTGGATGGAAGGTAAATGACTAGAGATAACAAAATATTGTGATTTTATTTTTTGTCATAAGTCGTTACAGCCATGTAGTTACACCCAACGTCACACCAGCAAGACATTGTTGATGTCAAACCAATTATATTTGTTTTTAAATTCTGTTTTGAAGAAGAAAAAAAACTGCTAGTGTAACTTCATAATATAGTAGGTATTTGTCAATGAATGATTGTTCAGGTGAAATGCAGTCATCAATTCTACATAGTCACCATTCCTCTCTCTATCTGGGTCTAGAATTCAATTCGCCACAACCTGTCGCTCCATAACAAGTTCCTGAGGGTGCACAACGAGTCGACGGGCAAGAGCTCCTGGTGGATGCTGAACCCCGAGGGGGGCAAGACCGGGAAGGCCCCCCGCCGCCGGGCAGCCTCTATGGACAACAGCAGCAAGCTGTTGAAGAGCCGCATGAAGGCCAAGCAGACCAAGAAGCAGGCAACCGGAGTGGCGCTGTCGGGGGACGGGCCCGCGGGCTCGGGGGGCGGCGACAGCCCCAACTCGGCCCAGCAGTTCTCTAAGTGGGGCATGAACAGCAACAGCCCCTCGTCCCGCGGCAGCCTGGACGACTCAGACATGTGGACCAGTTTCCGTCCGCGAACCAGCTCCAACGCCAGCACGCTGAGCGGCCGCCTCTCCCCCATTGCCCCCGGCCAAGAGGAAGAGGAGGAGCTGCCCGAGGAGGGGCTGCTGGCTGGGTACTCCTCCAACACCTTGCCCCCCACCCTGATGGAGGAGCTGGACCTGATCGACGGCCTGACGCTGATGAAGGGGCAGCAGGGCGGGGCTAGCCCCAGCACGGCCCCGCCGCCCACCCCCACCCCGTTGCCCTCCGCCTCCACTCTGCTGCCGCGTGGCCCGGGCTTCCCCACCTTTCCCCAGGCCCCCGCGCAGCCCGGAGCTCCCCCCTCCTCTGGCAGCGCCAAGCCCTCCAGCTATGGCAACTCCCTCTTCAAGCCCATGCCGGGCCCCGGTGGGCGCAACGTGGGCCCCTACGGGAGCCCTCACGTACCCTCCAGCCTGGAGGCGCTGCTCACCTCCGACTCCCCGCCCCCCAGCGACGTGATGATGACCCCGGTGGACCCTCACATGACCGGCCCTGGAGCGCTGGGCATGATTGGGTTGGGGGGCGCGCCCATGGTCGGCAACAGGCCCAAGCCCGGCCAGCTGCTGCTGGGCAAGGGGCTTGAGCAAAACACAGTGGGCTCCATGGCAACGCAGCCTCAGCAGCAGCATCTCCACCAACAACAACAGCAGCATCAACAACAGCAGCATCCACAGCAGCATCAACAACAGCAGCATCCACAGCAGCATCAACAACAGCAGCAGCATCAACAACAGCATCAACAACAACAGCATCATCCACAGCAGCATCAACAACAACAGCAGCATCCACAGCAGCAGCATCCACAGCAGCAGCATCACTCTCAGATGGGGTTAGGGATGATCCTCTCAGGCATGACCCAGGACCCCAGCCAACTCTCAGCTCACAAAGCCCAGCCTCACCATGGCGGTGCCCTCTGCGGCACAAACCCCGGTGGGAGTCTACAGGGCATGGGCCAGTTCCCCTCCACCCCAGCCTGCTTCCTGCCCAACCAGGACAGACTGCCGACTGACCTCGATATAGATATGTTCACAGAGAACCTGGATTGTGACGTGGAATACATCATCAACAGTGACCTCATGGATGGAGACAGCAATGACTTTAACTTTGAGCCCTTGATGCCCGGAGGCCAAAGCTATGCTGGCACGGCCACCACACAGAGTTCTGCCCTGGGCAACTGGGTGCCTAGCTAACTTTGACTGCAGTCATGCAACATTAGCCAGGTACGCTAATGGCCATGGTCACTCCAAAGCACACACAGACACACACAGGAAACGCTTTAAATATGACATTTTTTTTATCTTAGTCTCGTGCTACAAATATATCTTTAATGTATTTCACATTTCCTCTGGATTACAACTATTAATTAATTTCTTTATTTTGCAGGAAGCTGTCCCGAATCAGACTACACAAAATGAGATGAAAAGAGAACAAGAATAGAGAAAACAATCTGAACTCGTGCATTCATCCTCCCAATTGGCTGAAGATTTGTATTTATTTTCAAAGAACCTGTCTGTCTTGGTTTCAAAGACAAAAGCAGACCTCTACCACAGTACGTGCCAAGACTTTCAGAGGACAGGGATGGGACTTGGGCTGCAGTGCTAGAACGTTTCTCCCGTTTTTGAATATCATGGCTGTTAGTCAGTTTTATTTTTTAGCCGATGATTTTTTATAGACATTTGATACAACACTTAAAATATATATTCTAATTAACAGCTCCTATGAACTTGGCGATAACACTGCAAATACGTATATTGCACCAGAATAGCTTTAGGGTGTGAATATGGTACCCCTGTTCTTTGTTGCTTCGGTATTGAAGACTGAATGAATGGACTGCCCAGTTAATGTTAGGAGATATAGTGCGCTCTTTGAAAAAAAATGGCCAGTTTTCTACAGAACTTTAATTTGTCGAGCAATGTCCCAGCATGGAATTCAGAATGCTGTTTTGACATCAGTGTCTAGATGTACACATGGTCTACTGCTCTGTCATCAAAGGAGAATGTCAACATGAAGCGGCGTAAGTAGCGGCTAGTTACTTAATTTGTCATCAGAGGTGGAAGATAATGGCTTGGTCTTTAAAGCACACATCGATGTACTCGTTCGTGTTGTGGTACGAAATGTTTGATGATGCTATTTAGTAAAAACGAACACTTTAGCAGTTTAAAAGAAAGTGGGTATTTTTGCAGTTTAGCTATTCTTCAATCAAGTGTGTTAAATAACAGGTAGAGTCACTTAGAGGGACCTTTTAAATCCCTGATGTGCAGTTGAACTATCGAAATGAAGAAATGTGATTTGTAAATTAATACATGGGGCATTTAAGAGTACATTTAGAATTGCCAGCAATTGATTGGTTATAGCGTTATATATTTCAGTATATAGACAGTATGCCATCACTGCTATATGGGCTACCTGCATTTGTATTTGTTTTATTTTCCACAGAGCCTGTGCATGTTTAAAGCACTTAGCATTGTGCCTCACACATGGGGACCCAAGATAAGAGACTAGATCCAAGTTTGGTTATACCATTTCATTTACGAGAATCCTAGAGATGTTATACATGTTATGTATATGTAGTATAGATGACACGCTATGCAGATTTGTCAGGAAAATCTAAATGAAATCTTGAAGGAAATTTTAGATCACTTCTTGAAGGGTTTTGATATTTAAGACTTCCTGGTATGTGTATCCCTTTAATTCAGGGATATTGTGGTTTAATGTCCGAATATCAGCTCACACATTATACTTTGATTTACAATACTAATGAGAAATATATACACATTTTGAATATAGTTCTAATATACTATTTAGATGGTGGTAACAATACATTTGAATACATATGAATATAATACTAATAAAAAGCTTTTTTTTTTTTACATTTGGAAATTTTCTATACTTTGTATTTTTGTAAGGGATGACATGCATGTAGATTTTTTTTTTACTGTAACATAACCAAAGGAACACTAATATTTGCATGGCAGTTAGGTATTGCTTGGGCCTAACACAACAAATCTTAATGTAGAGTTTGAGAATGCTTGTTTCAAGAAATTGGACATTGATCAAGATCAAGGTGAGCAAGGCAAGGTACATGCATATGAGACCAGTTAAACTGAAATTCCTTGTGATCTGCTACCGTTTTTTCCCTTTTTTGTTGATAATTGTAAATCCAAGTGAAAATCAGTGCTTGAAATGAAACAGAATATCTTAGCCATTTTTGTTATGCTGAATTCTCATCTCATCAAATAAGACATGATGCAATGATTAACTCTCAGGGTCACTTAGGACAATAACAACCGGAATGCTTTAATGTCTGACATTAAGACAGGAATAGGCTAAATGCTCATTTTATTTTTCTGTTATAAATGAGTAGAAACCATCAGTCCTTCCTCTGATTTCCAGAGGACATTATATTATCACATTGTGGCTTTTAAGAGTTAACATTATATTTGATATAATTTGAGTAAAATATCTTTCTAGTGTTATGTATCAATATAGTCTATGCCAGGATGTTGTATGACTGCCAATTATGAACACTAGCATGTCACTCAGTAGCAAGATGTCATGTTTCTATTTCCTGTATACTAAACTTTGTGTTTTGTGTTATCCTCAAGTTTGTATTTAAAAGCATATTCATAATGGGTGTAGGTCATTTAATGTCAACTTGTTTTGTGTCATTGATCAGATTTCCCAGCAGAATCCCTTCAGTTATCTTCTTTTTTTGTGACTGGTGCTAGATGTCATTAATGGCATGTCTTGAGTATGCCGTGATGCAGGGGGTACATGTATGACGGGTCCTGTGTATAGAACACAAGAATAGTCAATTGGTATTTATGTAATAGTTAACAAACAACAAATAATGCCCTTTCTTTTATATATACATATTTTCTGATCCTCTAAATTGTTGCGTAGATTTGGGAGAGAATCATTCTAAGCTTTTTACAGGAAAACTTGACTTTCTTTCCTGTTCAAAGTTTAGCCAGTTTTAAAGGAATTATATTGCCTCTCCCATTCAATTTCAATGTTTCTTTCCTATTACCAGTTGATATGAAAGGCTGCAGCATAACATTGTGTTGGTAGTATTAACATTGTGAACAGAAATCCCTCACATAGCAGTATTTACTGTGCCATGCCTTGATGTTTCTGCATAGTGTACTGGCTGCTGTCTCCTAAAAAAGCAGCTGTGATGTTATGGTTGTTTGCATTGTACCTTCCCTAATTACAAATTCTTTTATTTTTCCTCATTGTCTTACAACATAGCTGTTAGTAACCTTACATTTTTTTCGTCTTAAATTAAATTTGCCCTATTTGATAAAAGTATTTTGTCTTTTTCTCCAATTGGGGATTTAGGGAGGGGTCAGGGTTAGATTAATTATTAATATGCAAATCGGTTTATTAATGTTATATGCTCTTCCTCTCAATCTTCCTTTAGCTATAAAGTTATACAGCCATTACACAGTAAACAAGTACGTTGTGAACATAAATGTAACCTTTAAACTTTACCTGTCACAATTGACCCTTAACTGTACTATGTGGTGCAGAGACATATCAAAAGTTTCGTGTCTGCCACTAGAGGGCACTCATAGAAATAAATGAACTAGCAGCACCTAGCAGCAGAAGTTTCCATGTCTGCTACGTCAGGTAAAAGAAATATCAGGAATCGATAGTAGAATTTCTATATTAATTGCCTATTTCGGGACAATTAAGATTTGTTGAATAGAATTGACGTCTGTAAAATCAAGGCAGAAGCAACAAATATTTATAACATTTTTATTAAAAAAACATTTTCACATTACCAAAAACTTTTTGGCCTTTTCATTTGTTCCTTTTATGTATTGTTCATTTTTTACTTAGTAAATTGGAACAATTGTAACATCCATCTGTGTCATATGCTCTTGTTGGGTTGCTGGAGTTTGTCAGAGGTATCCAATAGAAACAGGGTCAAAACTGTGTTGACGAACACCAAAGTCTGCAATCCTTGGAAACTGGTTCAATCTTCACAGGTAAGTTAACAGTTACAAGTTTTTGTAGGGATGTTTCCTGTTAACCACCATCAATGGCAGATGTGACAAAAGCCCACACAACACACAGCAGTCAATCATCCAATTAAGCACCACTCCAGATTAGCCTAAAGGCACCTGTGTTACAGCACTTTGGCTTCTGTCAGTATCACCATTATACTTATGTACTGTAGTTTCTAACAGCTAACCATAGAGTCTCCACACCATAACATATGTTCAGGATACAGTACAACAAGCAGGATGTAGTAGCAAACCCAGAAACAAGAGAACAATCATAGTGCTTAAACTTACACACGCACAAAAAAACCAAAATGTATTTGCACATTGTTCTGCATCTCAAATGGTACCATGATTCATACCTTGGTAATTGTCTTTAATACAACTCATCAAATACAAAGTTAAAGATTAAGAAAGTTGTTTTTGTGTGTCCTTTTGAAGTTTTCTAAACTCAACAGCAAGTGACAGCCAGTGCAGATCTATTTCAGGGCATTTTTTGTTTTTAAATGAATAAAAACATCCTTTTCCATCTACAGAGCACATACGCATTCCGTAGATGTTTGAAGTTGTTTTGACATTTGTACTGCGATGGAAACTCCTTAATTTGATCCTTGCCAAAGCATGTCACTATAGATATATATGAAAAAGAAAAAAACACTTATTAATGGCTCAGCTTATCTTCCACTGTATGAAAGGTAGGGGGTAAGCACAGTCTGCTTCATTTCCCTCCAGAGGACAATGTTCAGGTTACAAGCCCCAGTGAATCTGCTGGCACCACCAGCTTTCAGCTTTCCCCACTCTTCTGAGCTTCCTGTCGCCGTCAGGATAGCAGAGGAGGCTGCAGACCCACCCAGACCTATTTCTCCATCTCTTAGTACTGCTACAACTACCGCTTATCTCCCCTTGTCCAAAACAAAACAAGTAACCTGTCCCGGCTCTTCTCTCGGAGGCTGTAACCTATGGCCTTTTCAATTTACACAGCACATACACAGTAATATGATGTGATCTTTTTTATAATTATTAAAAGAAAGCGTGGCCAATTATTAATGTCATATATGGCAGCTTCAGCTACATAAATGCACCTGTATGTAAATGACAACTTTTTTTTTTTTTTTTTTTTAAAGCAATTTCTTAAATGCAGAATAACAGAACATTCTACGGTTTGTCTAATTAGAAAAGAAGTGAATATGAATAAATGAAATGAACAAGAATCCTGGCTCTTGTGCTAGTTACAAACATGGGGTAAACAACAGGAGCCAAGTCTAAAATCTGAAGGGCAATCACTCTTTAAATATTTTATGCACCAAATGGTGGACAAGCCATTTGAATAACTAGGGTCTAAGTCCCATTGAACTACATTACATAAATATATAAAGTTTAAAAAATGTGCAAAGAGATAAAAAGAAATGAACTACGTGAAACTTTCTTGTGTTTGTTGACGACCGGTACTTGTGTGTTTGCCCAATGCCCTAAACACTGGACTGTCACCTAACAAACTAGGTCCAGGTCTCCCAAAAACATTCATTCAATTCATGCGGGGGAAAAGAAAAGTGGAGTTCAATACTGACGACTAAAAACAAACCAAAAACAAAACATTCAAATAACTATGGTAATGATTGCACATAACCTTTGAGAACAGAGATGCAGATATTGAGAACATGCAGGCTATCCTTGAGAAAGGGTCACCCAGAGACGGAACCAGGGATTAAGGATTATCAAGAACTCTTTGGCAGAGCTTTTACAGCGATATCCGAATCACACTATTGTGAAAATATAAATGTGTTTAATCGCAGAATGAAGACAAAATCCACAGACAGCCCCCACAGCTTTTTCTCTTCATCCCCCACCTTGCGGTTCGAGGTGGCCATCCTCCTATTCTCTTGGTCTCTCTGTACCGTCGAAGAGCTGTGCCTTTCAAGCACCTAGGCGATCATGTACTGAGTGATGGCTCTCAGCGCGTACAGGAGTTCTGCCTGCAAGCGGGCCTCCATGATGAGCAGGTTCACGTGTATCTGAGGAGGGGAGAAGGGCAGCTTATCTCAACTGGAGTTGAAGCAGGACGAAGAAGCATCCGTTCTGTGTGGTGTGAAAGGTGTGTGTGTGGTGTGGACGTGTGACGCAGAAGGTCCCATTACTCGTTCTGAAGGCGTGAGGGAGACCCAGGGCAGCGTCTTGGTGGCATCTGGAGAGCAGGCCACCGCCTTAATGTACAGCTTCAAATCTCGTTCCAGCAGCTGGTTTACTTCCCCATACTCATAATCATCATAGCTGGAACCGCGCACGCACGCACGCACACGCACACACACACACACGCCCTGATTAGATAAACACACTGATATAATGCAATATTATAAAAAGCGATTTGAGCAAAAGTATGCCATGACATAGATTAGCCAATAGAGATGTTTTAAGAGCATTTGTCTCACCGTATTCCTAGCACACAATGGATGTAATTCCAGATAGCCCTCTTCAGGTCTGGGCTGTGGGATGACGACAGAGTGGTAACACTCCGGAACCGGTCATCCAACAGGTGTCCGATGTCCGAATATAACCTGTTGACCAGGGAGAATCCATGGTCCTCCCATGAATAGTCCTGTAGAATTCAGCACAAACTTAAACACGTACTGGAGCCGCATTTTATGAAGATAATTAAAATATATAAGGACTTATATACATTTTTAGAAAGTACCAATTCATTTTTGTCCAAGCACAATAGAATGCCAGAATCAACAATCCTAACAATATTGAAAATCTGTTGGGTCCATAAAAGAACACATTCACACAGCACACTGCAGTTGGGCAGGCAAGGTTGTTTTTGCAAGAGCGCTGCTACGGATACATGGACATATGATACGAGACTCATACTAATGCTCTACTGGAGAGGGAAACACGTTTACTGACAACACCAGCTGTTTAGCAGCCAGTGGGCTATGTCCTCACCTGCACCCGGAATACCTGGAAGTGGTCCTCCTCTCGACAGGCCTGATAGCAAAAGTCAGGGTCCGTGATGAACCGAGAGGGGTCTGGGAAGAACACCATCTCCTCCTCCTCTTCCATATCTAAGAAGCGTTGAAAGGAAAGAGAATTGCAATGATAAATATCCTTGTGATGAGTGCTAACGACTCAGGTTTCACACCAAGGGAGATCACATATAACTGTGGTATGCAAGGTCTAGTATCATTACCAGACTTCAACTGTATTTTCAAACTTTCCATTTTGGGCAGCTGAGCGGAAAGAGAATGGCATCCAAATGCCACGGCATGCTTAAGGAGGATCTATTTTCAACGAACGTCCCGACGCCTCTCTGTTTGAATGTTAATCTTGAGACTGTACGAAGCACGCTTACAGTGCCCACAGATTGATACAGTGTCACTGCATTAACAGTCAAACTGCATTCATCAATCATCCTGCCACCATGTGGCCAAACATCTCAATAATTACACAGCACCTCGTCAGTGAAACAAATATATTCTGTTTAAGAAATTCTACAAACGATTTCCTGTTGCTAACAAATATTGCCTGTCGAGGCTAAGACCAAAACATCAGTGTTTTTGAAGTATCATTTTGGGAGTGAATAGACATACCTATTAAGTATAGTAATTTGTGTGTATCTGAGTAGTGCGTTCCAGGAAAGCTACCTGTTTGTTGGAGTGTCTGTGAGGATAGAGGCCGCTCCCCTCTTTTCTCTTTCTCCTTCTCTTCCTGGGACCGCTGAATCCTCTCTTTTAGAGACGCCATGTCACAACTGGAGTCCAGGGGCTATTGAATCAACAGGAACAGGTTTAGCAAAGACAAGCCCTGTCTATGCATTTGCGGTCATCAATACCCATCTGGCTTTGGTTTTGTTGTATTGAAACACATCTGTGGTTCAGCAAATACCAATGTACTCCATCCAATAAACCAGATGATTTTAATTAGGGCTTGGCTGCCGTATTTGGAGGTTTGTGTGGGTTGCTTTAATGCATGATTAGAGCTTCCACTTTCCAGCCCGTATGGTTTCTACTTCTGCTGTACTTCAATGTGTCAAGTGAATGGATTTCTAATGTCAGTAGGAGAACAGCATACAATCTTCTTTGACAAAAATCATTGAGATGCGTCAAATAAAGCCTTGTTTGCTCCAATATTGTTACACCTTGTTTGCTGATATCATCAAAATGTGTGAGAATATTAGGATATTAGTTTGTTTTACCGTGGTGACAACAAAAACAGCCCGTCTTAAATAATCTTTACAAAAACGTACCTGTCTTGGAGTTCTGTGCTCTGAAGCAGTGGCGTTGTAAGCAGGCACGTTGGTGTTGCCGTTGGCAGCGTCAGAGGGGCAGTAGGACGGCGGGGTGCCATTGGGCGACGCGGGGACGGGGACAAAGGCGGCTTCTGTGCCGGAGCCGAACACGAAGCTGCAGAGTGCGTGGCAGTGGGCCAGCAGCACCACCCCCTGCACCAGCTCAGCCAGAGACCAGCACTGCTCCCCCGACTTCAGCAGCGCCTGGCGGAGGAAGGGGCCCACGTTGGACGTGCCTTATCACTGGCCACAGCCGTGCTGTATGCGGTGGCTCTGTGCGTGCGTGTGTATGTGTTCTACCTGGATGTGTGAGCAGGCTGTCAGCCACGGCTGGTGGGCCAGCACCTTGTTGAGGTGGTCGAGGTGACGGAGGCGTGGGGGCGCGGCCTCCAGGCCTTGCAGCCACACGGGGTCTCCCCCGACCCTGAGGAAGTGGGCTGAGTGAAGAGACACTAGGTAGGCACAGTGATGCCGCGCCGCAGCCTGGGAGAACCGAGAAACAGAAGACACTCTAACCCCACATTCAACGCTGTCTGCTCGCTCAGCTACAGAGATCGCCCGACCGTGAGCTGTTCGCCCAGGAAGTAAAATTCCACCCACTGTCACTGGCTCACGATCGAAATGAACGGTAGCTTGTTGTAACAAAGGAGGCCATGGGTATTTTTGTGATTTATTATTAATCCCAGAAAAAGGAAGTGGTCGTTTTACTTACACCACACTTCTGTGTTATGTGAATATACCAACAATCTATTACATTATTTGATGGCCAAAATACAGTAGATGAAGAATATGTTTGTGTCAACTGAAGACACTGAATCTAAAAGGCCTTTCATCACAGCAAAATGAGCTACGTTTACATCGCATACGTAATAATTATATTCTAGTTCCCCTATTCCCCTAAGAATTCCCCTAGCATTTGCCACTTGTTTTTGGTGTCTACAGACCGACATTATACATTCATGTTAAACATCGAGCTCACGCCTGTCATGGTAACAAGCAAACTTAAGCAGCAGAAATGTCAATGCTTACGGCATTCCTCAACAATAGAATAAATGAGCGGGCAGGTCCAGCGAGCGTCCGCGCTAACAGGTGGAGCGCTGAACGGCGGCAGCTCGCAGTGCACTGACCATGATTGCGATGTAGTGGCGGTACTGCAGCGGCAGGGGTCCGTCCATGTGCAGGATGTAGTGCTGCGCGCGCAGGAAGCTCTCCAGGTACTGAGGGTGAGAGGCCATCTGCTGGGACACAGCATCCACGCTGCCCCGGCTGGCCAGAGCCTTCATGAAGAGCAGAGAAGAGCGCTCCTTTTCTGTGTTCACCATCACCTGGTGGGGGGGGAACACAGGTTTAGCACATCAGTTCCTTCCTGTCATGAAGCATCCTCATCACCGCCAGGGAGAAAAGTTTGTTCTCTTACTACGTTGGTAATGGGTCGGTAGGCACTAGTCGCATGGGAATTACCAATACAGCAGGCCTACACATACGTTGGTACTTGCTCTCAAATTATAAATGAAACAAAATCTGTCTAAATTCAAATTGCTGTCTCACAGTGGCTCCAGCAAGGTCATTTTCTCACACTTTCCAAAAACACATTACGTATCGAGTGTCGCACTTCGTATGATCCAGTGATCATTTAAAACATTATGGAATGAAACACGGAGAACCGAAAACAAACACGGCTGACACTCTGAAAACAGGAAAAGAACAATCGGCAATTCCTCATTTGGAAGGGGCTTTACATGCAGGGAGCAACCCTAGATGGAAGGAACCTTACGAGGCCTTGCACAGGGAAGCTCCACAGCAGTGAAGCTGAGGCCAAGCACACAAACAGCGGTGAGAATGGGCTGAGGAGGCTGCGGCCAAGAGAAACAGACCCATGCAGAGAGAGGGAAGCTGGCCTTGCCTCATAGAGGCACGCCATATATTACTGTAGCTCTCAAACAATGGTCTCTAGGAAAAGGGCACTTGGGAGGGCCGACTTATCCTGCGCAAGAAATTTGAGTGGCCTGCTTTTAGCCAAGCAGTCCACTACACTGGCAGAGACGTTCCTTTTCAAAAACCACATAGTGCTCTCTAAGATTATCAAGTCCACTCATAGCGAAGGCTCTTCAACCAATGTCAGACAGTCGCAGCGTCTGGGGAATTTGGCTTAGCAGCTGACAACTGCCAGAGCGTGTCACTTCATTTGAGCCCCTGTGCAGGATTTTAACATTCAGCACAGTGTTTATCTGGCTGGAAGCTCCATGTGGTATTTCACTTCTCGCAGCAGCGGCTCAGCCTCCTCCAGGTTCTGAAGGGGGGCTCCTCCTCTCGACCTAAATAGAATCCACGGTGTCCAAGATGGAACACAGGCATGACTTTGATAAGAACACTATGCATCATGACTTAACAAGTCCATACATTGATTTAGAACTCATTCATTGTCATGCCGATTAAACATACAGTGAAGGACTTGAAGAGAGCAGAAGAGAAAATAAAACAAATGGAAAGGGAGTACAACACAGGCTTGGGTGCAGACCTTGACCCACTTTTCTGTATATGGCTGGATTGGCCACAGGCCCATAGCACACAAGAGTGTGTCAGTCAGACTTATAGAAAGAGTAAAGTAAAACGTACGTTGAAACAACAACTTTTAAAGCTTTGCATTGATAATCTAAGACGCTAAATGTATGCCGCTCAGATTGAATATGTGGATAATTTAATATTCACTACCAGTTCAAAGCCACAGCCAAAGTTGAGTATAGGTGTACACAATACAGCTGTTTAAAGGTAACTAATGTATTATAATAATGGATTTTGCATTTTAATACGTTTGGTATCCCTTCATAACTACCAAAAAGGACATTATAAGCAACTTGACAGGCCAATGTCCTGTAAATGTATCACATTTCAGCAGAATTAAAGAGCCAGACAGCAGACTCATTCAATAAAGAAAATCTGTACCTTAATTGAAAAAATAGACAGGATATCACAACATACAATCCAGCAAGTAATTTAGTCATTTCATTATCTTACCCTATGACATTCCTCAAAAGAAGAACTCCAATAATTATTTGGAAAGTAGTAAAAAAAGAGATTTACATTGGGTGTATGGTCTGAGGTGATGGACAACCTGTCTTTGATCTCACAAACATGTCTGGACATAGGCCTTGAAACAGAGTAAAGATATAGTAACCAAAACAGGAACTAAAGTTCTACAGAGCAGACTTAAAGCAGGAAATTACATCCTACAGTCTTACCCACATTTGCAAAATCATGATGTCAAAGCTTAATCATTAGCCATCTAAATCTACACATCAGCAGTTATATTTTGTTAATGTCACTTAAATAAAACAGACAATGTATTTATGATCTAAACATGTAGTTAGAGCTATAAGAAGTAAACATAATTAAGAGAACAATACTATTTATTAAGATTTTAAACCATGTCCCTTCATTAAACTTTACAGATTGACTTGATTAAAACACTGTACAATTCCACATTAGGCTACTGCAACAGACAGTCTAATAAAATGAGAAAATTATACTCATATCACAAGCATTTCACATATGTTTGTGGTTAAAACATTCTCAATTAATCTAACAGGAAAGTGGGTTGGTTGCAACAAAAAAAAAATAAAGAAAAAGAAACCACAGGAATTCTGCATAAGAGGAATTTGACTGCACAGGTGCAGATCATTTGACATTCAAAAAGGCACACTGCCTCCACAACAATAAGAGGTAGCCCTAATTTGTATATTGATCAGCAAATGATGAAAATAAAACGACATTGATTACTTTAAAAGAAGGAAATAAGAATGGAGACCAGGGCTGCCTTTGCCAATAGGCTGACAACACACAGGAGGGCCAACAGAAGGATAAGTATATAGGCTACGGGTTCCATTATCAAGGCAGAACATAGAACAAGAAAAATAACACTAGCATACTTTCAAGGGTGTACAGCATGAGGGGAATTGGTGGACTGCAGAAGGGGGCTACAGATACAGGAGAAGGATATTCAATCTGCATTCCAATTGAGCCTGAAGGGGTTTGTTCACGCATCAGAGTCCACACCGTCCTAACCATCTCTACTCCCTGGCCCTGCCCAAACAGACACACAGAAAGGCCTGTCTTTGGCCCTGCAACCTAAACTCTGGGAATAGTGCAAACCCAGCTGTAACCCAAAGAGTTGGGTAGGTGTGTTAACCACTAGAACAACAGAAACAACTAAGACAAACCATCCCTGATGCTGTATGACAAAGCACAGGGCAAACCCACATGAATGATTATGCCTTTTCTTTATTATACAATAACAATCATTAAAGACTTATACAGAAGCCTGGACATTGGTTAAATAATGCACATTTGTATTAACATAATTACTGAAATTAGATGAAAAAGCACACTTTATAGGCAAAACCAGATATAAACCTCTGTTTTTTTCCACTGTGGAATCATTACCTTTCCAAGTCACAAACAGACTAGATATGGGGATAATTACCATATTTAAATTTGACCCATGACAAAATGATATTGAACGAAGATGTAGATTGCCAATGAAATTGGCAACAGGAATAAAATAGGCATAAAATATCAATTTTACTTCCTAGCACACATTCCTTCATCTGTTGTTCAATATCTAGATGCTAAACTGCAGTAAACATGTATTTGATTGTTCTTAGAGCAGCACCCCCACCCTGTTGCAAAAGGGATAACACCAGAGAAGAGAAAAACAAGTTTGATTGGCAGTCCAGTGCAGCCAACACAACAGCACAATAGAATCCTTTACATTTTGAGGGAGAACTAAGAACTTGTTAGAGGGTCTACACTTTTGTCAAGATTACCGTATTCTCTATATCAGGTCAAAAGACACGCCTAAGATATATAGCTTCCAAGATAACAATTTTCTTTGTACAAATCTTAAGATGAGGTCATTATTCACGCTTTCCCCCACAACATTGCAAGAGGCTTAACACTAGGAATTTAGCACAATTGTTTGGCTTAGTCAGCTTTCCAAATGTCTTGTATAGTTCGCAATACTATAACAAAATAACCATTGGTCTGCCAGGGCACAATGGAGATAGGTGAGACATTTCCCTCTACCTATTGAATGGCAAGTAGACCTACTTCCTTACATGTCACCTCATATGTAACAAAGAATAAATATTCTGATCAGATATCCACTGCATTATAAGACATTTAGCATGTTTTTTCCCATACGACTAGCCTACATTGGCATAAAATTGGAAGCCTTACAATGAAAAATGAATTGTTCTACAAGGAGAGGTGACAATCTTTGTACAAAGGCTACGGGCTACAGTATGCAGTAATAGGCAGTTCCTCAATAGAATGTAATATTAAAACTAACTATTACTCACTCAGTTCGTCAACACAATCCATTATTCAAGTTATATATGGCAGAATTATGGGCTCGCTCCCTTGCTAGCCACAGTACTGTACCGTACGGTACAGTAGCCAAAAACGTCATTTAAAAAGTTTAGACTGTAAAACTGTAATAACGTCTATCGTGTTGGTTGTTAGGTGACTGACTAGTTATTATACGACTCTCGATAGGTTAATTTCGGGGATGATCAAGTGAAATGGCTTGCTTTTGAGAAAAACAGAATTAGGGCAAATGAATGAACTTCTGCAGTTATTTCAGTGTTAGGCTGAAGCTAACCTTAGCCGCTGGCATAATTGAACTAACTAAACCTTGCCGTTAAACATAACAGTCTCGTTTATTAAGTTGACTTTACCTGTTTTTGAACTCTCTGGCATTGGGTTCTCAGGGGATATTCCATTTTTTTCGTACAGATGATCATTTTCCAAAAGAGTATCCTAGTGCATGGATGCGGCTCTGGTTTCCTTGGTATCTTCCAAGCTAGCTAACAAAGGCAGAAACCTACAGCAGTTCTCGCCTACAACTAGTCCATGTAAGATACCAGAGATTGAGTGGAGAAAACCTTCCCAGCCGTGCTGACAGCTCCAGTAACAGTGTGGCCAATCACAGCGCAGGGGGCGGGGTTAGATGACAGAATGCTAATGAGCATCTGCAAACAACAGGCAGGCAGGCATTACTAAAGCACGATATAACCAGACGTCAAGCGACAGGGTTCAATAACCTGTAACATGTAACCAGTAAGTTAAGAGTAGGTGGAGGATTTACATTGACATTTAAACTAGCCTAAGAACAAAGAATGTTTGCCTCCCTGCTCTGATATTAGGTAATTTGGAAATGGAAACCTATAAGCAGACTTGCTGCACTTCACCCACCATTTCCTGTGTATCTTAAACAAACCCAGATGAATATGGGTAAACTCTTGACATATATTGCAGTCATGTCACCCAGTTGGTAGCACTGTGTGCATCTGTGTTCTTCAAATATGCAGTATATAATCTACATGTTCATGAACGAACAAATGCCTGTTGTCTAAAGAGGCATTTAAATAGAATATCTAAATAGAATATCATTAAGAAAAAAAAACAATGATGGATCAGCTTCAGCTCGATTCCATACCCTTCTAATTGACAAAATAAAATATTGTATTTACAAGATTCCAAACACTGAGGCAGATGGTGCTCAGCATTTTGAGTGCTCCGAATTGTGTTTAAGGAAGATGGGAGAAGATACACAATGTAGAATACAATAAAAATAAGAAATCTAACAATATACTGTAGCAAAAAATAATTTATATAGTTGCCTTTACCCACAATTCAATCAAATGGTACAGCTGTTTTGCCTGATTATACAGATAGGTATGCTGTATTTGGCATGAGGCCAAACATGAACTCACCCTTGGCCTTGTGGCAAGATGTAGTACAACATGTTTCATTGAAATACTGAGACTGCTCTTGTATTATAAACTCAGCAAAAAAAAGAAACATCCTCTGACTTTCTGTTTTAACTTTCAGTAAACTTAATGTGTGTAAATATTTGTGTGAACACTTAAAGAGTCAACACCATAAGACATAAATTAAAAATATTTCACAGACATGTGACTAACAGAAATAGAATAATGTGTCCCTGAATGAAGGGAGGCTCAAAATCAAAA
>JAODUE010000002.1:1369537-1384685 GCA_027564755.1 Amblyopsis hoosieri
TTAATTTAGTAATAATCATAAAGGTGACTAACGGCCTATAGGAGTTTAAATAGACTCATATAAACGTAGTGGTGCCCATTTTATTCCATATAATTATGAATTATAAAAAATATCCAAAACTCGTAGGTTCACAACACTACAAATGATAGGTTCTGCCACTTATCTTGGGCCAGTGTTTGATCATGAAAGTCAGGTAAAACAAGTTGATTACCCAAACCACTTTTGCAAGCTTGTCTGGAGCTTTGTGTTCATTCAAAACATGCTTGTGAACTAAAGTGAAAACTAGTCTTGTAGTGAGTGAGGTCCGCCGGCAGTGAACAGCTGATGGCTGGGTGCAGCGCGGGTCGGCCGTGATGCGTTGCTGGCTGTCTCAAAGCAGGGATGCTGGTTCGGTGTCGTCCTTGACCTCCGATGCTGGATGGAAGGGAGCAGATGCATGGACATTCCTATAGCTGGCAGAACCAAAGACCAGTGTCTTCAGGGTTCTGGGTTTGAGACCTTTGAGCCCGCCTGGTCCAATTGTCTTCGCCTGTTGTAAGCCACAGGTACGGTGTAACGATGACGGCCACAAAGTAGATTTTATTTGGTGCTACACAGAGTCTGTAGGTTATGCACTGTGGGAAAACATATGGTTCTGTTCATCTTTTAGGTTAAACTAAACAACTATCTTGTGATTACAAGATAGTGGTTCAGACCACATCTAATTTAAAACCACATTATATTAGAAAAGCCTCTCCAAAAGAAAAAATGTAACTATCCAAAATTCTACTCTGTGAAGTATTAGGTCAAATTAGGTTAAAGGTCAGTTCTGTTCCAGCCGAGTGACTAGGCTATACTTAACTAAAGTTGCATACTGTACATATATAAAAGTGCTGTATCATGAGGTGATAGCTAATACTCTGGGTTATTTACAAAATCGATTTGGAAAAATCTAGAGAGGAGATACAGAAGTAAGAGAGCTCAAGAGACAAAATAATAAAATGAAAAGCATAATGTGTCTCTCTTGGAACACATTGGCTTTGTGGTCTCCCTCGATGGAGCTGCGTTAAAGGGCCGTTTTCTTCCTTCCTTCTTTCTACCCTAGCGGGGTCTTATCTGTTTCAATCCTACTTCTATATTCTAATCCTAATATAACAATTCAACACCACGTCCAAATATCCAATAACTGTTATTATTATTATTATTATTGTGTCAGTATCAGACATGCAAAACAAAGCATAAAATCCAGATTAATAACATGAATGTGATATGTGGAATTGCATGTGGAATCATTAATTATAGCGTTCCCATTATTATGTATATGGCATATGAAGAAGGTTATCTATATGTGGGGTTTAAGGCTACTTAATATCTCCTAAAATGTATTTCTCTAATTTGACCAAGAATCTCTAACAAATGACATTCCTGAACATGTGTAAAAGGGGAAGAGTGTGTGTGTGAGTGCTATTACCCCCAATAAAATGTTGTTTCTTGGGACTGTGGATAGGAGTTCTTACCCAAGTATATAGAACATCGGTATATTTTGTCATGTTCTGCCCTCCGGCCCAGTCTGTCTGTCTTGTGTTTGTCCGTTTCCCTGATGAGCATTTTATGCAGCTATATAGGTCCGTGTATCATCTGATCATTCAATTAGTCCATTCAACCTGATAAACAAAAAAGCCAAAGTTTCTGAAACTTGGGCGATAACTGTGCAGTTTGTCATCTAGTCTGCCATATGACTCTTCTGAACAAGATGAGGGTGTTGTAGCACATCCGTCTGGTGTTGATTATAGCCAGCCAAGCCTATGTTGGGGATTGTGATGATGGTGTTGGTGATGGTGATGATGATTGAGTGCATTTAACTAATGTTGGTTGATTAGGCCTATTGACGTGTCAAATCCATACTGTAGGCTATAAGGGGATACACGATCATACAACACCAGCAGAGGATGATACACAAGTGGCAAAATGTTGTAGGCCTAGCCTCAGTAGCAGCGATCATTTAACACCGCTGGCCGACCAACTGATGCTTGCAAAGCACACTCACCCCTTTAATTTACTGAAGCTGACTTCAAAAATATCCTATAGGCTACATCTTGGCTGGCCATAACAAATTAAAGCCTCTAAATTATTCTGAAAAAACAAAAGTTTAAACACAAGGTATTAAAGTAGAATCACAGAACAGTTGGTCTCTATCTCAGTCTAGTGTCCCCCTGGCCCCTTGCCTGGCAGATATTGTAGCATGCATATAACTATAGGCCTATTCCTATATAGGTAGAATATAAGCGATGGTTGCAAGTGGTAGCACTGCACCGTAGACTTCAGTAGTCAAACTATTATTGTGTATTGCCCAATACACAATAATAGTTTGACAATGAGTACAATGCAATGTAGATGAGAACGTGGCTTAATGCAGAAGATATACAGTAGAGTTGACGTACTAGATAGATAGATAGATAATGTAGATAGATAGATAGATGTCAACTATCTTCTATCTCTATCTTGCTACTAAATCTGTAGATGATTTATACATAGTCGCCAAATTCACCACTTATTTTTCCATCTCGTATTTATTATAGCCTATTCTGGTCAATCTGAATTAAAGGTAAAGTCAGCTATTGCAAGCTAAATAAACTTTTTGTCAAATTCACCAAATATCTCCTCGAATTTTGCTATCTTACCATTCTCTGTGCGTGTGACAAAATTAATAGCCCTGGCTCTGTAAATAGGAACATAAACAAAGTGGCAAACACCGCTCATATCAACACAGCTTTAGCACTACACTTTGCTTCACAATGCATTTATATGTGTGGAGTGGCAGAGGGATATCGTTTTGATTTGAGCTCTAAGTTAGCAAGAATGACTAACCCTGCCTTTTATTACAGTAGAGTAGCCTATACTGTGGAGCCCATGGTTAACTGATCCTTTCTGACCCTTTAATTCACGAGCAATTCCAAAATTCAATTCACACAGATTAAGATAAACAATTTTACGGTCATAAATAAAAGAGCTGCTCATTTATAAAAAATGAGCAGCTCTTTTAATTATGAGCTGAGCTTGTTTGACTAATTCATAAAAATTTGAAATAATTTTACGGAGTCATTTCTCTGCTCACTTCTGTACTGCTAGCTGTGCTGCATGTACCACCACTTGTGCTGGCCATTTTGTCCCAAAAAATAAAATAAAAGGTTAAGCAGTGATATGTGGAATGTTGCATGATATGAGTGAGATGTGCAATGTTGTACAGCTACATCAAGTAAATCAGCAGTTTTGATTGGCTAACAAAAAGCCTTTTAAAGTGCCTTTCCTCTAACATAAGTTGAAGACCATTATGAAGCTTACGTGTAGACCTATTTCAAATGTATGTACCTTATATTAGTAAACATTGCACAATAGTGTGATCTTTATTTGTGACAGTGAAACTATGTTTTTGTATAAAAGGGAAAAGGCATTTCATAACATGATTATCCTCTAAATTATTGTTTCATTTTTGTCATCCCTTCTCTGGGCCTTATGGCACACCAGTGGTAAAAACCATGTTCTTCCGGGCTGTTGTAGAGACGTAAGTTCTTATTTAAAAGAACAGTCTTAGCTACACTGGCATTCACTATCCAAAAATTTGGTAAAATGTCTTGTGGTGTGATGTATCAAAATAAAACTGCCAGAACTGTCTAACACAGAACACTACTGAAGCACACTGCAAAAACTATTATCTAACTGAGAAACAAGCCTGACTAGATTTTAAATCTAAAAACAAGATTACCACACTAATATAAATGGTTTATCTAGTAACTTATATATTTGTACTTATATTTGATAGGCCTTTTTTGCTGTGCACTCTCTGTATGGGAATTAAAGATGGATATACGGTATAGTTTCAGATGCATATTTTAGGGAAAAATCTAACTTTGCAAATGAAATAACAATGTAGTATTTGGACATCACATGCAATGCACACAATTTAAGGAATTGCTGGAGGGAAAAAAAAATCGGCATTGTTCCATGCATGCCCCCATCAGAGCCTGGAACTTAATCCTGTGCCTTGGAGGCCAAACATACCTGTCATATTTCATTGTTGTTCATATTTCACAGCGCACCCTGACTCTTACAGAGTGTGCTGAAAGCTCATATTCAACAGTCTACTGGCAAATTGTTGGGCTTATATTTTTCTGTCGGATATAGGATTATTGAAAGGTAATAAATAATTATGCCAGCTGGTTTGAGGCTGGATAATGGACTGCAGTAGTGAATGACCTGGATAATGACTTTTATGCACTCAGGGCCTCGCTGTTAAAATTAGTATGTTTGTGGAGAGATGTCTGCATATACTCTATGCATGGGCACACAGTCTCACAGCCTGCTGATACATTATATATCTGTACATTACCAAATTGCCTTAGTTACCCCCCCCCCCCCACACACACACACACACACACACACACACGCACACACACGCATAGTTACTAACACATCCAGAAAATGTAACTATGCAAACATTATCCTTCATGATTTTCTCTCTCCTTCATGCAATCTGTTTGAGATGGATTGTTATCTGTGAGACATATTTTAGTCCAACGAAAACATCACTTAGCACTCCAAAAAACACATTACCAATTTTTTTAATATATTTTTTAAGACTACATTTACATAGCCAATAGGTTCTATTGTCTTGCCATTGATAGTAAAGTTTTTTTTTTTTAAAGAAACTAAAACACCGGTAATGTGTATATTGGCGAGCTAAGTGATGTCGTATATGTATCACCTCGGGTCTTAAACCCATTCGTTATATTAAGATCTGCTTTCACAAGCATTAGCAGTTGCTTACAATGGCATGCATGTCTACATGCAAACCCAGTTTACATATATACACACAATCTAAACACACACTAATGCCCATACACACAAAAACTGACGGTCACACAAATCCATGCTGCTGCCGGTATGAGCTGTACACCACAAGGTCTTTAAATATGCCAGCTACTGTATGAGTGTACAGGCTTTGATGGATTAATCCAGTGTGTGATTTAACGAGGTCTACCCAATCTCATCATAAATCATATTAATAATGTGAGGTTCCTATTGATTCTTTCTTTGTAGCCATCAAATCACATTCATTCATGTCTTCCGTCTTCTGTTTCTACTTTAATGAACTACACGGACACGATGAGCAGCTCTTTTGAGAAGTCTTTATTGTGTAGAAAAAAAAATATGACATACGTTTTTAGAAGTGTTTTTCATCCTTGCACCTCAAGGTGACATTTTTTTTAAAGGTATTTGTTTAAACATATTAGCAGGTTTCGGTGCTCTTTAAAAAATGTATGTAAACCCCCAAAAATAAAGCACACCGGCGCTTCTCAAACATTAGCTATATACAGTTGAACAAGTTGGAAAAGAGAATAGAGCTACTGAAAGTCAAGATTACAGTAGTTTTCAAATGTGTACAGGGTCTATCTAACCTTCCTCCTCTTCGTTGCCTAGCACTGTCTATTTCCTCTTTATTTTTGGAGTTTCAGGACTGCCTTTTCATGTCTGCCCATGTATTGTGTGTGTCCAGCTGCGAAATCTCTTAAAGTTTGCGCCATCTAAATGTATATATCGATCATAGTAAATGGAAGGTACAGTATGAATGATGGTGCCTCCTGTTTGTGTGTGTTGATCTGCACAGTGTTGCGGTCAGGCTGTGATCCCTGATAACTGTATCAACCTCAATCAATCTAAGGCTTAAGGAACTGGGGGACATTGCGTTCTCACACACCTGTGTGGCTCACATTTCTCTCAACCATTCTCTACCCAAATATAGACTCAGTAGTTGCACTATGACAGCACTAGAACACATTACACTTAGAAGTGATTACCTTTTATTGAGGTTCTTTAATATCAGTCAAACGGGCAATGAGATTGTCCTGGGCCTTAAACTACAATGATCGTCATTAGTGTGTATTTTCATGCTTAATCTCCAAACCATCTAAACCATCTGAAAATGCATTTGGATTTTAAAATCCAGTTCTAAAATGTAATTCAATGTACCACCTGCGATATTACAATATACTGCATATCATATGACGATAGAAAAACATAGTTTCATATTCTATTATTTATCGTAATTGCTTATATTGTTTTGATTCAAATCAGTTTTTCTGGAAAAAATTTAATAATTTGGTAATTTGTCCATATTTTGCGCAGATTACTCTTGTTGGAATTTCACGGGCGAAGCTTTTATTGCACTTGACTATCAACACGCAGTAGTGTCTCATGAGCAGAGAAAAATTGGTGAGGCAGATTCATACTGAGGCTTATCGATTAGACCTATTTTTAAATTTTTTGGTCCTACTGCTGCAAATTTGTGAAGTAAAAAAAATTAGCTTTCTAGGCTACCTGGCAAAACATGGAATTTACAATTTGGACATAATCACAGTGCTCAGCCTACCGTGATAGAGTTTGAATAAATCCCCTAGCTTTGTATTTGAATATCCAATCTTAAGTTATTTTAAAGAAACTCAGGTTTCATAACACTAGATCGCCATGGTCGCGTTATGTAGTTATATATGGGTTATGGTCGTGTTAGGAAGGATTACAGCAAAACGCTGTAGAGGCTGTATTTATTTTGATTTGAGCTCAGTGTAATACACACTCAGAGGGTGGGGCTGCAGCGTGAACACAGGCCTTGGGGAGGGGGTCGTTGGACAAACAAACTATTTACTCATTGAATTGACAGAACAGGTGATATACATTTATCTATATCAAGATATGAGATATTGGTCATATCGCACAGCCCTAGAATCACTCAGTAAAGAACAGCTAGTCGTATCTTGTCCTATCTTGTGTCTACAATGATGAAAGACATTGAGAGATGTGTGATTTGGGACTGAGATGGAGCATTTGTACGCATCTAGGGTTAGCACCTGTCATCTCTCCTTTCACACTAGCCTGTTTTCAACCCTCTTCTCCTTACCTGTGGATCAAAACACATTTTCCCATCCTGGCTATCCTTTCATACCCCCTTTCCCCCTCCATCTATCTCATTATCTATCCAGTCCACAAGGGAAGTCGTTGTCTTTCTCCCCCTCATTAGTTTCCCTGTGTTGTGGTTTGCATTTCACATCTCTGTCAGAGCCGTTACCACCGCTGTCAGCTCCCTTGATAAGAACAAAGTTGTCCTCTGCTCACAACACCACTAAATGACATGGGAGAAATAAAGGGGAGGGCCACAGCCAAGAGATGGATATTGGGCGGGAAAGCAATGTTTAAAATGTAATGGCGATAAGCAGAGCAAAAGTCTTAAAAACACAGATTTTGATTCCCTTCATGATGTGGATAATAATGCTTTCTCTGTCATCCCTTTATCTGTACAGCACAGAGGTTTCTTATTGGTAGGAAGGTATCAGAGCTACCTCTATACACATCTAGTGGCTTTGCCTCCTATTAGAAATATATCTCCCACGAAATCAGCTAAGCCTAGTATATCAATCTCAAATAAGTTATGTGTATTAAGAGTTCAGAAGAATTGTAGGTTCCAAAGACATTGAGATGCCCAAAGGAAAACAAAATATAACCATAAGTACCACTGAAACACGTCTACTGTATCAGCTATGAGCTGTCAGGACTGACTTTTGCTTTTGTCACTTATTAGTAATGTCCAATCACTGTTGCTGAATGAAACATTTCATAACAAACCAATCAGAGAAGAACTGGCAGAGGCACAGAGGGTACTTTGGAAACCAAGGACAAAATGGCCACTGGTCTGGTGCAGTTACATGTAATAACGGCACCAGACCACAGCCAAAGAAGTGTGTCCATGTGTTATCACGTGTAGGCATAGTCTATGTCGGGAATGCCACCCCCCCTGTACCCACGGTTGGTACCGTACCCAACATGGTTGTGGCTGGTTTGGCTAAGGATCGTGCCGTTTAGGCTCCCAGCTCCATGGTTACTCCGGTAGGTCCCATTGGCATGGGAGGAAGAGGAGGGGAAGATTGTATGGATGTAGGTGACATCCTCCAGTTTGGGCTGTAGGGGCTGATGGGCCATTGCTGTCATCTGTAACCCCATGGGAGGGGCCCTGATTTCCAGAATGGAAGTGTCTTTCTTGGTGCCTGACTCCACATAATCATCATAATGTTTACTGCTGCGCCCCCTTCCATATGAACCAGAGTCACCGGACACGTAACCCGTCCTTTGTCCATACCAGCAGAAAATTCCAAAAATTAGCAGCAGACTGACCAATGCCGTGGCTCCCCCTATGATCCCTGCCAAAGGCAAGACTGCCATTTCTGAGTCCTGCCCCTCCTCAGTGGCATCCCCTCCTACAAGTGGAGCCTCTCCAGTCTCTATTTGAGCACAGGCTGGGGCTAAGTCCTTACCGTCTGTGTCCGCCCTGCTAGCCCTAGATGAGCCCACACTCACACCTCCGATGGAGTCGACTTGTCGTAGCGGCAGCAGGCAGATGAGATAATGGGAGCGCGGAGTGAGCTGAGTCAGCAGGTATTGCATCCTCTCTCCAGGAACCAGTGTCTCTGTGATGGATCCAAGAGCTGCACTACTGCCAAGTCTCAGCCACGACAGGCGGAAGGACGGTGCCGGCCTCGGGCAAAGCCAAGTCACTAGCACGCTATCTGGAGACAGAGGCTTCACAGTCAGTTTCAGGTCTTCCCCAGACACATGCCCCACTTCCCTTGGAGGAAGGGGCATCACCAGGCTTGGCCGCTTGGCCGATAGGGTGAACAGAGAGCCCTGGGTGGGGACCAGGCGGGTGGTGATTGCACTGCCATGGGGACCTGGATCTCCACCAGCACCTATCTCCTTCCTGCCTGTCCCAGAACTGGGTCCTACAGGCGGGCCTCCCTCACACTGCTCCATCAGCCCACTGAGGTCTTTCAGAGCCTGGCCATGAGCCGCCTCAGGGCTCTGGCAGGTCAGGCCTCTTACTGCCACTGCTGCCCCCCGGCTGTGCAGCCAGGCATGGAGCCATCGCAGGTTACAGCCACAGTACCAGGGATTCCCCCGCAGCAGCAGCAACTCTAAGTTCTCCGTGTCTTTCAGAAGTCCCCGTGGCAGGCTGGTCAGGTTGTTACCGGACAGGTCCAGCCTCTGCAGCCGCCGCATCCCATCCAGCGCGCCCCTGGGCACGTGGGTCATGCCGTTGTCCTGGAGATGGAGTCGCAAGAGGTGAGCGCAAGGCAGGTTGACGGGAGGGGCCTGCAGTGAGTTACGGACCAGTGAGAGCTCAGTCAAGTTAGAAAGGCGGGAGAAAGTGTCATCTGCTATGCGAGTGTTAGCCAGCAGATTGCCATCCAGAACCAGGCGCCTCAGGGAGGAAAGACCCCTAAAGGCATGCGTGGGGATGGTACTGATCCGGTTGTCATCAAGACGCAGCTCCTCTAAAGATGCCGGAAGGCCAGCGGGGATACTGGACAAGTGATTCCGAGAGAGAAATAATAGGCGTAACCGTGGAGTCCCTGAAAATGCTCGCTCCTGGATGCTAACTGTTGATATGGAGTTGTCATCCAGGTGTAAACGTTCTAACAAAGGTAGCTTAGTTAGGGAGGAGCGTGGTAACGTTCGTATGTTGTTGTCCTGCAAGTGCAGCTCTCGTAATGAAGGTGGCAGGTGTATAGGAAATTCATCTAACTGGTTGGCATAGAGATACACCACTCGTATGGAATTGCTCTTTTCCAGTGAGGGGGGCAGACCTGCGTTGGTGAGCCGGTTGCTCTGCAGGTAGAGGATGGCAGCTGTTAACGGTAGTGGGGGAATCATGCTGAGGCCACGGTCGTTACAATAGACAAAACCCTCATCGCAGCGGCACACCGATGGGCACACGGTGCCCTCCTCCCCCTCTCCGGTTTCCATGGCAATGGCTGCCGCCGCCAATTCCAGCATCTCGGCCAATAAGGTGAGGCACAGGAGGAGCAGGAAGAGCCAATCGCGGAGCTCAGCAAGACTCTCGGCTGCCATGGTGTTCTACAGCTTCTGTAGAACAGAAAGAATGAGACGTAAACAATTGAAAGAGAGAACAAAAGCACATTTAATTAAGATGTGAGATAGGGGTGAGTCAACAGGCAAGGGTGGTGACAAATTGAGAAAGCATTTTTAGTGAAACTGGTTATTGCAAGAGCAATTCAAATATGTGGTTAGCAGATTAGGTTTATGTTTGTTTATGTTCTAAAAGTACCGAGAGATTTTGTAATTGATTTGATAGACATTATTTGGAGGAAGTCAGTATTATATGGCTCAGCTTGACCAAGCAGAAGTGAAATGGACAGAGAGGGAGAGGCTGAGGGAAGAGGCTTCCAGTGAGTAAACAAGGGAGTTAATAGGGAATAGGGGAGGAAATGGACAATGACAGTGACATGAAACTAAAATGGAAGGGGGTGAGTGAAGGAGAGGAATCAAATTAATTGCCCCCATGTATAATGCATGTTCTCTCTCTTGGTTGTTATTGTTTGAAAGATTTATATAAATAATTAATCAGAACGCTCTCCAAATGTTTTAGCAAGACATTTTACAGAGATGCATTTTTCTGAAACATTAAGGTGTCTTGGTCAACCTTTCTTGTTCTTGAGTGAACCACCACACTAGCACACACAATGCACTGTTTGTAAAACTCTGAATAATATTCAGGGGGAAATTCTTTTGTATCGCCTGGGGCTATTAGATTTGCGCTCACGTGAAATGCTTGATGTGATGTGAAAGCACATTTGATAAACAAAACCAATAAAGGCCAGCCCCCAGTGTATGTTTAAACTCGATACTAGATGCAAAACTGCCTATTGACTGTAGTCAAAATCCATGCAAAGCAAACGAATGGCAACAATTGGAGGGAGAGTGAAAAGAGAAAGAGAAATGGAAAAGAATAAGACAAGTCAGATAAAGGAAACAAGTGTAAACATGTCCCAGGCAGTGAATACTGGAGCCCAAATAAACCAACTTCAATCCAATAGGATTTTCTTTTACAGACCTATCGTATATTAGTTTTGTATCAGCATTTTAACTGTTCTTTAGTGTTTTTCTGTACTTGCTTTTATTTTAGTTATTTAGGATAAAATATATGAATATATATATTTTGTCCTCACTACATTCAGTTTGATTACTCTGCAATTTGTGTCTAGGGAAATCCTAAGTTTTTTTCTGATATCAGATGCCATCTATTAAGGTTTCTGATCAAGCATTTAAAGGTGGAGTCAGCTATTTTAAGATAATATAGTTTTTGTCAAATTCAATGTTTTTCTCCTCATGGTCCGTCTGTGTGCATGCTGAAAAAAGTATCCAGTATTTCTACACAGCCTAGGCTCTGTATATAGAGCCCCACAAACAAAGTGGTGCACACTGGATCTTCATTTGAGCAACTCAAAATAATATAAATAAAGTTCTTTACACTGATCGAGATTCATCATAAACAGTTCCCATCTACAGTACACAAGATCGCACATTCAACATGCTTGTTCAACAAGCTTTGTCCAATGAACACGTCGGGAAAATTTTTTCACCTCCTCGACAGCAGTTTATGTCACACCCCCTGCAGCATGGAGAAGAGAAAAGTCAATGGGCAAATTAAAAGTCTCATTATCAATCGAGGGAATAAGGAATAACAGAAAAACTTTTAATAAGCACAAAACCAACCAACACAGGCATGAAAGCAAAATAACCCGTAAAGGTTAGACGAAACGCAAACACTAAAATACACACTGACAGCAATCATCCACATAGGAAGCAGGTGTAAGAGGCCCTGATTGTCACCTGTCTCAGATCAGCTGTCAGTACTCCGGGGAGCGTGTGCGAGAGCGCGCAGGAATGGTAGGCACTGCCCCGCCCTGGGACCTTGCGTGACACCGATTACATGTATCCACACACACAGACTAATTCTAACAGCGCAGGGTGAGAGCAAGTGCAGACAGACGAAACACACAGGAGTACATAAACAGGCGAGCAACTGCTCAGCGTAATAAGACTCAACAATACACAGGGAATACTCGTAACAGTTGCGTGAACACGAACCGTTCAAACACAGCAAACGCAAACAATAACCCCCTTACCGAAAGTAGTAATCAAGCCATATATGCCCTCACACCCACACGGCTGGGAGCAATCCACTGTTAGCCTGTGTTGGTGTGGGGCGCTGTACGCACACCGGCAAGGCAAACCTGGTAAAGGGATGCGCCGCCCATTGGCACAACCCTGGGCGTTTCACTAACGTTACAGTCATACAGTAAAAAAAGAAGCCAATAGGCTACAAATGTGATTTAGCCTATTGATACCATCAAGGCAAGAATACCACAATTCAACTAAACTGCTGAAATACTGAGAGCCAACAACACTGCTATTTTATAATATTCCCGTGCCATATCAACAAGAAAGCCAAACATTATCAACGCCATATGGAACATTAGGCTACGGTTTGCAGGCAACTCTAATGCGTCGGAGGCAGCGACCACAAGCCGGGTGACAGGAAACACAAACACTAGGGAATATCCTTGATCGGCCGTTAGTTACTTGTAGGCCCGATCACACAGAGACGCTTCGCTAGATCCTGGTCGCCTTGGAGAAAAAACATTGTAGATGGTACGGGGCGCCTGGAATGCTCTCTTCTCTTGCGCATTGTTTGTTCGTTTAGGTAACACTCGGTGTGACAGAGTGGTTCACAACACATTCCTTCACACATCCTTTTTGGAACAACGTGGTATAGGTGTGTGTGTGTTTTTGCCTCCATGCCAGACTAAACCTATGCCTCATGTCCTCTTAATGATCCTCACGCCCATTCTCTCTCTCCTTCTCCACATGCATCTATCACACCATCTCTCTGTGAGTAGCTCCCCCTGGTGTTCTCTCTGTCTCTCTCTCTTCCCTGCCACTCCTGTGTTGATTTCCCTCGTTGGATCAATCTGCATCTGCCGCTGCCCTGCTCGCTTTCTCATTTTCAGCAATTTTCTCCCCCTTCTCTCTATCCTATTGCCCCCTCCCCTAAACATTTCAATCTTGTTCACAAATGGAAGCCATTGTTGTCTTTTTACTTCTGCTAAAACTTACAGTGCGTATGTGTGTGCGCGCGCTAACCTGCTTGATGCTTGATTCCACTGGCGCCTTGTTCCTCGCTGTGATCTCTGGGTGAGAGCCGGTGACTGTCCGTCCGTGTGTTGGTTTCAAGAGTCCTCCAAGAGTGCGTTAGATGCAGAGCCTGGTCCCTTGGGGGCACCTTACACCTCTCAGTTCAGGCGAACACTGCCGGAGATGATGATGTTGGCGATAGCCTGCACTGCACGGCTCAGAGCGGAGTAAGACCAGCATGGCTCAACGTTGCCTTGCCGCCCCCATGTGTGTGTGTGTGTGTGTCTTTCTCTGTGTGATTGTGTCAGGCAGTGGCAGGCCTTCTCTCTTTCTCTTAGGGGGATTTACGCCTGCCGACTCAAGTCATTTTCTGTCAGCGAGCGCAGGCCTGAATGTGAGAGCGGCTCTCTGTCTGCCAAGTTTGAGCAAGCAGTCAGAAGACGGTTCTCCTTGGAGCACTGATCCTGAGTATCGCTATGCTAGTCGTCCCTCGCCAGGTTGTGTCCTCAGCTGGTTCAGTGTCTTTAGCTGTTGTTGGTAGTGCTGTAACGACTATTACAGCATCGCTTTCACACCTCACCGCAGGTGACAGCAGGGAGCCTACGGTCTGTGCTAGATGGTTTAATGGATGGTTGCTGGAAAGTATGGATAAGAGTCGTTGAAACATCTACTGCGTACAGGGTAAAAAAAAGAAGCTAAAGTCTAAACAGAACGTTGTAGGATGTCTATAAGCTCCAGTTCCGCGCAGCTCTCTCACTGTTAAATGTTTGATGGCTCTTTTTACACTTCACTGAGCTTGTCTTCAGAGGCAGTGATGTCAGGTGTGCCTGTGCATGTGTAGTCAGCTCTGGGCTAAATGTTGCGTCGCTCCGCACGCGTTAAAAGGCCTCTGATGGTTCAAAGCAGATGTCCAGGATGTCTGTGGTGCTTTAGAAGGACAATGTGTGGCCAGGTGTTACAGAGCACCACCCTGTGGAAAGCACAAACACAACTATTGGAATAGTTCAAGAAAAGGGCTGAAGTATACAAAACTGAAAATGATGGGCTAAAGGGATCTGTAGTCATCTATTGCAAGTTAATTGTAAGCTAATGCACTTTTATTAAATTCACCAAATAGCACCTCGCATTTCACTATCTTACCATTCTCTGTACGTGTTGAAAACATAATGAACACTTTTTCATAATTGTGTTACTAGTACTAGCTTTTCTAACCGCATCTATTCCAAAGCAACAGAACTCAATGAAATGTGTGTTTTGTGACAGTATACAGTAATGCACAGTGTCCAATATTCAATCAAATAGTATCACATAGACTTGGTACAATGAGATGAAGACATTAATGTTGGTGATATTGGCAACCCTGCCAGTATTAATTTCAGAAAGTAAACAATGTGTTTGGACCACAAAATGGTAACATACAGCAGCAGATGAGAACTTGTAAACAAACCAGTGTACTTCAGGCCTGAGGCAGGGGAGCAGCCTTCTTTATCAATCAATCAATCAATTAATCAAATGTATTTATAAAGCACTTTAAAAACAACCAACATTGCACAAAGTGCTGTACAGGAAACATAAAAGTCTAAAAGTCACAAGATACATAGATCACACACAGTAAAAATACAGATAAAACAATTCTACTCAAACAAATGTCTACCTCTGGTGTCAAAATAAAAGGTGGGTTTTAAGAAGGGATTTAAAAACAGACAGTGAAGAAGCCTTTGTATTGGGCAGAGGTACATCATTCCAAAATGTAGGAGCTGCCACAGCAAAGGCACGGGGCCCTTTAAAGGCCCATTTATGCTTCTGTGTCGTGCTTATGTGTAGTCTACGGCGTAGCTTCGACATATCTGTGTCGACCACACGGACCTGTGAGCGTTTACTGCACATGGGATTGATGTGAAACGGCAAAATGCAGAAGTGCCATGTCTTGTTTATGCGCCTGAATTTAAACACATATTAAGTGAAAATGTTTTGAAACAGGTGTAGCCAGTGGGGAAAATAGGTTGAGGATGTTGTCACCAGCAGGGCACCTCAAAGAAATTCTGCTTAGCCAAGTCAAGTCAATTTTATTTATATAGCCCTTAATCACATTGCAGTCTCAAAGGGCTTTACAACCTACATTTCACAT
>JAODUE010000002.1:1398051-1411498 GCA_027564755.1 Amblyopsis hoosieri
CAGGTGTGTTGGAGCAGGGAGACATCTAAAACATGCAGGGCTGCGGCTCTCCAGGACCAGGGTTCCCTACCCCTGCAGTAGGGTGTTCTTATTTGCTTGGCTGAATATGCACAGTAGTCAACCAAAGGCTGAACGCCGATTCACACGCATTCCAACTTACACACTGAATCAGTCACTGCTGCACGTGGCTCAGTAACCGCACAGTATTTGATCATAGCTGAAAGATTGTCCACCGTCTGTGTAGATACACTACACCGTCGTACGCAGCCATTGGTGGCAGGGTCTACTAGTGCAGGGCAAGGAATCCACTGGGTTCTCATCACCACAACAGGGCCCTGTATTAAAGCTGACAGCTGTATCGTCACAGCACAGAATCCAAGAAGACAGGCAGCGTGGGTCCTAATGCTCGCTCAACGTGCTTCCTGCTAACTCCAATTAAGATGTCCAAAAGTCAGCCTTTCCACTGTTTTTGTTACATAACCGCTCTCTTTTAATTTTCTCCCAAATGTGGCAGCGCTTCCACATGGAAGAAGAAACCCATTTGGTTGATTCCGCATTAAAGTATGTTCCATGTAACGCCATTCAGTTGTAAATATAGGAGGCACTGACAAACTAATAATAATAATAATAATAATAATAAATTATATTATTATATAATATATAAAAAACTATATATAATATTAATGTTAATAATTAACCCTGATTAAACAGCACACTGTGCTCTCTGACAACTGTTATAAACACAAGCAATAATATTTTATTATTATATATTATATTATTTAAAACGTAAAAAAATAAAATAAAAAAATAAAATAAATTATTATAGGATATTGCTCAATAACTGCCGCTGTATCATGTGAAGGGGAACGTTATGGGTCATTGAACATTGCCTTGGATGTATATCTGTAATAAGCAGTAGGCTACAGCTACAGTATACCCTAGCCTAGTGGACCGATAGCAACATCTTCACCACTAGAGGTCGGCAGTGCCCTGAAATACACAGAAGAGTAGACCTACATTTATAATGTCCCACAAAAAAAAACATTTTCCACTCAACGTGCAATACATGCTTTTATTGCTATTATTGTGCATTGCTGTGCAATGAATAATCAACGTATCAAACATGATATCGTTATTATACTGTAAAAGCTGTGATAAAACGTATGCACAATCGTGCACGTATTCTACATGTATATTTGAGCTCATAGCAAGCATGACGATGTTCATTATTTCTTTTTTTACACCTTGTTTGTTTTCCTTAGTGGGTCATAGGACCTCTCTGTCTGCAGGTCAAACTGCAAACTCCGCCGGCGGGGGGAGGAGCGTAATCTAATTTGCATTAATATATTCGTGCGTCAGATGACACCAGGCCACTTCTCTCTCTTATAGCTGCCAGTGGCAGAAAATAGCACCAGTCGCTTGTAAACGTAACGAGGCTCACATCACTGCACGGTACTCTACGGCATAAGCAGCAGCATTAACAACAGACCGCTCGCTCGAGTTCGTGCATCGATCGTGATTCAAGCTGAAACAAATCCCGGATTTATTATAACAGGTTACCAAACCAGTCGCAAACGTGGCGAGAAGTATCATCCAAACGAGTCTGGTACTCAACATGAGCACGGAGATGTTCAGCAAAACACCAATGGAGGTAGCTGTTTATCAGCTGCACAACTTTTCCATATCGTTCTTCTCCTCGTTCCTGGGGGGAGACGTGGTATCGGTCAAACTTGACAACAGGTAAATATGCGGATCGCCTAAGGAGATGCGAACGCGATTTTATGCAGCCTACAGTAGTATGCATCTCGCTGAAATACCTCTACCGTAATCTACACCGATGTACACTACTACAGTAGGCCCTTAAGTAGCCTGGTACGCCTCCATTAAATACAAATGCAAATGCGAATAATAATACATTGGGCGACATAATTACCAATGCACAATTTCTATTGTCGCATTAAGATATCATTGCGATTTGATGCCTGCTGGCAGGGTATATTTGGACCATGCACTGCGAAATATGAGGCGTTTGCTGTATAGAACAATAAAACAGGGCCACAGCCCTGTATTGTAAATCCTCAACTATGCAATAAATGCAATCCATGCCTTAAAAGGAGGCCATTAGATCGCTGGGTCAATGGTTTCTGTTTCATTTCTGAACGCTATCTTTGTTTGGGGCTGCCATGCACTAAGGCAAATTCACAAATTGATAGTTCGCAGGTTGCATAACCGATTCTTTGTATAGAAAACGACAGTCGTGGTGGTCAGGTGTTTTGCAAATGCTTACGTGTTTCTGCTCTTTTTACAGTGCCTCTGGTGCTAGCGTTGTGGCCATCGACAACAAGATCGAACAGGCAATGGTATGTTGAGATAACTGAGTAAATGCAACACAACAAAACAATGTTATGCATGGCTAGGGCTACAGAGTCTCTTTATATGGTATTCATCATACCTCTGTAATGAACATGCAACATTCTATGTGCATACACATTTTGTTGACAAATTACATTAAAAAACCAGTATGGCTTAAGCGTTTTGCACAAGGGCACTTCAGCAGGTTATGTGTCTAGCATGAAACCATCCCATTGGTTAGTAGAGGAGTCAGACTCGAACCATTGGCCTAAGATGCGCCTCAGTTATACAACTGAGCTAGCAAAACATCCTAGTCCCCCATCGACCCTGTTGTATGCTTGCACAAAGCCTCATGATTCTCACCACAGCCATGTGCATTTTTGCTGTCCATGTTGATTGACAGATACATATTTATCTTTAACGGTAGACTCCAGAGTGATATAGCACTTTTCATACAAGGTTGCAGCTCAAAGTGCTTCAAAGTTAAAGAGAAGAAAAAATGATGAAAATAAATTGACAACAAAACAATAATAAAAAATAAAAAAAATTGACAGGATATTGCAAATGAGATGGTACATGATTAATTTATTCCTCACAAAACAAGCCTAACTCAAACCACTGATTCCACCCCAGAGGCAATATAAGATATAAATCAAGTGTGTACCTTTTTTTTATATTTTTATTTTACAAATGAAAATAAATAATATGCTATATCTTCTATTGATGACAGCATCTCAGCACCTGCTATCAAGACTTATCAAAATGTGCTAGCCTGCATCAGTCTTCTAACCATCTCTCTCTCTCTCCCCCCCTTCCCTTCGTCTGACAGGATCTCGTCAAGAACCACCTGATGTACGCGGTCCGCGAGGAGGTGGAGATCCTCAAAGAGCAGATAAAGGAGCTGGCAGAGAAGAACAACCAGCTGGAGAGGGAGAACAGCCTCTTGAAGAACCTGGCAAGTCCCGAGCAGCTGGAGAAGTTCCAGTCGCGCATCCCCTCCGACACGCTGCTCCCCTTGGACAACCAGCCCGACCTGCTCTCCCCAGAGACCCAGCCCTGCTCGCTGACCGCCGGCTCTGCGGTATAGGTGGCTCTGCCTCGGGCGCTGGGCAGGGCCACTGCCTTCTCTCAACCAGTAATGGACCTTCCCATTTTTGACGTTAAGCGTTGTTCCGAACGAATGCCTCCGCCAGCCGAGTGCGCCCTTCGATGCGCGAAGGGCTTCAAAACCTCGAGGCGGTGAAAATGATGCACGAGTCACGTTGACCACTGTAGACGCACAGGGAAGAAAAGTAAAAAGCACAACGCAAGAACTCTGTCAAACCTCGTGATCTTGTTCTTTTTTTTAAACATTTCTTTTAAAGTCTCTCCTTGTAGACAAAAGCGCTGAGACGGACAGGGGGGCTGACTGTACGCCACCCCTCGAGCGCTTGCTTTCGGACAGAGGGGAACCACCATTCCCCCGCCCCACCCTTGCCTCTTCTGACCAGCACCCCTCCCTCCAGAGAGGGAGGGGTCTGGAGGTGTGATTAGGGCTGGCCGCCTTAAAGGTGCTGCTGGTTCTGAGGAGAAGGCCCGTCGAGAGGGTCCTCTCAAGACCCCCCGCTGACCCCTAAGCTTGTGGATTTGTCCCATCTCAACACAAGACTCAGTGTCAGGCCCAGTAATTTACCCATAGTTCATTGCTCTCATGTAATTGTACATTTAAGCATAACAAGAATAACCAGATGGACAGGCGAAGATAAAGGTGGAGATTAATGCAGTATAGCTTTAGCTTTTTTTTGGGGGGGGGGGTGATGAGAGACTGCTAAAGTGGACATTTCTGCTGGTAATGATTCATAACATGTAATGTTTATATTCTGTGCCGTTGGGGCTTGCTGCTTATGGGGAGGAGGGAAACAAATCCTGCTTTAACTTCAGTTTTTGTTTTGTGATTCTGTACAAAAATAAGCTTGTAAAGAAAACAAAAATATGAGCTTTGTACATTGTTCTGTAAAGACTTTTGTTTTTATACTGGGGGGTTGCCTAATCCCCACCTTGCCTAGATCTTCAATTTACATGTACATTACAACAAACAAGACGTTTCAGAGTAGTGAAGATGGCAGGCAAGCAAGCAGTGGCTCATCATCTTGTTTTTGTTTTAGTTTTTTTTTTTTGCTGCAAAAGCACTCCTTGACAGAGTATACCATGGCTCCAGTTCAGTACCAATGTGAGAACAATGGCATGACAACAGTGCCTGTCTGTATTTAGAGAAAGAGGACATTTCCTTGCCGAGCTCTGTTGTTTTTGTTATTCACAAGCTACCAAAGACTTCACCTCATACTGTCAAAACAACCAGAAGCCGAGCAAACCAGAACCATGTGTTGAACTTCACAGGGAGAAGTCTGTTAGCTAGCACTAATGTTTTTATTTGTTTTGTAAAGATAATGGTATTGTTGCTGTTCTGTATCCTTGAAACAGGTGTTCACTATGGCGTATGGATACAAATGCACATTTAGCAATAAACCTTATGTTTACATAAGACTGAATGATTTTGTGTACCTTTCTTTTTTTCTCCTTTCCCAATTCCTGTTAACACATGGCTTCAGAACATATTGGAAACAAACCATCTGCTGGTTTATGTAGTTTAGACACATGTAAAAGAGCCTAAATGAACTGACGGTACACAATCCTAGTGTCACGCAAGGAGATTTTACTCCTACAAAAAAGCTTTGAAGCTCTGAAAGTCAATATATTACACAAATGGCAAGCGTTTAAATGGCACACAGTTTTAGCACTTAATTCTCCCTCTGAGCTTAACACACCTACAGTATACAATGTGGTGAAAATACTATAACCTTTCCAATAACTGAGTATTCTACAATATAGACGTGCTTACATTCATAATATTCATTGTGATTTTTGAAGCTGAGTAGCCTTTTGTAAGTATGTAGATGATTAATACACTCCAAGAAGACTATCGTTTAGCAACAGCAAGTTCACACACTTAAGCCAATATCATGGGTTTAGCTAATAGCACTGCAGTAAAAATAGATAACTTCCAAATGGAAAAGGAATTTGTACAATGGGAAAACGGTTTGTTCCCACTAGTGTTTCCCCCTTCTGATGCGCTGGCAGCCATTCAGTAAACTTGCGTGTAACTGGAGATGTTGCCGGTTCCCTGGTGTTTAGACCAGGACTGTGGCATTCTACTGAGTTACTGAGTTCAGCCCAACCCACTAATACCCACTAGCACAGATCAAACCGTGAAAGAGTAAACACAATGTTGGTGTCCTTTTTTTTTCTCTCCACCGGTCAGGAAAAAACAGACAACAGACAGGAAACCCCGTCCCCTTCCACGTTTGGTGCTCATTTAGTTTCTAAATGCACTTCCTCTAAAATGATCCTGAAACCCAATGTATGAGACAGATACAACCGGTTTGTTAGGACAGATACTGTAGTGGTAGCGGTGTTATTCGTTGCGTAGACAAATTCTTTAACTTTTTTTGTCACGGACTATGCTAGATTATAATCAGTGTTGGGCAGTAATTGTAATACTATTACGTTTTTCAGTAACTAGTAGTGTAACTGATTACTATTTCCAAAATGGTAATATTACAATTACTAATCCAAGTAATGCAGCATTATTGAGTTACAAGCACGAGGTTTCTGGTCAAAACTTTCAAATGTAGTAGACTAATTGAACCGACCTGTACAATCATCTGGTTTGAGAGGCTGCAATGTTTTCACTGTGGCTGATTGTTGACACTAAGGTTCATTATTGTTCCAATAAAGAGGATTCAATTCTTAAATGAGCTGGCTACACAGGTTGTCATTTTTCATAAGGGGCGAGGCAGGGTAGTGATTGTGAAAATAATATAACTAGTAAATAAACTAATTACTTTTAATACCCAGTAATAAGTAAAGTAATGCTGTTACATTGTGAAGATGTAATAGGTATATAGTAATTTATTTCTATTCCTGAGAAACTTGCCCAACACTGGTTATAATACAGATTATTCTAATCCTTGGCTGGCACTATGCATAACCTAGTGCATATGACTGGAAATGTCCTTGCTGAATGTAATTATTTATTAATAGCTGCATGGCTCTGAAACACAGTGGAACATGCAGTTAACAGTACACACACTATGCCACAGGCACTTACAATTTCAGAACAAATCTGCAGACAATTACGATTTTGGCCTGAAATTTATATTTATATTTTGTGTGTAAGTGTGATTTTGTATTATTTCCCAAACTGGTTTACAATTATAATTTTTTTCTCAAGGTGTTTATTTTACTGAAACTGCTGAATAAATATCTGGTTCGAAGTTCAAATAAAGTTATAAATAAGCAGCCCTTGTTGTTACAAGCTCAGTAGGAACATCCTTATTTTGCAAGAGTCACCATTTGTTCTGCTCCGTGTATCAAGCTGGAAGCGTTATCGGTGCCGATCATCATTGGCAGGTGATTGAAGCACCTTTAACTGTTCAGAACAACAAATGTTTGGACAGTGATGTTCAAACATGAATTGTTGTCTGCACCATTAGTCGATGCCAACATACTGTTTTATACTGATTTATTTATTTAGAGTTCCCAGACTAGTGTGCAAGGAAAGGTGAAGCTTGCAGAATCACCATGGTTTTTACTAAGGCTATTTCTATACATGCTGCAATTCAAACTCACAATCACTAGAGCACTGAAGCTTGTTTTGATCTCACTTGTCCCATTGGAATTTTGAGTCAGGTCATTGCTAGAAAGCCCAACCTTCTTTGAAGTGGAGCTCAATATTACAAAGCGATGCAGCCCTTCTAAAAGTTTCTCTGGAACTTGCTTGGCGACTTGTTCCAGGGGCCTCTTCAAAACAGGCAGGCCAGAGAACAAGTTGTGCTGCTGGATTAATGTTGTTTTGCTTTGAGAGAGAGAGAGAGAGAGAGAGAGAGAGAGAGAGAGAGAGAGAGAGAGAGAGAGAGAGAGAGAGAAAACATCTGTTTCAGATGGAAAACATAGCGGGTGCGCTGAGAGAGGCAGGCCCTGCCTAAATGTGGTTAAGTTTGCATGCAAGGAGATCATTTCGCCTGACTGACTTCTTGCAGACATATACAATGAGTGTGTGTATGTTAGAGATAGGGGTTGCATGGAACAAACTCTGACAAACATTCATGGACTGTTGGTTACACAATATTATGTATAATGCAATGTTTTGGAACAACTCATCATGAACATGGGTTTATTAACATGTTCATTAATTCCACTACTTTATCAATTTGCAGAGCTACCTCTTAAAGGCAGGGTCAGAGCTCAAATCAAAACAGTATCACTCCGCGGTCCTCCGTGGTGGCCCCTCACACGTCGAAACGCATTGTGAAGCAAAACGTAGTGCTACGGCTTTGTTGAGCGTTGTTCGCCATTTTGTTTATCTTCTTATTTACGGAGCCAGGGCTGTGTAGAAGTATCAGATTATTCTTTCAACACGCACAGAGAACGGTAAAATAAGGAAATGCGAGGAGATATTTGTTGAATATGACAAAAAGTATTAGCTTAGCATTTAGCTTGCAATAGCTGACTATACCTTTAAAGTGGACATGAACCGTGACCTCAGTTAAAATGATACCCCTGGAGTTTCAGGCGGAGTCAGGTACTGCAAAGATGGCGACGGCCAGAGACAGCACAGCACGTTGTTCAAACCCGTTCTTGAGAAAACTTATGGGTGATGCCATGAAGGGTTTGTCCATTTTATATATACAGTCTACAGTACCCTGAACTTGTTACCCGGCAACAAGTCTGTTGTAGCTTCTCATTCAAACCCGGACATGGAGAGAACCTTCTCAGAGCTTCCCTGAGATGACCTTTCCCAAGGAATGACCAATAAGAAAGCTCTTATTTTGTACTTTTCATATGGAGAAGGTTACATTTGTACCATCAAAGTGGAATGAGGAATGCTTAGGAAAGCCTGCTTGCTAGTTTTCAATGAAGAAGCCCCATCCAAAGTAAAACATACACATACACATCATATCTGGAGGCCATCTTGATAAAGACATCGTAAAAATGTAATTACAGTATGGTCAGACACTTTCCCAGATACAAAGTTCTGTCAAATATGCCAATTCTGAATAGTGAGCAGTGGCAGGTACAGTACTAGTCACCACTAGGAACAGGGGTACAAATGTGGGTAATTCTGGTTTAAACCTGGTTTAAAACTTCCCTAAAAGTTAACCACCTTAAGGAAGTTTAGCATGTAACCAGACCAGGAAGTGAACTCCAGGCAACCTCACCAAAATTAAATCCTAGCAGATAGGCAGGTTCCAATTGCACCAATAATACACAAGAAGTAAAATACTTTCAGTGGATACGATTAAAAAGACACTTTGTTCAAAGTGAAAATATAAAATAAATTGCCATAATCATAAATCAGACATATTTAGTTTGTAAAATGTTAATTAATGTGAAGACTTACAGTAAATAGGAGAAACGTGTCTCTAAAGCTAAGTGACAATACTACAATGTTTCAAGCATTACAATGTTGAGAACATTCTTGATTATACACTCAAGCCTTATCACGTCATAGATATTAATCATGTCTTTCATGGATTCCAAATATGTTAGGCAAAATTCAGCATTGTAGGAACAAATAGTTGAATGAACAAACTAATGTATTTATTACCTTGAATGATTACAATGGTTTTTAAGAACATAAGGCAGACGATTACATTTTATAACATTGGTATTGATAAAAGAGACCATTTTGAGCAAGCTTTTGCAGGTCAAAGCTCTTTAAGAAAACATGGTAGTATAAAATGCAGCGTTGATGCAATTACACTTTGCACAGATGAGCAAAGTATGTCATCATTCCTATATGTATCCTAAAAGTATCTGAGACACACAGATGTGTACAGCAAGTTACTTAATGACAGAATCAGTATTCCCTGTTCCAGGGCATCTAACCCTAGATTTCACTACAGTGAATGTCAACTTAGTCAGACTTTTACAATCTATTTGTAATTGCAATTAAGAGTGTAGGTGTGATCCATATTAACAGAAACAGGACATATTAAACCTTATCATAGCAGCTATGCCTGTCTGTCATGACATGCAGAGTAGCTAAATGTATTTGATTTATTATTTTGCATAACATGTTTAAACATTCAACTATATACTGTAGTGTTCAAACAATCACAATGAGTTAAAAAAAACTAAATGTATTAAAATAGTTAAAGATAAAAATAATAGGCTACACAATATTTTACATACATGCTCAAATGCTCAAAGCTATTTCAATCACTCCTGCATTGCTTTGACATGCAGTACAGACCGTTTTTGTAACATTTTGTAACATTTCTGGCCCAACTTACTGGGGCGTGTTCATATTTTGAAACAGGACTCCACAAAAAAAAGTGCATGGGCAATATAGGGGGAGGGGCTGAGAACCACATGAGTCAGATTGCTATTACATTAATACTCTCGGTCGACAAATGAATGGCTCTCAATCAGGCTTCTGCAAAGCTAGATGACAACACATTCATTTGAAGCAGGCTGTGTTGTTGGAGCAGGGAGACATCTTAAACATCCAGGGCAGTAGTATCCCAGGACCAGAAACCACTGTCCCAGACTGCACACAAGTTCCACACTATTTCGTGAACAACTCGCTTCACAGTTGGCACTGATGGAGGAATATGTTTCCATAACAGTGGTGGGGCTGAGTAACACTGAGGTTACAGCACAGAACAACGTGTTCTCTGTGGGCTGAGGTTTTTATCTTCCTGTGGGGTTTCTGGGGCTGTGAACTTCAGGGCACTTCATACATGTTCAATCTGTCGAGACCCATAGAGCTTTTGTGGATTAGAAATGGTTGTTTAGATAGTTTATAGGGGTTTGGGAGTTTGACTCCAGCCAATGTCATGGATTGCTATGACCTGCAAGCAACTATGAGCAAGATCCCTTGAACAATTCATGTTCAAATAAAAGATACAGTATCAAATGTTAGATTTGAACCACTCACCTGAGTCATTCCTTATATTTTATATAAGAGTAAGGTATAATGACATTGCAAGAAATATTAATTAAATAAATGTAGATTCCAACTCCACGAGTAAGGTCACTGTACAGTATATTGAAAATATTATCATAAGCCAGCAACCACAAATATGTAACAACATATTGCTTATTTACACCTAAAATACTATATTACAGTTTGTGTTTGCTCAGAGCTCAAGCTGTGCAGATCACACAGCTAAATATATTTAGTCAAAGAAAAATAAAACAAAAGATATTCACAACATCTAGAAAGGAAAATGGAAACTTAAGACTATTTGTAAACATACTTATATTTCTGGCATTGACGGATTTTGTTGCAGCAAAACTGCAACTTTAACCTATTGGTCAAGTCGAATCTTTATGGATCTAACATGTCATAAAGTCTGAAGTTTAATGGGATTCACAGAAACAAAATATACACACGGTCTAGACAAAGGAACTCAAGTTTATAGTGACCATGGGTTAATTTAGTTACATAAAGCAGTTGCATAAATTAACCTTTTTACCCAAGAGAGAACATAATGTTTTGAATGTGAACATAAATAGACACTGTACTTTGTATTGCATTCTTAGAACTTGCGTAACTGTCCATGGAACATTAGTAATGTTTATTCCATCCATGTTTATTAAATGTCTCTCTTTTAATATGCGAGGACAAGTATGTTTTTAATATTACTTGTTTTCTTGATTCTCCACCAAGACAAATTCCTTGTATGTATACTCTATGTACCTTTTTGAAATACATTATATTCCGATTCACATAAGATCACACAGCCCAAAAGGATTTGTCACTTTACAAGTGTTACATACCTTAGCCTCAGGTCAGTACATAAGAGCATTCTGTGCATTAATAAACACTGCTGTCAGCACAATGCAGGCAGATAATAATGTGAACACAACATTAACACTTGGCACTTAATCAGATGACAACCCTAGGCCATTTAAATGTCACAGTACATTTAATAATTCATAATATTTCTATTACTGTAAACACATTACATGCTGTACTGGCTTTGCTTCAAGAAACCATCATAGAACGTGCCCAAAAGCGTGGAGTTAAAAACATGAACTGTATTGCCAGTGGAAGCCCAAGTTATGCCTCATATGGTCACTGTTTATGTTTTAAATACAAGTATGTCTGTCAAGGGGTGGACAGAGAGGATATGTCAGGTCTAGACAAAGCAGGAGTTTCAATCCAAACAATGTTTTGACAAGGCTGGTTTCAATATTTCAATAAATATATACATGTTTTAATGAATTCATTATTAAATGTATTAATTAATAATAATACAAATAATAATCAAAATATAATAAACTTTATTTATACATACAGATGCTGCAGCTCAAAGTGCTTTAAGAAATTAATAAACAAAATATTTGTATTATTATACTTAATATAATAATTCACAATATCAAAATGTATGTAACATAAATGTGTAATTTCACACGATAGCTCTTTTAATATCTGTTTGTTTATGCCACAATGTCTCATGTCAGCGCAGGTAAGACAGTGTCTGTCGTCGAATGGGCACAGCTCATTGGCTCAGTGAGGGGACGAGGTGTCAACTTGCCGACCAACCAGCTCAACAAACAGCATTCCCAGCTGTTCCACCCCGGGCTAAAGCGAACATGGAAGGGACAGGGAGGATAGCATGCGCTATTAGCTCCCCTGCTCTGAAAAACCATTAGCTTAGTGGCTTCTCTGACAGGTTTTCATCAAGGGAAACCGGGAAGTCAGGAAGAAGTTTTCAGAAGAAGTTTTCCAAAACTTGTCAATGATAAAAATGAAAAATGCATTTGAAGAATGCAAAAAAAAAAAAAGCTGCTGTCAATGGACATTACAGTATGTTATCCCATTAAGCATCTGTGATTCTTTAAGTGTCTTGGCTGTCCTTCACCACCTTAACCCACATTCTGCAGAGGCCATGTGAGAGGCTGAACATTGCTTTCTAATTCAGAGCGGCTCCACATTGGCAGTCGATAAGATTATGTTATAAACATAAGCTGGCTTGCAAGAGGTGTTTCTCTACTTACGGGTGACTGGGATAGGGCCAAACTGTACGCAGTGAAACTAAAGACGTTTCTATATGCGTAAGCAACCTTAAACATACATATTCCCCCATCCAGCCATATCCACATCACACGCAACCACACACACACGAAAACACTAGCCCCCTTCTGCAGATGCAAGCATCCCACTCTGCTTTTCACACTTAGACACACACACACACACACAAACGCACGCACGCACACAAGGGGTCTTCTGTATTGGCAGAAAGCCTCCGCTGCATTCTCTTCCACGTGGCAGAGGGACCATCCGTTGCTATGGTGACCGTGGCTGGTGTTTCAGTCAGGAGGTTGGGGGGGAACACAAGACTGAAAACCACAGCAACGCAACAGGGCTCGCACGGTACCTTGACTCACACTGTAACCCGGTGTGGTTGTCTGTGTTATTGGAACTGTAGTATTACAGGGCTAATATACAGTGTAGTGTGGTCACGATTCATTATAGACCATAATGCAGGGCGCAGAACTACTTCCAATCCAACTCGGCATTGTGTTAATACACAATACGCGTCAGGCAAAACGATACAAGCCACTGGAACTGTGACTTTGATACCTTTTTTGAAACATTAATACTTACATTCTAGTAATTATTTCTCTGCCTGAATCATCAGTCTAGGCACGGGAATGCACTGTTAAATCTTTTAATCTCTATTCATTTGTCTACAATAACATACACACATACCTGGTTTGGGCGTCGTTCAAGTAGCTATTTGACACGCATAAGAGATGCCAAGTGACAGTATGGACGTGACAAGCGCTCTGGAATGTCTGCAGAAGTAGTAGTTCATTGGCTTTCATCAGAGTTTGTGTTTTGGAACATGATTTTGATGTCTACGGTATGCAACAAAATAACAATTCTGCACTGCAAGGAAATAAAAATCTGTATGTGTGCATGTGCAGCTCCATGCATTTGTCCCTTTTCATACATGTTAAGCAATATAAAAGTAGTACTAATGTATGTTAGTATGCTTTGTATGCACATAAAGTGTATATATATATATATATATATATA
>JAODUE010000002.1:1425711-1442189 GCA_027564755.1 Amblyopsis hoosieri
GTATATATATATATTTTTTATAGCTGAAAATTACAGCTACATATACTGTATATTTTATAGCTGCAATTTTGCGCCATTACATACAACCTTCTGTATACATCAGAAAGACTGAATGGGACTTCATGGGGCTTCTCTAATGTCAAAGTCTGCAGTTTCTCAAGAAATTCAGCTACAGTGCTATTCATTGTAAGATAAAAGCATTTTTGTAAGGGTGTCATTCAAACTCATCCACACAACATTGCTCTGAACCCTTGTGTTTTTTATTGCCACCAACATGGCTAATATTAGCTATAGCCAATGGTTGCCATATACAAATATGTATGTACAGGGCAGGGTAGGTTACTTTTTACATTTTATCCGTTCCAGTTTCTAGTTATCAATTATCAGTAATGTAATTTTTGTACCTTAATTTTGTAACATAATCATATTCCTTTCTGTTACATTTTGATTACTCTCTAAAAAATAGTTATTTGAAACGGCATCTCACAGTAATGTGTATGTAAATTCCCGACCACACCATCCATGAATTCCTAATTCCAGTATCAGGACCGTACTGACTGTAAAAAATGTTATATAACATTCAACACAGAGTAGGATATTTGACTACGATTCTGCTACCACATATGGCTATCGTATGATAAGGATAGAAACAGATTTTGTGCTCACATTAAAGTGCACTGGTATCTGTCATGTATCACGTATCACGTACAGTTTCAATGTTTAGATAAAGTTGACAATAGATATGTCAGACTGACACAGATATGTCAGACTGACACAGACTGATACCCTCCTGTTCAATTCATACCCATTTATTTCCACCATAAGTACAGACATTGAGATAACAAAAGTAATTGTATACTTTTCATTACTAATGATGGAGCTTGTGGCTATAGAAAAAATAAAAATATTTTTTGAAAAGAAAATAAATGCTTCCTGAACATGTTAGGCTAATAGCAAGCTTTTTACATGTTTAAAAACGGATACAAAATTATATTCACTGAACCCAATGCTCATAGATAAAGTTATAAAGGACTGTAATATCATAATGATTACTGTAAAGTGACTGTGATGTTCAACCACTAATGTTTAAAATGTCATACAGATGCTGCATATGAATAATTTAGCATTACATCACATGTTGGTTAATGACAAAATTGGGCCTGTTGTTCCTTAAAAAGATAATGATTTTCCTCTTAAAAGCTAAATGTTTCTTCTGCATTTCACCAGGTCAGCACTTGAGAACACTTGTTCTATTTATTTCAGCGACAAAATGTCAACAACAATAATGGTTCCTAAAACTATGCACTCTTGTACTCTAAACTTTTTGTAAAATGGGCACTAACTGTTTCTGATGCAACAATAACACATGGTCACAACAAGCAAATAGTGGTGAAATCGGTCTCCCCACAAACAGCTCCAAACAAGATAACCTGTACTGTAATTTCTAAGAATATCTCCCAGGAGGTAAAGATGAAATCTCTGCATGGATAACAGCGGCTGCCATATCAAACGTTGGTAAAATACCTTTGAGCTTCCGGACTCTTGTCTGTCATTTAGATTTGAATATATGGCTCAGTGATTAATGTTGACTCAAGTGCCACAGTGTTCATGATGTTCAGATGATTTGAGCCTGTGTGGGCCATTCCTTTCAAGTAAGCATGCAGAACATTGTTTTATTTGCCATGAGATACCGCCGTCATGCCATGAGATACCTCCGTCATATATGTAATGAGACATGACTTTCTTGTGTTATTTTTTTATACAATTTTAGATAATCCTTTACATATTGCTAAATCACTACAGATGTTCTGGACAACTGGATAGTATCTGCTATACCATTATATCAGAGACTGAATTCTGAGACATCCTGAATGGTTTAGTAGTTCATTAGGTGAATAGTTCCTATTTAGAAGGATACAGACGGTTGCTAGAAAGGAAAATGCTTAGCCCTTCCTCAGTTATTCATGTCTGACGCAGTAACCTCATTGATCCATGTATAATTGAATCAGTAATGCTTTGCTTTTAGCCATTAATATTTATTAGAACTATCCCCTTGGAAAAATATAGGGGTCTGGGGTATAATTATCAAAGATTTATACTGTACATCGGGAAATCACAAATGTGGTGATTTAATGATCACAGTAAATAAAACAGCCTATACTCTATGTTGAAATAACAAATAAATGTTCAGATACATGTTATCTAAATAATAGTTATATCAATGATTATTAATGTTGTGTGTGTGCGCGTGTGTGTGGAGGGGGAAAGGGGTGTCATGGCTCAGAAAAAAATTAAATTAAACCTTATAGCTTTTCACATGTTTTCAGCTCCAACTATTCACTATACCACCTGCTGATTCAATACATTGGAAGCAATACAGAGGTACAGTAATACATTCTGAAATAATTGAATAATGGAAAAGCTACACAAATAGCAAAAGCTCTATTTTAATGTTTTATTGCCCCTCACACATCAGGGATATATTTGAGATTGCTGCAATTGAGTACTCATTTAGTTCAAGCAATTTGTGTTATAATTGGTACTTACTGCACAATAGTCACAGAAAATTACTTTTGAATTGAACAAGGGCACTAAATTACCACTTTAAAGCAACATAGGGGATTAGCACAGTTCAACAACAATGAATTTAAAATTGTATTAAAAGTGTTTTTCCACTTAATTGTGCAGTCATCTCATTTAAGCTTTTGATGGATGACCTATATTAAAGGAAATATTATAGGGCTAATCATTTATTTCAGACAGCTATAGATTCTAGATAAGTATCTCAGTGACATCTGGCGAGTGTCATGCTATTATAAGTCCTATTATGAAAAGGTTTTAAAGACTACACATTACATAAAACACAAAAACATAAAAGCCTTGTTTGTGGCAAAGAGTGACTTGAGTATTAAATTATTTTATGCACCTCTGGGAAGTCTGTAACTTTACTTCATCGAATGAGGTGGTTGGTGCCTCAGAGGCCAACCAATTCACACGATTGTAAAATTAGCACAATTAACCAGCCAAAACGATATAACAATACTCCCAAGCAAACATGGCGCACAAATATACTTCCTTTATAGCATCATGCCAAATCAGCATTGTGTATTATCAACTGTATTTGTCCAGTGCCTAGTACAGTGCTCTGACGGCAAATTATATTAAATTATTAACTGATCTACCTCTGCTGGTGCCTATTTCCTCGAAGATAAAACAGCTTATGAGACTTATTTCCTCTTTGTAGATAGAATGAATTATCATGTCCTTTAATGGATGGGCCTATTTTAATCTCCGACATTAATACTTTAGTATGCAGGATATTATTGTTCTGTACCAATGACTGTAATTAGTTTTGTTTAATAATCTCCGTCAATCCTAAAATTGCTCACTTGCTCGGTTCCGTATCTCGCTGGCAAGATCATTAATATTAGAGCCGTTATATCTTGGTGAGATGATAAAGTGCCATGGTGAGCTGGGAAACACACCTCGTCTACGAATCACTGGCAATGACGAACAGTGAATTATGCTTCGGCCAATTATGTTCAGATGAGAGGGCCAAGAATGCCTAAAACAATAACATGCTATCTATCTATCTATCTATCTATATATCTATCTGTACTCATCTCTCTCTCTCTCTCTCTCTCTCTCTCTCTCTCTACTAAGCCCCACCCCTTCCCCAGAGTTCTTTGCTTTCTGTGTGTGATGTGTGTTACATTTTAAGTAGCATTTTTGTATTAGATAATATATAGGTTGCTTATAACAAGTTATATATTGAGATTTTGATACACTTTGTTTTTGAGGATGCTTATTTTTTCAAAAATTGAAATATTTGGCTTACTAATGCTACCCACGAATATATTGTGAAATACATTAACACTTGTGCATATATATTCCTTTATTTGTAAGGGACCATGTACAATTTAAACATAAATGTTTACCATTTGATGCATTGCACCAGAGTTAGCCCAAGGCGAATTTTCATCTGCAGTCCCCTGACAGATAACAATACAACACAGTAACCTAATATACCAACAACCCCCCCCCCCAACTAATCAGAAAAATAAGCAATATAACGTATAGTAAATGCATGTACTCACATACGCACACATTCAGTATACACGCACACACGTTAATAATGCCACAACATTTAACATCAAAATAAAATAAATACAAAAGTTGTAAAATATCTAATACAAAATCCATGGTTACATAATTGAGTACTTTAATATACTAATTAAAGTACTAATGTACTTTTAAAAAAATATTTCAGTTTACCTTTAAACACTCTAACAGTCTATCAACACTGTTGATATCTTCAGGTAATGCATTCCATTGAGCAGAAGCTTTTACAGAGATGGCTGACTGGCCAAAGGCAGTGCGACAAAAGAGTATACTGTACTACAGTCTCTTAAGGAAGATATTCTAGCCGATTTAACAGTTAGCTGGATGATGGTAAACAAAGGCACTTAGAGGAGGATGCTGTTAAAAACTGGATACATTAAACACAGATTAGAAAAAAATCTAAAACTATCAAAAGTCAGAAGATGATGTTTCTTTAATATTCTACAGTAATGATACCAAAATTGCTTGATATCCAAGATCTCTAAGGTTTGTTTATACAAAGAATTCTTGTGGTTTTATCACTGTATCACCAGCCTGCCCCCAACATGTGTAAGGCATGTGGGAGAGGATCAATGCATGCAGAAATACCTTAGCTGTATCCACAGTGAGCGAGTTTCTGTTTTGTATAAAATGTGCCATGTTATATTTAATGGTTTTACCCTTTTCTTAATGTGTTTCTTAAATTAAAGATTTGAATCCAGCATTATGCCAAGATACTTAAATTCAGCTACTATACCAATAGTTTCACCCTCAAAGGAAATATCGACATTGGAATGTTGTACTTTGGTTTTTGAAAAAAAACATACCTTTAGTTTTACTAATATTCAATCTACCGGATTTATCAAGCCATTCAGCAATCAATTCCATAGCAATATTTAACTTATCAGCTGCTAACAGTGTCATCGGCATACATTTGCAAAATATATGGCTTTACACTATGGAAGTCCATAGAGGACTAAATTCAAATGAAAATGCAATCCCAAATAGCATGTTAATTGTCAAACAATTCCATGCTTTAGAGTGGACTTAATTCAAATGAAAATGCAATCCCAAAATTGCATTTTCATTTTTTAAATATTCCCCGCATTTTAGTGGACACAATTAAAACTTAAATGCAATCCCAAATAACAATTTCATTTTCAAAGACAAATGCGCTTTGCAGCGGACAATATTCAAATGAAATCAGCTAAACAGCGCCTCCCTTCAAATGCAAATACATTTTCAAGTCACCGCGCGCTTTTACAGACAAAGCTCAACTTGAAAATGAAATCTGTCAGGCCTCTCATCAAGGCGGGTCTTCGGTTATGACGTCATAATAATTTTTCTTCTGAAGACCGGACACCGACCTGATTGAGCTAGCAGAGGAGGGGGAGTTTCAGCTCTGTGACTGTGACTTGAAAATGTATTTGCATTTGAAGGGAGGCGCTGTTTATCTTATTTCATTAGAATATGATCCGCTGCAAAGCGCATTTGTCTTTGAAAATGAAATTGTTATTTGGGATTGCATTTAAATTTATATTGTGTCCACTAAAATGTGGGGAATATTTTGAAAATGAAAATGCAATTTTGGGATTGCATTTTCATTTGAATTATGTCCACTCTAAAGTGTGGAATTGTTTGACAATGAAAATGCTAATTGGGATTGCATTTTAATTTGAATTTAGTCCTTTATGGACTTCCATATTTACACCTTTGTGGAAGATCATTAATATACAAACTAAAAAGTAAGGGGCCCAAGTCTCATCCTTGAGGTACACCCATTGTACATTTCATGTAACTAGATTGTGCTTCATGAACTTTAACACATTGTGTTCTATTGGATAAGTATGAAGACATCCATGCTAATGTTTTAGATGAAAGATTAAACTTTAAAAGTTTTAAAATAAGAACATCATGTTTAACTGTATCAAAAATTTTACGGAAATCTAAAAATACAACACCAACCACTCCTCCTTTGTTAAGGTTAGATTTTATTTTCTCTATTAGGTGCAAAGTATCTGTTTTTGTAGAATAATTATTTCTGAAACCAAATTGCATCTGTATTACAGTAATAGCTTGGACAAACTGACGGAATGTTACACATGACTCATTTTATATCAATATATATTTTTGTGTGTATGTCAGGCTTTTACTTCTGCTTTTGTAAAATGTAGATCATTTATCTACATTTTACAAAGGAGAAAGTAAAACCTTAACTTTAAAGTTAACTTTTAAAATGTTTAGGTAACAAACCATAATAATATGTGACCGAATTCAGAGACAGGATTATGTGGTGAGTTACAGTGCATCCGGAAAGCATTAACAGTGCTTCACTTTCATATCGCTCTAGAGATGTTCAATCGGGTTGCCTGGTTTCCTCCATACATGACGCTTGGCATCCAGGCCAAAGAGTTCAATCTTAGTTGCATCAAACCATAGTATTTTCTTTTTCATAAACTGAGAGTCCTTCAGGCGTCGTTTGGCAAACTCCAGGCGGGCTGTCATGTGCCTTTTACTGAGGAGTGGCATCCGTCTGGCCACTCTACCATACAGGCCTGATTAGTGGACTGCTGCAGAAATGGTTGCCCTTCTGGAAGGTTCTCCTCTCTCCACGGAGCAATGTGTGAGCTCTGTCAGAGTGACCATAGGGTTCTTGGTCCCTCCCTGGCTAAAGACCTACTCCCCCGATCGCTCAGTTTGGCCGGGCGGCCAGGAAGAGTCCTTGTGGTTCCAAACTTCTTCCATTTACGGCTGATTGAGGCCACTGTGCTCATTGAGACCTTCAATGCTGCAGAAATCTTTCTGTAGCCTTCCCCAGATTTGTGCTTTGATACAATCCTGTATCGGAGGTCTACAGACAATTCCTTGGAATTCATTGCTTTGTTTGTGTTCTGACATGCACTGTCAACTGTGGTACTTTATATAGAGGTGTGTGTGCCTTACCAAATCATGTCCAATAAACAGCTTTTTTGTTTTTTTAATAGATATCAATTTCAAACAAACTTTTTTCACTTTGTTATTATAGGGTTTTATGTTTAGAATTTTGTGTGGGAAATTATTTTTAAAATCCATTTTGGAATAAGGCTGTAACATAAAAAAAATTGGAAAAAGTTAAGCGCTGTGAATACTTTCCGGATGCACTGTATACAAAAAAAAAAAAATACAGCAATATACAAAACAACATGGCATTGAGTATAGGCTTAGTGGGAAACACAGCAATGGCCGTCAGGTACAAAACAGCAACCGTACACAGGTGCGCTGATTACAGTACATTTATTAGAGACAGGTGTTAGAACTCGTGACTGCTCTTCAACTAAGGTAGTGAGCAGCGAGACTTACTGTAATAAATGTGTTTTAGCTATACATTTTTAATATCATTTAAAAAAATGTACTAGCTGTTCTATTGGAGTCATGTTCTACCCATTACTGACAAATCATTTATAGTATTTCGATCTTATTTTTGAACGCAATAGTGGGCATGGTATGATGTCCTGGGATCTTTGTTGTGGAGAAAAGAGGTTTATTGATTGCTGTTGTAAAATACTTTCTCTTGCCGTTCATTAATTTTTCATGATTGAAGGGCAGATTTGCTGTTGGCTTGTATTATACAGTATGTCATTCTAAATTAGACAATAGTTAATTTACACTGTACAGCAGGGGTGCTCAATCCTGGTCCTGGAGAGCTACTGCCCTGCATGTTTTAGATGTCTCCCTGCTCCAACACACCTGACTCAAATAAATGGTCGTTATCAGTCTCTGCAAAACAGGGGGGGCAGGGTCTGACTCTAGGCTTGAAGCAGCCGTGACGTGTGGCGACGGGTGGTACTACAGCCTATTGGACCAGCTGCAATACACACCCCATTCATAAATTAATTATCTGTTTAACTGCTACACACTTGGTTCATATGGTGCCTAATAATATTATCTTGGTGCTTATGTACGTATATTTGTTCTAACAATGTCAATAAAGCTAGCTTGGACGATTGTTTGTCTTGATGTAATAATCACGCGACATAGTCCAACACTCATGCCTGAGCTTTGCGCGCATTTCTCTTGCACGAGCAACAAGCGGCGTATTAGTGAGCACAACATCGATCCTACGTTAGTGTAAATGTTAAATATTAAACAAAATATGCCTACAAATATAACAGTACAGTCCAAAACAAAAAATCCTATTATTTTATGTTGTACTACGACGCACATGCACGAGGTTTGAGGTCGGGAACGTAATCTTTTGTTTGTACTGCGCATGTGTCAAAAGAGCCACTTTGCCAATATGGCGACACCCTTAATTAGAAAATACCGCCTCACTGTGACAATGAGCAAATACTTGGTAAGATTGAGCTGCCATTTTCTTCATGTGTGTAATAATAAGTCTATGCTGCAGAAGCCTGATTACAATGCATTCATTAGAATCAGGTATGTTGGAGCAGGGAGACATCTAAAACATGCAGGGAAGTAGCTCTCCAGGACCAGGATTGGGCACCCCTGGACTACAGTATCTAAGGTTTGAGGTTGCAAATCAAGAACATTCCTTCCGCATTCAAAAATAATACTATTTTCTGTTGTACATTGACAATAGATGTCATAACAGAGGTGTTTGACTCGCTCTCTCAAGTCAAAATGGCCAGGACCATTAAAATGCTAATATTATAAGCTCATATTCCTAATATGATAAGATGACAAGCTTATATTAAGCTGTGAAGTTTTAAGAGTTTCTCCCATTAGTTATCACAGGAGGCATTAAATAGCATCTGTGTACTGTGTGAGAAGGTAGGGAGTTAAATTCTCCTGGAGAAGAGATTATTTTGGCTGCATCCTGACAGCGCAGTACAGTGGCTGGATAGTACATGATGATTTGTCAAGAGATTTGGGGGGAAAGGGAGCGTTCAGAATGCTGTTTGGGAAGTGAAACGCAAGTGGCTTCAGTTAGAGAAGTGTGTGTACGTGTGTGTGACATGCCCAGCTGTATGTGACTGTGTGTGTAGTTGATCCTGTAGAGGTGTGAACCTGAGTCGGGAAGCAGGCAATCGTCGGTGGTGTCATCACGCTATACAATTAGACTATATTGATTATTGCTCAAACCATATGCTTGAACAAAGCCATTAGAATACACTTCACAGTTGCTACAGATTATTTGAGAACATGTTTGGGAGAATGAGGAGTATAACAATATGTTTGAAATGCCTTGTCGGAATGTAGCTTTCTGCTTGTGAAAAGTATTTCAATACTGTTTTCTTATTAGCTTAATTATAGGTTTCTATTAAATCTGTATATACATACAGTGGAATTGTCGGAATACTTTTAATGAAGCATTATAGTTTAAGTAAACCAGCCCAGGTCTTCCTTGCTTTCTGGGTCAGAGGCCTTGCTAACATCTATCATTTGTAAGAAAACCAATTCCAGGGATCGAGGGATCTTGACAGGTATTAACAGAGAGACAATCTTGTGATCTGAACTGCAGCTTCACCTCACTAGCTACCTGTCCATTATTCTAGATCTCAATTTCAAACTGTTATAATTACTTAGCATGCATAATGCAATGTTCAGGTTTGGCTCATGCTTGATCATTATGAACATACCAGCGCCTTTTGGCACACATAGCCTTTACAATATAGGGTGCCATGCATGGAAATCCACCTGTAAAAACTTTAATTATTTACAATTACGTAGTGACAAAGATAATAAGGGTCCTTACCCTACACACGTCCCTTTACCTACAGTACCTTACCTTAGATCTGTTAAATTACCTGCCCCATTCAACACGTTCAATGCCAGGTTTTGCCAGCAAATATGTAAATAATCTCTCATTCACAGAACATACATAGTTTACGTGACATTTTATCTCCATGTGGCTTGAGTGGAGTGACCACCAGTGGCACAATAGTTGCATCTCAACTGTGTAGTTCCAACCATGTTGGTTAACGTAGTTAGCAACGATGCTTTTGGGAAACGCACCCCTGGTGGCCATTAGGCCTAGTTCAAATTGACACCATCTTATCATGACAGAAGGTTTACAATATTTGTGGACATGAATGAGTAAAGCTTGAGAAACATGCTGTTGCTCATATGCTCATATATGTTGGCCATATCCATCCACTGATTTGATCAAATACCTGTTTGCGGATCAAATAATGAAAGAATTATTTGCAAATATTGCAGCCTCCTTCTGTTTGATTGACATTTTAATTGATATTACAGAGTAGGTTTCCACAGTGCTTATTTCAAAAATTTGAATAAGTTGGGCAATTTGGTTTTACATGACTTACAGTCAATTAGCCCCCCCGTAAATAAATATGTCATTAAATATGACAAAGCAGGCATAAGCTATAATTACTAATTATGTATGATGAGGAACAAGTAATGAGAGCGCCAGGAATGTCTAAAACAATATCAAGGTTTATACCAGAAAATGTTTGTCGTTCAGCTCTTGGAACTTGGGGTTACTTGGCAAATTATTCTTTTTCTTTCTTTCTTTCTTTCTTTATTTCTTTCTTTCTACTTTGATGTGTTATTGCACATGCCTTTATTTCTTAATATATTTGCTATATGGTATAACCATTTTTGCATCTTTTGTTGATGTTGGATGGATAGGAGCAGAGTGGAATTAATATTTTATTTTCAGAGAATTATCTCTCCAATTCTTAGAGGTCATACTAGATATGTTTTTGTAATCAAAAGACCTATTTGGGGCTTTATAAGAGTTTCTTTGGAAGCATGAACTCAGACTCCACTACTGGCTTATATATCAATTTCTAGTGACGTACCTGGTGAATTATACCCCAATCAATGTCCTGTACAGCAATAACAGACCTGGAAACTGCCCCTCTACATTGCAACAGTGATTGGTCAGTTTCATGTGATGAATTGTATCTGCTGTTAATCACTTTGTCATGTCCAATGGGTTTGCAATGGATTGTGCCCTGCATTGCCAATGTAGTAGTCTGCAGTTTTGCTACTAGTTCAGTTTTACAACTTCTTAAAAAGCACTTGTTCAACCACTATACCAAATATCCTTAACGATTTAAGAGCACGTGCTTAAAGATTGATGAACATTTTATTAAACTGCAAGTAAGCATTGATTCAATCAATTAATGTCATATAAATCCCCAATAATGTATTGTATTGATTAAAGATTTGTATCTATGAAATTCATTACAATAGAATAGGTCTTTATTTGGCCATAGCAGTGTGCGGACACAGTTTGGTACTCTGGTGCTTTTTACACTATGGCTGGAACTATCTTAAAATATGACAAAGGCGACATGCCTTTTTATATACGTAGCCATCTGAAATGCATATTGTGGCAGGAACCGCATAAAATGCTCCCGGTTGATTTGACTGATCAAAGACCATGACAGTTAGTGACGATGGACAATCAGTAATATAACAGCCTGATTTCACCCACCACACACATTTTCGTACTTATAAAAACCCAAACCATTTAACAAGCCTGATATTTCTCCAGGGAAAGCCTTGTAATTTCCTATGATTCAATTGAGTTATTTACATGTCTGGTATTTACATTTTAATCAGGTTCCCTGTTCCACAACATTTCCCATTGATTAACCTTTATCATTGGACAATATACTTTGGCCACATTGCGAATGAGTGGGTGAAAGTGACTAGAACAAGGTCTGTCTCCATGAGCAGTAGCTGGCCTCAATTAGTCAGTGATACTGCATCTGACTAACATCTGGCAGACTCAGTCTATCTAATCTCTCAGTGCAGCTGTGCTGGAACAAGCAACGTGCTAGCCTAATTAGCCACGCTGTCTCCATGGGAGAATGGAGCCTTTGGGGTCCGAGATCTATGTTGCTGCCCCTTATTCATTCTCCTCCATCACACGCGCACGTGCACACGTACACGGAAGAAACAATGGAAAGTCAATACAGTCAATAAAGAGGGTTTATGACCGCACTAGCCAGAAAACGTCGCTACAATTGTTTCTCCATCGCTGAAGAGATGAAATTAGACACATCTCCCTCGTCGCCGCAGTCATGTCAATTTTCTGCATAGCCGTGGATGGAATTTTAAATTGATTGGACTAGATTATTTCTTTATCAAATTTTCCAGCTAATGATTTGTTTACACCTCCTAACCCACCGCCAAGAAATCTTATGTGCGCGCAGACACACACATGCACGTGCACGCACGCACACACACACACAGTTGAAACTGCAAAGAGGTTTTACATTCACTTGACTCATTATTGTCTTCAAGTAGTTTAGGAGAGCGTAACAAAGTATTCTCAAGGTATTCTTAAAAAAAAGAAGCCTACTGCTACTCAGCGACATGATGCCAAAATGAACAGAAAAATACATCTAAATTGTAATTTCTGTATATTTAAAACAATGTTTTTAATAGAGTGTAGGCATATTGCTACTTACAAATACATTCTGCTGCAATATATTTTTACTATTTAAATAGTAAACAAATCATAAATCTACATTACTGTCAGTGCTTTAGGTTTTGGGAGCAACATCTACTGTACATCAACATTGCTGTAATTATACTGCTAATACAATCAACGTGTCACTTGCATGAACGGATGTGTGTCAGTTCTACAGCAGTTTAATATGCTAACTGTCAAGGTGCTAACGTTTAATTTCCTGCTTCTTATTTACAAAAGAAGGAGTAGGCAACGGAGACCGTATTATTTGGTTGCGTGATCCCTTATGAGCGAAATAGTTGTTCCATCTAAAACATTGCTAATACGATGTTGAAGCTGTCTCCAGCTGTGTGTTAAGTTGCTTAATTATGTTTTGCAAAGTGACACATTCCCAAAACACTTTCTTGTCAGAAGAATGAGGCGGTAGGCTGGCAGTGCAGGAGAGATGCATGCAAGGTTTTGCATTAAATCAAAATAACATTCACATCACAAACGTGTAGACTCGGAATCCTGGCTTAAAGGATAAAGTTCTTCTCCCCACGTTGCCTTTTTTACAATGCGTTTTGTTTGATGTGGAGATGCGGGGGGTGTCTTTGCTATGACCCCTGTTTGCTGGAACAACACCCCCCCCTCATTTCTCCCTCCCGCTCTCTGCTACTCAGCGGGGCTTGGCATGGGTCACAAACCTGTAATAAACAGGAGGGGCCAGGGCTCCATTTTTGGGGAGGGGGAAAAAAATGAGCACTTTCCACAGCGCCGGAAAACGTCCAGAGTAATGTGCTAAATTATTGGGGTCAGCGACTCTGCCCGCTCTGATGGTTTGTCCGCAGACACACAAGGCTCACACTGACATTGAAGGACATTTTCCCACCACCAAGGGCTGTAAATTGGGCAGACTCGGAGGAGTGTATTTTTAAACATGAAGCATCCGCAGTGTTGCACTATCGCAGCTAATCAGCCTAATGAGGCAAAGATTGCAGCAGTAATCAGGCGTCATTAGGTTTATGAGTATTTATTATCGGTGGCATGGAAAAAATAAAGAAGCGCACCTCTTGTTGATGCATGGCACACAAAGGAGAGAAGCCCTGCAATCTGTTTATTAATGGAACCCTGTCACCTGGCCACCACACCTCAACGGGGCTGGGTCATCCATCATTTGTAGGGCCCCGACACTGAGAAGATAGATCGACTTCCATTGTTCTGACCCGAATGTTAGACAATTTCAGACTCGGCCGCAGTTCAGGGTTCCGTGTAGGTGGCCTGCGGCTGAGCTGGCCCTCCTTGCGCTCAACCCTGTGCATGTGAACGTGCGTGCTTGTGTGTGTGCGTGCGTGCGTGCATGTGTGCCTGCGTTCCTTCTGGTGTGGACTGAGAAAATATGCCTTATGCAAGCATGAAAAGAAGAGTCTATTTGTTTGCTTTCAATTGCAACCTCGCCACATCTTGTCTGCCTGTGAGCTATGTCACACGCTGGCTCCATCCACTTTGGTCGACCAGGGAAGCAGCAAGTCCCCCTCCCACCCCACTCCCAGACCCCCTCCTCCCCCCAAGCATCTCCCATACAGTAGTGTGTTTTATTTGATCTGTTTGCAAGTGATGTCATGCTTTTCGAATCAAATTACATATAAGCACGCGAGGGCCACTTAGTCCATCCTGTTTTGCTTCGTATTGGAAAAGTGCTTTACATTTTCAGGTGCAAATTGGATTTAGGGCTGCATTTGTTTTGTAGGATGCCTCTACCATGTGACCCGCGGATATCGATAATAATATGCGAGTGCCTGGGGAACAAGGAACGCTGGGGAACAAGGAACGCAAATCCCGCATTCCTGCCGGAATATTAATTTTGGGATGGAAGTGGGGGGAGGAACAGGAGTACACAGAAACTAGAAGGGTCACTTGGGACAGGAGCATTATGTAGGACAGTGTACAGCGTTTCATAGCACTGCGATTATGTATTATAGCACTCTTTGCTTTTTCGTAAAGGTAAACCCCTTGTTGCCGCTGTTGTTATGTTATTTTTAATTCAGCCATCATAACTCCAAAATGTTTGCCCCAGCGGACTGTTTACATTTGAAACTACAGTATGTATGACGCTGTGGTAGAGGGGTGGTGAGCAGTGTGAGCAGAGAGACTAGAATGTAACAGAGAGGGTTCGATGGACGGCACCTCTGCATTGACTTTATGGGGGGGGGGGGGTGTTCTTGTCACTCTTTGCAGACTAGAGTTCCATGCAAGTCAATAGGGAGGTCCAAGGATTTCACTATATTATGGCCCCTTATTTCTCTCTGGGGGTATTTTGAGAAAATAACATTAATTCCAAAGTACCTACAGTACGATCAATCTGAGGCAACGGTATTTCTGCAGAAAACTGTTTTGGGGAAAATGTACTTCGTTTGAGGCCATGGCACGGTAGATTTAGCTGCTTACGCCAGCCTCCACGGCACAATGCCGTAAGAGACCGGAAGCGTTCCATACTGTATTTGCTTCTGTTCTAATGCATTGCACTATCGCTGTTGTTATTTCAGTATCTTTGGTGTAAGTCTGGACTCTAGACCTACACTTTCAGGCAAGACTGACTGCCAGCTTGCCATCTAGGAGCATCTTGTAGATATCCAGTGTGACTTTGAGGCCCAGGCTAATTTCCACACCTCTGGATGGGGCAGCATGTGGGCTAAACACGCCACGCGTTGCCCGGGCTCTCTGGGAGAAGACCAGACTGCTGCTTCTTCTTGCTCTCGTGACCACGTATCTAGTTGAGCAGGGATCCAGCCAGGTCCTCCACATGTACCACGCTAGCTTGGTCTTGATGGCTTCAGGCGCACTATGGCTTAAACTTGCAGTACTGCAGCCCGCAGTGAAGAAACTGGCAGAGCAACACCAGGCTCAGAGCTCTCACTAGCTAACGGCTAGTGCCACATAGTCTAATTAAATAAAAATGTATAAAACTAAGCCATTTGCTAACTTCCCGTAATTCATCCGCATTTCAATTAGGTACATCTTCAAATGCCTTTTATGTTCCATAAACTAATACATCTATTTGTCATTCAATTATATTTTGTATGAATTTTGATGATAAAAAAGAGGAACTATAAAAACACTCATAACAATAATATTAGCTTAATATTAATTATACATTTTTAGGGACATTAGCCTACATTTTCTTTGATAAGGGACCTGGATAATGGCCCATAAAAGTTTGAGAACTACTGGTCTAGAGGACGGAGTAAACAGGAGGTCCATCCACACAGGTCTCGATGGGTCTCTTGAGTTTCGGACCGCAACTGCAACATTTTGTAACACGGGTCCGGTCCTTCAATAACAGCTGAGCAAGTTTGGAATCCGACCGATACTCCGTCAGCTGTCTATTTTGCTGTTATGGCAAATATTTTCTATGTAAAAATGAAACGCCTTTGGACTTTGGACGCCTTTGGAAAAGCCCCCCCCCCCCTTTCCGAAAATTGAATGTTGAAGCGCCGTCCATAGGAACCTCTCTGTTAAATGATTTTCTCTATGGTCATAGCCTACTATGCTGTTTTGTCCAACCTAGTTACAGTAACTATAAGGGGGGCAAGGGGCTTGGGATCAGTCAATTATTTCTGGCACAAATCGCACATGTTCCTTTAACCCAGAGTTTATAGGGGGTCTCTTGCGATGCATGCTGAGCTCACTCTTGTTAACCTCCTTCCAGTCTCTCTGTGGTGTAGGCTGCTCATACACCTGAGCTATTTTCATGTATCTTTTTAGGTGCGTGAGAGCATCAGTCATCTTTGCAGACAGGGAGAACACAGAGATAGTATCAAAGAGAGAACAATGTGAAAGCCAACAAGCTGAATCAGTGCGGGCTGTTGCTGTTAGGATACACGACAGCATGGGAAAGACATGATCATAGAAGTTGCAATGGTGTTTGTGTACAACATATTTTGCTGATTAAAAACATTGCTCTTATGGCACTTTTGTTTTGTGCAAACAGATGTTGATATATATA
>JAODUE010000002.1:1448306-1473750 GCA_027564755.1 Amblyopsis hoosieri
ATATATGTGTGTATATATATATATATATGTGTGTGTGTGTGTATATATATATATATATGTGTGTGTGTGTGTGTGTGTTTATATGTATATGTTTATGTGTATATGTTTAGTGGCAAACAGGATTTTTCCTTATTAACCACCAAAGGACGGCCGCCTTTGGCCCGTTGGCACCATTTCAGTGGGCTACTTGTGTATGTTTAATTAGTGTTGAGAACTGACAGGCTCGCAGCTCCAAGTTCCTTGATGTTTGCTGGTTGCCTTTGGCATCACTGACCACATAATCATTGGCGCGCACATCAGGGACAGGGCTTGATTTTCAAAGCCTTTCGCTCCACTGATTCGCTGTGCATCCGTGAGATTGATCACAGTGGTTTTATCTGCGGTCGCTTGTGCCTCGTCCCTTCAGATTGGGGAGGCTGCCTGAAGGGGTTGTGTCCTTTGCTGTGGTTCTGACTGGGGCTCCACACAAGCAGGGGGGGGGGGATTATGACAGCAATACAGCCATAGCCCATCAGGAAATGCCTTTGGGCCCCTTGTGATTAAAGCAGCAAGCGGGGGAGAGAGAGAGAGAGAGATAGAGAGAGAGAGAGGGAGATAGGGAGAGGGGGAGAGAGAGAATTAGAGATACCATCAACTGTTGCTTGAAAAGAGGCCAGATAAGATGGCCTTGCATTCATTAGGTCTCCAACTCAATTAAACAAATTATTTCTTATCTTTCCTTGCGCTGTAAATTGTCAGTTTATCAATAAAGCCTGGAAATATTGCTGCAAGCTCAATGATGTTATAATAACACAAAGAACCTGCCCAAGGAGGGGAAAAACAAACCAACCAAGGTCTGTAAGCAAGACTGCATATGGGCATATACAGTATCTTGGTTCATATTTAAGGAGGGAACATGAAAATGGTCTCCATAGTGATTAGAGTGCGGGAGTGGAATTTGAATAGATGTAAATGAAGCCCGTGGCAGTGAATCAAAGTGAGACGCACTTGCAACGGTTTTGGCTATTCAGAAGATGGTGCTGTTTGTTTGAGTATGTATTGTATTCATGAATCTGTTTGTTTTCTCCCCGTGGCATCTTTAGCTGCCCTGTTGAAAGATTGGACTTAATCAGCACTGCTTTATAAATACAGGATGTGAATGTTATAACACATACTTACTCTATATTATTATTATTATTATTATTATGTATTTTGGCTTCCCATAGACACAGAAAATATGTTGACTGCTATACGGTGAGAATATGCACAAAAGAAAAAGTAAGGAATCCATCAGCAGCAAATGTCATCTTCTTACAGAAGAAAATTGCAATACAAGTAGGCTACAATTGCTACCATTATGTTTTTACTGATATAGTGCATGTTATTCTCCATAATTTATCTGTCACTTTAACAACCTTATTTCTCACATTTTACTTGGTGCTCAGTTGAGATTGTGATACCACCCTGATCATGCAAGCACCAATTTGGTTTCAATCTGGAACCCCTTAATTCAAAACTGTTTGTCTCCCGGCAGGACGACAGTCAGCCAATCAGCGTTCAGTTTTTCCTGATGACGGTGACATCAGCCTACAGCACATATGCATATTGCCGTTACCACCATTACAAGATATTTATATGACTTCGCTTGAGAAGGTTAGTGCTGCTGCAAACTCAATTTCAATCTGTCAGTTTCAACAGAAATTCAGTGTATACAGAACATGATTTGAAAGAACAAACAACAGCTTTGAAGCCTTTTCTCCATGAAGAAGAATTTGGTGCTCTGCCAGCTGGTTATGGGAAGAGTTGATACAGTTGTTCAGAATTTGGGGCTGACAACTCAATTGCATGAAAGCATTTGATACAGTCAATATCTTAATTAAACTGTCAGGTATTAGAGCTAATCTACCTAATTCTGCTACCCATGTTGCGCTAAATAGACGCTTTGTGTTAGAAAATGTAACCTTTACACGAAGATTTGTCTTAAGACTCGCCGTCTTTGTTATCAACAGACAATTTATCTAACTTTCCAATGAATACTGTGTGTTATTGTTTACATTATGTCTGCTGTCACCTGACATTACATATTCTGATTGGGTGAGATAATTGTAGGTAGTCCAGTTGTGTATAAGGAAATATATGTAATAGGCAAACTCTGTTGAATGGAGAATGTTACAGAGACTGATACTTAAGGCAAAGTGCAACTGGAGCTCGCGAGATCAGGATGGTACAGTATAACGAGGATATTCTGGACCCTAGAGGCATTTTAAAAGGCAGTGTTGCCTGCTTCAGTCGTTCTTTGGGAGTAAGTAAATTCTTCAAATTATATCTCCAAGTAAAAGGGTAACCAGTGTAAGGGAATTAAATTGTTTAAATGAGGGTTATGCGATGCCTTGCGCTAGCACTCTACACCGTTCAGCTGCCGAACCGGAGATGCACATTCGACAAAAGGCGGGAGAGAGTAATTTACACTAATATAAGCCAAGTCAAATCTCAAAGCTTATTCCACAGGAGAGCTCTCCAGCACTTTCGCATGATCAAAAAAAAGAAAGAAAAGAAAACGAAAAGCAGTATAGCAAGAAGAACAAGGTCATTATTTCCATTGCACTTGTTCTATATACTGTAAGCCAGAGACAGGCCCATGAGGGGAGGGAATTGGCATTGATTTTTCTTTAGAAATTGATTTTTCTCTTCACTGACAACACTGTGAAAGCTTCAAATATATATCACCACGAGTGACTATAGGAACAGTAGTCAGTAAAGAGCCCGCTTCAACATTCAAACCTCTCTATTTGATCTCACTCCGGCTTCTAAAAAGCGGACAGACTTTGTGCATGTCACTGTGTTGGAGTCTTTGAACTTTGTTTGAGTTACTAACATTGAGCAGGCCAACATCAAAGGACTATTACATCACAATGTTTGCGCTCTGACAGTACGTGCTAAACAAGTGTAAAATGCATAGTAAAAGGGCTGCTGTTGCAACATTGGTACAGGATTCCTATCCCATATTGTATCGTAGTGCGGCTGAGGGTACATCTAGAGTTCACCAACTGTGTTTTCTGCTGCTGATTAGCATGGCTTGACTCGTTGTCTTGGCAGCCCCAAATTCTCATGCAGGGTCACGTAAATAAGCACTATATTAATGTAATCATCAAGTTATCTAGTGCAAAGCTGTCCAGAGGTGACATATCCCATTCAATTAGTGTGGGAATACAGGGACAGTTACATCCCATGAAGTGACACCCATTCCTCTACAGGTTCCAGAGCTCTGGGCCAATTTGACACACTTCCAGTTTTCAGCTACAGAACTTGGTTATTAAAATGCTGAAATAAATATGCTTCTGAGTAAGCTCAGTATAGCCTTGTGAGGCCATCCAGATCTTGCAGGCTTTTTTATTCTGCTTCACTTTGCTTCACTTATGCCATTATCACGTTAGAACATCATACTGTAGAACATTTAAAATCAATTGACACAGGCTTTACCAATACATGTCAATCAAAGTAATGAGCATGTGATTGGAGCATCTGTTTCTGGAGAGCCGTTCTCATGACGATAAAGGGTGTGAGATCAGAAGCAGCGAAGGGCTGACTGTAGGGAAGCCATTTCTACGCCAAACGGCAGCACTTTCAAATTGTAATTTTTTGGTTTTGAGAACAAACCCAAAACAAGCATGTCCCCTATGTAGTCATATGAAAGCAAAGAAAATAGCATAGGCACTGAAAAAGCTATATTTATAACATCGTTGCTGATTGGAAGGGGGATTTCTGCAGAAATTAGGTGTTTTTGTGTAAACTCAGTGTTATTATTATGTATTTAGGTACAGTATATGATTTTGTTTAAACAGTGAAATAAAACGGCTTCCCATATAAAATTCCTCCTTGCATCCTTTATTGGATACAAGGGTAGGGGAATGATGCAGCTTAAACTTATTTTTATGTCCATCTATTTTTGAAAGCATTTGCTCAATTGCTTACAAAATGTTACTAGCATTTTTTATTTATTTTTTGCGCCAATTTAAGCGATGTAAAAGTTTCCATCCTCCCCAAACGAAACATTTTCCGAACCACTGTTGTCTGCAGGCCTGCGCATCGCTACCCTTGGCGGTTAGATTGACAAGCGTTAAATAGCTTGGTGGCAGCATACTATATCGGAGTCTAATATCTATTATCAAAAGAGGACACAACGGCTGTCCCTGTTTAATGCATCAGGCCCCTTCTGTAGCACAATGAATCTGCCCGGCATCCATGACTCACTTTTATTAGCCATCATTCCTGGGACAGGGGTCTGTCCCTTCATCTCCTCCCCCCACGAAGCACCGCCCACATTAGACATTTAGATAGCTCATGGGGGGTGGTCGGAAGTTTTTATCCACTCGCTGATGGACTGATGTTATTTATTGAACATCATGGTGAACCCTGATTGTCTCCTGACTTGGAGTGCGTGTTTGTGCATTGTGCATGTGTTGATGTGTATGTGTGGAGAACTGTGTGTGTGTGTGTGTGTGTGTGTGGGGGGGGAGAGGTCAATCAGGTATTCGGTGTACATACACACATGGTAAGGCCAAGGTCACACCTCTGCCACTGCTCGCGTCTCATGTTGGCAAAATGCATTGAAATAAAATGTCACACCATCTCTGGAGTCCCCTGTCTCCTCCAGCCCTATATGGAGGTGTGCACACACACACACACACACACACACACACACACACACACAATCAATGCCCCAACTGTATTTCTCAGAGATTACCGTAAACTAAATCTTTGACCAACATACGGTAAGTCTCTAATGCTGACAGGACTAACACAGATAATTTCCTCCCTCACTGTGTACACATTTCTATCAAATTGAATCAGCATCGTGGCTCCCCCCACATAGGCAGCATTATCACAAAAGACAAAATCACAAGTATGAACAGAGTAACTCCATTAATTCCTCAAGATGCGACGTGGCTTTGGAGCCTTTGTAATATTTGTCTTAGCTAGGGGGAATCTGGAGCTGCATGTAAATCATATGGGATGTAAACGTAATCAAAGGTTTTTGTTGCTTTTATTCTCGTTACAACGGCCTCATTTGTATGCTATGAATCACCGTTTGATTTACTTAATTAATAAGCAGTATAGGTTCTCTGTCGCAAAACAACACAGTGTCTCACGCTGTGTTTTAACCCGTGAGGTAAAATTAGCAAGCGGTTTTTATTGTACCTTTCATTATGAAGAAATTATCATTTTGTTCTAGGTCACACATTCTAAACGATAATTCTCACCTCAACAAGCACGCCAGCCTGTATACTACTCATACTGTAGCTAAGTAACATAGCTCTTCCTTTACTTATTAGACCTGCTGTATTTGGTCAGTGAATGGCTACTGTATACTGCAGGGTCTTCCATGACGCCATCTTTCCCAAGCTCACATTCTGTAGTGTTTTAACACTTCACTTGTCCCAACAATGGCTGCACTGCCGCTTCTACACAATAAAGATGCACCTATAAAAGAAATCCCTTTTAGATACAGGTGCCTTCCACTATCTAACCATCAGTATAGGCTAGTGCCCACACACATGTAAATTGTGAGCACATTTCTTTAGTGACGTTGCTTATATGCATGATTTTATTAGAGCATTCCATTTCTTTGCTTGAAATTTGACTGTAGCTCACTGTTGAAGTTGAAGGGGCTGGCTTTGATTTAATAAATCGTTTTCAGAATAATGTTGTTTGTTCTCCCCTGTACAATTGATGGAATAAGCATTTCTGTGAGGGTTTTTCGTCTAAAAGCTTCTGTAAATATTTCTCGGGCTGTGTTAGCAAAATGAATGCGCACAGCATAATATATGTGTGTGTGTGTGAGAGTGAGAAAGAGAGATACATTTGCATGCTTACTCGCTCAGTCAAACCAAATATCTGAGCCAAAATGAAAGATTTTCTCAATTGATAGAGGTATTGAGGCATCCTCTGTTTAAGTCCCCCACCAAGGGCAAACCAAGTTTATTTCTTGTCTCTAATAGCCTTCCCTGGCTCTCACTGAAGACCAGAAGGGCCACATGTCTGGAGAATAGTGTTGTCTAACGCGTTCCAAAGCCTGTCAGCTTTTGACAGCGGCAACAATGAAAACCAACCAGAATGGGTACTGGGTGAAAAGTGCACCCACAGATTCGTACCTTATCTACTGTCTTTTTTATAAAGAAAGACAATGAATAGAAGGAAGGGTGATGTTTTCTCCGAGGTGGCTTCTTGCACCTGTCGCAGACAGATTAATAAATAATCTGTGAAAATGTAACATTATCGTAATGGCTTTCTCTGCGAAGTTGTTGGTGGTATTGCAGGTGCGCTGGCAATCTCGCTCTTTAAAAATGAATACGTGAAAGAAAAGCTTTTCCATTACCTGTCTGTGCATTTCCTCTCCACCATGTCCCCTAGTCTCCTGCACTCAAGCAGTCATGTACACACCCAAAAGTAGCACATGGATCTTTGCTTGTCCAAGGACAGTTTTAGAAAATGTCACCCAATGTGTGGCATGCTTATCAAATTGCCCCAGTCCATCCCCACATGCATTTTAAATTATTCAGATTAAAGTGTTAGCCCTGTAATCAAAAAGTGAAAATTAATTTATTATCCCACTAGGGGAAATTTTGTTGCAGCCAAGTATAAATGCATCCTTCATAGTAAATATAAAACATGAAATAAAACATAAAGACATCCCAGACACAAAACAGCACATATAATCAGATACTCTATAATAGTGCAAAAGGCTTCAGTTGTCCATTCAGAGGGTGTCTTGAAATCACACTGATCTGTTAAACTAAATATAATACATTACCATCACCTGGGCGGGAACTGTTGCTTTTGTCTGTCATTTTATGTGTCTCAATATCTAGGCAAAGATAAATTGCAGTTCACAACATATGAACCAAATACAATACAATAGAGAACCAAACTGTCCTGTAAGAATTTGAACTGTGTACTAAATGTAACTAGTACTTGCACCTTACTGTAAATGAAATGAAAAGTGGAAAGGGATTCATTGATAGATGTCAGTCAAGCAGGATATGTACAAGATTGAGAAGATCTCAATTTGGTCTTCATTAAAGCCAGGTTAATCTCGATAACGCTTTCTAACATCGAGCTCAAATTAAAAAAATATCCCTCCGCAGTGCTAACTCACACATTGAAACGCATTTTGAAGGCCAACTGTGACTTTGGTGTTGTGAGCGTTGCTCGCCACCTTGTTTATGTTCCTATATACAGAGCCAGGGCTGTGTAGACATATTGGATTAGGTTTTCAACATGCAAAAAGAACGGTAAGAAATCGAAATGCAAGGATATATGTGATTTTAACTAAAAGTGCATTAGCTTACAATTAGCTTACAATTGCTGAGATTTCTTACGCCTTATTCTAAATAAAAGGAAAGTGCAGAAGATTAGAAGAACATTTTGTGGGGATCACTTGAAGAATGTAAATCATTGGAACTGGCTGAATGTTAAAGTACAGAAATAACTATTATAATTATATAAAATATGTTTTGGACATGGTCTATTGTGCATCTATATTGTGCCTGTGTTTAACATACTGTCAGGTTCAACAGGTTGCGAAAACGAGTTGCTGTTTGAGAACAGAAACTGACTGTTGTGTGACTGATAAAGAATATCAAACCTATCTTTTTGGATAGCAGTGATGTGCATTAAACACGTGAAAAGGTAATAACAATGGGTTTCTGTCAACGCTACAGGAATTGAAATGTCATTCCTGTCAGACTGAGACTGACCAAAGTTCTCCAGCTGTCTCGCTCTTTCTCCCTCTTGACAGAAACTCACTTTGATGATTTGAAAGGAAGAGTCCGTTTCTTCCATTATTCAAATACTTTAGAGCTTGATTTTAGTGAAAGACCCAGAAACCCCTTATGTCCGTGGTGGCCTTACCAGAGTCTAGGAAAGAACCAATGCCCTGAATCCACTAAAACATTTATGTTGGGTTATTTCTACTTGAAGGAATTTCCATCTTTATTAATATATTTGAATGATGCAACATTGTGCAAATTCACCTAGCTGAATTATTCATTAATTGAAAAACTAACGTCTATGAGCATCGAAAGGGATAATCTTCCACCTTAATGGCCAATACTTAAATATAAAATAATCTTATATCATAGATTTAGCATCAAGGTAATCGTCGTTCAATGTCAAGAAATGAGAAAAACAACAAATGCATGTAAAATTAAGATGTGTTATTTATGAAGATGCCCATTTAAAGATTTGCATATAAAAAAGTAAATTGTACTCTAGAGTAACTTTTACCACCGATTGCAATGGCTTCCTCTCACAAGCCATAACAAATAAATTATTCTGTACATTTAAATGTGGAGTCAGCGATTGTAAGCTAATACACATTTTTGTTCTGTGAATATCGCCTCACGGTCTGCTAGCTGTCCGTTCTACAAACATAATCTGGTGTTTCTACACAGCCCTGGCTCTGTAAACACAAACAAAGTGGTGCATACACACACAACACTATCCCAGCCTTAACCTGCACTCACACCGCAAGCGATTTGGTGGCTGGTTGTAGCCAGATCGCTTTGCATCCGTCGCTATTGGGTGTTTCTGCCATGTCACTCAAAGAGGTACGCTAATGTGTCTGCCTTGCTACAGTACATGCGTGAGCTAAACAAACTCATGAACAAACTTATAAATATTTGTCCCGGTAAATGAACAAGCGCACTGTTTCTACTCCATTTTCGATCGCCAAGGAGAGGGAGGGGCATCGCCGAGACCGTCTACTCTCTGTTTGTTTAGTCGCTACCCTGCGTCACAAATATTTAATAGAGAGCCGAAGTCACTTCTGCATTATGGGACCTAAGTTCGAAAAAAATCTGTATTGGTCTGATCTCAGTGACTGTTGCTTTAAATTTAACAAGCCACTGCTCACCCCGCCCCGACTTCCACGTAGCTGTGTGCCTTCTGAATATAACTCTAGTGAAAAGGTCTATTGTAAGCTAATTGTAAGCTAATACACCAAATACAATATCTCCTCGCATTCCTTAACATTCTCTGTGTTTGGTGGGAAACAGTATGTATATATATCTCTGGTATTTCTACACAGCCCTGGCTCCGAAATTTGAAATACATATATAGCGGCGAAGACCCCTCACAACATCAATGGCCCTAGGCGTCACAATGTGTTTCCAATGTGTGGAACAGAGCTTCAGAAGGAGCACTCTATAGTCTTGAAGGCAGATGTGTTGTTGTTTTGCATGTTCAAATAAAGAAATAATGTAATGTGTACTGCGTGCATTTACAGTAGGATCCAATTATGAGACAATTAGCTTTGAAGCCCTTGAAACTAATGAGAAGTGTTAACGGCTAAGATACTGTACAGAACAAATACGTAAATTAGCACCTGACTTAAATGTTTCTATACGTCCATTAGCTAAACTGCATAAATCAACAAATTTGTAAGAAGAAAATGTTTTACGTGAGACCTTCGGCATTGGTTTTGACAGGCACACTCATCTCCCATTGTGGCAGTCACTTTCTTATCTCACACACTTTTCTTTTTTATCTTGTCTAACCCCCCCTCCCCCTTCCCTTCCCCCAAAAGACTATCCTTGTGCTTTGAATGCTTCAGTAGGACAGGATAAGCTATGCTTTCCCAGTCACACATATCAAATGCGTGAGACACCAGTAACTACAAAGACTTGTGGCATCCCCATATTAGTCTTCAAATTCATGTGTAGAAAATGTGTAAAAGAGAGAGGAACCCACCCAGATACTGTAGAGAGAATTCTTTGAAATATGATTATTATGAAGAAATATCCTTGACAATGTAAATAAAGTAAAACATACAGTAGATGGAACACACAATTTATTTTATGTGTCCAAAAACCTTCAAAAGGATGCGCAGATCAGTGTTTATCGGCGTACGTAAAAATAAACATTTCCCATTCCTTTGCGGCAAAACTAAAATAAATATTCATTAGGAAACTAAAATAAAAATATGACTTTTATCTGACTTTCCTGCTGATGCCTGCTGATCTTTAGTAAGCATAAGAAAGTCCTGTCCTTGAGACAGCCTTTAGCATCCTGCATTTGTAGGTCGCATTAATGCACCATACATTTGTTTATAGCGTTTCAACGGTTTCATGAAATGGGTCAAATAATACAGATGATTGATGAAACTAAATCTCAACCCTGAGTATTGCAAAGCGCCTAATGGAGCAACATCCCATTGCCTGATGCTGATTATGATAACCGCAGAGTTAAGATAAAGCTGGCATTAAAAATTAAACTGACTTACATATCTTCGCCATTAACATAGTGATGTCAGCCACACTGGAATAGAACGTCTTGACGTTTATACCCCGTTGTGCATTGGGGTGTCAAACCATGGCCTCAAACTGTATCTTCCAGTTTGATCTCGAGTTCATTTCAGGGAGATTAGTCAAATTTTAATAAAGCCTGGTTGCTGGGTAATGGTCTGGTAATTGACTTGGATTGGGTAACTGGCTTGGTGTCTATGTGGAATTCTGACCAGTCGTTTGGTGACAGCAGAACCATTACACATTATTACACACACAATAATGTGCTGCATAATGTAAAACAATCAACTATGCCACTACACTGAAAGAAATGGATGCATGCTCTGTAATTGGCATAAATGTATCTTCAATGCCCCCTTTCTTTTGGGGAGTACTGCACTTACAGTATATACTAGTTATAGTCAGCTATTGCACGCTAACTGTAAAGCTTTGAAAATGCTAGCAAACAGGTTTTCCAGACTATAATCTCACCGAGAAAAGAAATGAGATTAAAGCAATAATTGGGCGGTGACAGGCTAGGTCAAAGCAACAGATGCGGTCAAATGAATGGCCACTACTGTATAGCAACAAAAAAAAAAAGATAATAATAATATAGGCCTAATATCTGTCTGCCACTCATCTGTGTTGAACTGCTTTACTGGAGCAATCCAAAGGAGGGGGTCACATGACTGACAGGTCTTCCTTGTGGCCCCTGTGTACAATGATTCCTGTTTGATTCATTTGTTAAACAATAAGTTATTATGAATGTCTGCCCTTGGCTTTAGCCGCTGGGTTTTGAGTTTTATAAAGGACAAACCAACAAGACCAGGAAGCTGACATTGGGAGAAAAGTTGAAGTGTATATTGTTCACAGACATTGCACAAACATTAGCTTTAGCCTTAAGAACAATTTTGAATGTTAACACGTGAGACAGAAAGCGTTAGCATACTGACCAACAGACAACAACAAATCAAATATCAGTCATTGACATAACAAACAAATTACACAGGGCAGGTGTGAAGGTATCTCATTTAACGGTGTGAAGATGACTTCGACCGCGAACTGTGCGCGTGTCGTAAATGTCATTACACATGCGCGGACTCTCTGCGCACCTCCAAAATGTTCTGTTGGCGCAGACATGTGCACATTGACTGCGCAAGTGCGACACACGTTGACTGCGCATGTGCGACAGGCTGAAGCCCTCTACAGATGGAAATAGATCAACAAGTGAGTGTTCTAGGAGTATGAAAAAATACTTATTTCCAGAGAATATCTTAGTTACACCAATTTTGTTCACAGGAAACTATGTTTTTACGTAACAATCGTATCTATAAATATCGCAAATGTCAAAGCACTTTTTTTTTTGTACAGAAATAGCCGATGCGTCCGCGTGAAGTATGCTTGGAACAGCCTGAGCGCTCGTCCGCGTGAAGTATGCTTGGAACAGTGTGAGGCCACGCATTCAGTAGTATGCAGCGGCCGTTAGAGAGCAACAATGTGGAGGCTATTCCACAAGATGCAAACAACTCAGTCGTGAAGCATGGTGGAGAAAGTGTCATGGATTGACTGCTTTTTGAGCGGGAACTAATAATTATATATTTATCAAAGATGTAACTCATGATGGTACTCTTGAAAATCGTCGCCAACTTCTAGGGGACTGCATCCAAACTAATTGACCCTTTTTACATTTCCGTGTTTTGTCACACAAGAAATCGTCATAGAAGGGTAATCAGTAGCAGCAGCAAGAGGTTGTAGTATTACCAAGTGGCCTGTTTTCTAAAAGCATTTAAAGTAGCCAAGTCAATTACCAGACCATAAACCATGTGAGCATGCATTCCTCCTCCCAAAGAGGAGGGTGAAGGGAAAAACAAACAAATACTGAAAGATGGCGCAGTAAATCCTGCAAAAGCATCACAAAAGAAGAATGCAAAGGTTTGCTGATGTCAGTAGGCTGCAGGCTTGATGCAGTTATTGCAAGCAAGAGGTATGGAATCAAATATTTAGGGTTTTAGTTTCTGGGCCAAAGGTGTATAGCGCTAACACAGATGTTGTGTGATCATTTCTTTGGGTGGTTTTTCTCCCGCCTGGGTGCGTTTACTAATTCCCCAGCTTGCCTTTATATTGCTTGTGCCAGGATAGGCATGGGGCACAGTATATGGTCTGTCTGTCAAAGGTGGCTGGTTGGGTGTCGAATAAAACCAAATATTGTGCTTGCATCTCCACCTGTTCTGAATTGCCGAATATAGCGAATGTTTGCAAACATATTTAAATAGTTTTCCGTTTGCTTAGTGTTCGCCGAACACTTGCGAATGAAAGAAAACAGTTTGAGGAGGCATATCTTGGCTAACACACATTGATGCTGGACGAAGGGTGACAGTTTAAATCAAATTCTTTTGAAAAGTTTATACAAATCTTTTCAAAGTTCGTGGCAAACATGTTCGCCACGAATGTTCGCCATTGTTCGCCTATTTTGAACGCACCTTATGTAAGATGCAGGTATTGTTTGGTGGTTTCCAGGCTTCACAGTAGATGAAGGTGTGCAGTACTAAGCCGCAGTCTTACTTCGTGTGCCCACCAAAATGTATCCAATGCTCTGCAGTGCGCCGGAAGTAATTCATTGTCAATGGGGCAGTCTGAATGTATGCGTTGTGAATGTCGCGCTGGTCTGTGTTGCTCTTCGAATGCTGCATGCGTTCACACTCATTCATTGCAATTAGAAAACATACCGGTTCATAAGTGAAATGATGACAAAGCCCATAACATCACAGCGGCTCACTTTGGCCCCAGTCCAGAGCAGGCCCATCTCGGGTGCGGCTCGGTACGGCCTGGCGTGGTTAAACTGGTAATGGCACGGCTCGACTATATGTGCCAGTGGAAAAGCCCCAATAGAGAACCGGCACTGGCTACAACATGCCCACACTCGGCTAGTTTGCCTTACGTTGAATATTTCTGAAAAATACGGACTGTGCCTGCAAATTAATGCATGCAAAATGTTTGACGCATTTGGTCGGCACCCAGCGTTAACCACCCGTTAATGACACACTTGATTTTAAAGCATGTTATGTTGATTTATTTCATTACAAATGTATATAATAATTACTATTCTTGATTAAACTATGTGTTTTATTAGTGGCATATGGCATGGTACCGTACACTATAGTCTGACACTGACTCTCTCGTAGGAATTATACTTTCTCGAAGCATATCTAATGACACATTTTTAAGGGTGCCCAAGCATTTATCTAGCGGTATACAGCAGTAACGGCTCCTGCTCATGAAATAAGGGAGAGCTATTGTTTTGGTGACCCATTCAATAGCCTAGGTAAATTAAAGGTATCTAAATAAATAATTCTAGAGAAAACTTCCGTCAGAAGCTCTGCCCACCACACACTGAAAATACATTGTTGTGTGGTGCGATCTGCACCACGTTGTTAGTGTGCTGGTGTCCTCTTGTCTGGATACATCAACAAATGTATCCAGTACAAAGTAATTGGCCCTGCTCTTCCAATATTATTGGATGTACTGTAGCTGTAAATAACTTTTACAGTAATGACCTTTGCAAATATTCACTGGGTTTTTGTTTGATCTAGTCTTTAGTAGTAAACAGTGTTACGTAGGCTATCCGAGCAAATAACATGTTTGTCTGTGCACTAAAGTAAATGAGTTAAACATTTCATTAACTCAAATATTACGTTGGAATTAATTGCTTAATATCTAACGGTTCGTTTTAAGTGGCTTGAAATGTGTGTGCGTGTGTGTGTGTGTGTGTGTGTGTGTGTGTGTGAGAGAAAAGAAAAGCATGGATGGAGTTCATTAGAAATTAAACTTGGGTAAAGTGAGAAATTAATGATAGTGTTAAAAGCAGTTCAAACAACAGCGTTTGTCTTTACTTCTCTCGAGCTATTTTGTAGCCACAGTTGAGGGACTTTTTCAAACCAGTCGTGGTGCATTGATATGGCTATCAGTGTAGCTGGATATGGTGTTACATTAAAAGCCGTATACTCAAGTGACCTCATTAGTGGTGCGAATGTCCGATGGTTATCAGCGAGCTCCCCTTTATGGGATATATGACGTAGTGGAGGCCCCCCCCCGCCAAATAAAAAAGAATGAAAAATAAAAAAGAACTCAGTATGCTTAGCTTTGAACGTGTCTCTCTAGATTTATGTCTGTTTGCTTTGTGAATGAAGGTCGTGTCAATGACAGTGGAGGGTGACTTTGCGGCTGAATCTAGCCCTTTATCTCTTTAAAACACCGCCTTAAGGCTCTAAATTGAGAAAACGGCAAGGGTCTCATTTCCAAAACCATGTGAGCATAATAAGCATGAGCTGTCCGATGGCATTTACGTGTCGGTGTGGCGGAGAGCAGAGATGGAGTACAGGATCCACCGCCAAGGAGCCATTATTTTAGACCCCCCACAGATTCAGGGAATTGCGATGTTGCCTCCAAACACCTCAGCACATTTTCATTGGCTGCATTAACATAAAATGTGGGTTAAAACTCACAGTTTGTGCCAAAATGTTTCTCATTTCCGACAATGTATGTCTTCAGGGTGCAATGTTTGTTTATTTTATTCTGTTCTTGAAAAATTGTATTTAATATAAATATATTTATTCAGACACATGGGTATGATAAAATGGTATGCTGCCCCCAAAACTAGGTACCACCAGGAGGGCGAATGCAAATAAACAATTAATAATGGCAAAATATTTAACAGCAGGCAGGGATAAGTACAAATGTACGTAGAAAACAACACAGTGAAGATAAATTAATTACCAGATTTCTGAAATAGTTGGAATTACATCTTTGCCAGTTTTCTTAGTTATGTAAATTGTAAGCATGACGCCAACTTTAGCAAACCTTGAATTCCTTATCTTCAGATTCCTGTCAGCATCATTTATTGTTAGAGGTTTACTAGAAAAATGATTCACAATTTTAGTTATGTCAACACTGCTTTACCGTAATTGTCATTAAATAAACAAAAATCCACAGTCCAGTGTTTTTTTTCCTTACTGCCTATTGTCTAAAATTCCCTATATTTGCTTAAAGTAGGTCTTTAAACTTTGAAATTTTCTGGCTGCATTAACATGCACCTTTATAATCTTAGACTGATCAAATAAGTATTAGCACTTGAAAATTCTGCTTTCAGCAACAGAACTGAAACACATCAACTGTTTATTAATGTTTTTGTTATCAGATCACAAGAACAACAATTCACTTTATAATGACTGATTACAAAGAAACGTCTAAATGATTTTCAGATAAAAACAACTCTCTCAATCATTGTGAAAAATGAAGCCACATCTCCTGTGAATCGAGGGCAAGGGGAAACTTTGATACCAGTGTGTTTTATTCCTTTGACCCAGCCTTTGTTTATCTTATCACAGTACATGATTTTCACCTTGCCTTGCCTCTGATGCTGTCCTTTTTTTTTTCTACTAATGACAGGCCTGCCCATAGAAAGGGTACTTAACCAACAACTGGCATTTGGCAGTGTTTTGTCATTAGACACGCATGTGTGTAAAATGGCGAGCTCCAAGGAGCAGAATAATTATACAAGCCAGTCCTCTCTCGTCGTTAATTAGTCGTCTCAAACGCTGTGCTGAGGAGTCACCGCTGCAGGTTGGAAGATGTAGTTTCATAGTGGAAGTTGATGGAGAATCTCAGCATGGTACAGGTAGGCTACGTGTGAGCTTCTAAGAGCCCATATGCCTCCTGCGCACACACCTGATTGTCATTGTCAGGACCACTTTGCAGCAACATGTTTTGTCTGGCCTCATGTGGATCTTACTGTCTTCTGTACAATGGCGACCAAAACATTGTGTTCTTGCGACACACGCAATAAGGCATGTCTCGTAATAGCATAACTGCAAAGAACCGTACTGTATAAATAACCATGAATAACCACTGAGAAATTATACTTTATAGTATCAAATTACTCATGACACACAGCATGGTATACAGGGGAATACCATTCCTTCACACAGAATGTAACTGTAAAGACATTTTTTATAAAAGAGTTGATTGGGCCTTATTTTTCCCCTCACATGAAGGGATGGCAAAATACAACCCTTATTTTTTCTGCATTCTATGCTGAGGCATAATTCATGTGTTATTATTATTGCATATTTTGTGTGAAATATTAATTTGACAATATTAATTTAACCTTCTCTATAAAGCCTCTCTCAGACTGGGCGGTGTAACATTTCACAACCAGGGACTGACTTCAGTCATTCATTTGCGTAGAAATACAGGTGATGGTGTCTGACTTTTGACTGACACCCGCTTCCTTTACTCATTATGCACCATACAAGTTATTTGTTGATGTTCATATCTTCATATTACACAACCATGTAGCAACACCCACCTGCCCACCTTCGTAGCAATATAATTACAAAGCCTTAGTCAGTGAGTGGTGTTATGAGAATGCATGGCACCCGCCTGTGATTTACAAAATTGCTTTTGACAACAGGGGAGCTGCGTGATTCAGACTATAGATTAACATAGAACACAAACAGTCATCTCCCCTCCTAACAGTCTTGGAGGGCACATTCGGCGGAGCCAGTCTTAACTGTTCCTGAAAAGTTGTGAACAGAGTGGCCAAGAAATTCATGAAACCCTGTCATTTCAGCTGACACAAAACCTCACTTGCTACTCCCCTTGGGTCTCTCCTCTAGTTGTACCCTTGGCAGTTTTAATGTCAGCTGTGATTTTGTCACTCAGTGGGCAAATTATGTGGCACTGTAGACCTCCTACATGCAAATTAGAAACGATGCGGTGGGGAGCATTTTACCACCCCGATAACAGAGTTCTGGGCAGTTACTCATCTGAATACTTAAATTATATCTTTTTTCCCGCTCCGTCTTGGCCACGGCCCAGGTAATTTCGATATGCTGTGTATATATGCTGACCAGAAATGGTGTTTTCCCTCCATCACACTGGTTCCCTGAAATCCTAGCCGTGTGAGACCATGCCGATTTCTTCACATTACACACAGTCTTCAACCCCTCCGTTAAAACCCACTATGGACAGTTGGGACGTACACGTTACATCTTCCTTTACAGGCGAATGGGATGTCTGTGTAGCAATTGGTCATGTGATAATTATTTTTATTCACGTTCGTAGTTGAACGCATTGTGATAGGCTGCAATGCATTGACAACCAATTATACAGACTGAACAGTATTGTGTGAAACCAAGTGCATTTTCTTTTCCGCCTTTAATTATTTATTGTGGATTTTTTAATGCTATTATTGTAATTAAGTATTATCATTTCTGACTGATGTTCATGGATTTAAAAAAAAAGTGTATATTTACTATTAGTCATTATATTTTATTATTAAAGCCAATGCTGTCAGCTCTCAAATGCTTTATTTATTTATCTGCTACACAGGCTGATAAATGTTTTTATTAGTAAACATAGTAAAATATACATTTTTTTCATTATACCTTCAGGATTTAGGGCGTCATTTTTTCCCGAACCCTTAGTTCTTGATGGGTTAAAAACTTCCTGGGTAGAGGCTTGTGTCAGTGTCAAAGTTATTAGCAGGTGATAGGACCATTAACAACTAATCAGTCATCATTTTCCAACACAGGTCATCAAGGTTCAAAGTTCAAGGTTCAAATTCATTGTCATATGTATTAAAATACAATTAAATGCTTATTCTCCGGCTGTCGAGTTGTGATACTGTACATATTGTAGTCTGGCCAAGACAATAACATTCATTATATAATTGTTTTACTACATTTTGAAATATATAAATTTAGAAACTAACAACTGCTAAAATACATTATTTTTCACTGGTAAAACTAATAATTATGGCATAAAAATTGTAGGTTCCCAATGTTGGAACTGCTGGTCTACTTCAATGCCAAACAGAGGTCAATCAACATATATGTCTGCCAATTGAAGACAGATGCAAAAAAGACACACACACATACAAACATGTGAGAGGACACCAGTAATGGGTTCACATTGTCCTAATCTTCTTTGATGGATTCAGGCCATGGTTTTCATTTAGTCCAAACGAGATAACCAAACTGTCAGTTGTGTTGCTGCTCGCTTTAATCTCTGCCTGCAGCCAATAATCACCCTGCAACCCACAACCCTTTGTCAATTGTTAATCTTGTATTGAAGACATTCAGACGCCAGAATAGAATCCTGCATTCTGAGCTAATCCAGCAGGCCGCAGAAGAGAAGCAAATTGAATTCATTATTACATTTTGCATTATTTAAAAAGACAAATTAACGGAGTTCTCAGAAGAATTTGGGGAATCAATTTAAAATGATGATTAACACAGAGATCAGTTCAATTATCTCCTCTTACATTTGCATATTGGGAACTTCAGTTCTACTTAAATGTAACTTTATTTAGTTTATTTGTTTTATGTTATGTTTAGTATTATTATGTTTAGTATTATTAATATATCATTAAAATATGTACTATCTAGTATATAGAGTGAACTATTATTTATCCTATACTGCTTACCTATAATAAATTAGCAAAATGAAAGACTAAGATAATATAGATAATAAGATAATAAAACATGATCAATATTCAATGGCTATAAACCATAATGTTTAAGAAAATGTTTTCTATTCACCAAGAGAATATTCATGCACTCATAGTAACAAGAGCTTGTCATTACTTATTGGAATTGAATTGAGCTCGTAGGAATTACACCGTAAAGTTAAAGCATTTAACTGTAGAGCATGAATATATATTGAGGATCGTTGGCAAGACATTCTGCTAGTTTAAAAGTGTGGGATATGTGCTTCAGTTAATGGAACCAGCCCCTCTAGTTAAAATGAATCAAACAAAGATTGATTGGAAGGTCACCGCTAACAATCTCTTAGGTGATTATATTAGCCGAGGTCTTCCCATTTGAATAAAACATCTTAAATAACCTCCCATTTGCTGTTTGACTACACTGCGCTGCATGCCGCACAGGATATGCCACGGCATGCTCAAACAGAGAAAAGGCAAAAAGGGGGCTTGATTAAAGTTTATCTTTCAGGGCAATAAGTCTACTGGCATTCATTATGGCTTGTCAGATTGTAAATGGTCCCTGGGAAAGATATTATGCAAGCTCACACACACGTTAGCGGGAGTGATTTAGTCCAGCCGAGCTTTAACCTGTTTATCCCTGGCTGTCTACAATCAGTGTGATCAGACAGCCACATCTATGCAAGTTTGTATAAACAAAGAGAGAGAGAGAGAGAGAGAGAGAGAGAGAGGGAGGGAGAGGGAGAGACAGTGACTACAGATACTGCTTGGATGTTACATGGCATGTAAAAACCGCACATCTTTTATTCGTGGTAGGAAATCGGATAATTGCCTTGGAAAAAAATATGAAAGCTACGAGGAATTATGTCCACATCCCAGATGAACGGCAAACAGTTATACCAGAGCTGTGGGACCCATAAGGTCTTTAACAGGGCTTTAAATGGTCCGATGGCCATCAGCAGACCTCTATGAGAAACCTAGCTGGTCACAGGTGCTATAACTCCGTTGTTAAAAAGCCACATTCCGTATAAACATGTTCTTTGTGCAGCCATCGACTGAACACCTGAAACACAGCTGTGCCAAAGGCTTTGATCCCACCACCTCAAACACTGCAAAGTAAAGATTAAAGGTGTAGTCAGCTATTGCAAGCTGATTGTATGCTAATACACTTTTTGTCAAATTCATCAAATAGATCCTCGCATCTCGCTAATATACCGTTCTGTTTGCGTGATGAAAAATCTGGTACTTCTACACATTCTTGGATTCTTAAATAGGAACATAAACAAAGTGGTGAACAACGCTCACAACAACAAAGCTGTAGTACATTTTCGGATTAATGATGGATCCATTCTTTTAAACGATATGCTTATTTATACGGCCTTACTTAACTGTTTTTTTTTTTTTTTATCCCATCATATTTCCCAAGTACAGAATGAATGATACACGTGCCAATATTGCCAAAGTCTAGCTAGAAGGTATATATTCTAGCTAAAACATATCTTGGAAAACCATGTGAGTGTCATGAGCCGCGATATGATTTTCCAAGATGAAACCCGGGCTGGCCTCATTCATCCAATGAGCTGTGTCAAAGGTGCCAGGAGAAAATGCTCTGACACTCCCGTTAAATCATCATTGTCCCACAAAATATAATCTTGAAGTTTACACAGTGCTCCAGCACTCCCATACACCCATAGATTTCTATAATGTAATACTTGTGGCTGCACACACATCATATTTGGCCCGGGGAGGTGACTCATACTCGTCTCTCAAGAACCATGTGCTCCGAGCTTGTTTATTATGTTTCCTGGGGTTTGTGTGTGTGTGTGTGTGTGTGTGTGTGTTTGTACTGTATGGTTACCTTACGAAGGGGGCTAGCAAACTGGTGATTAGTCTTGTGGAGAGAATGAGAGTCTGCTGAAGACCCTCAGGCGAGTCAATAAAACATACAAGCAACAGGTTTGTGCTCTGATTATCGCTCCCATAGCTGTAGGGGGACACAGAATGACATGCCCAAGTGGTAAACATTCACAACTCAAATGTCACAGCATCTAGTCAAGAAGGTGCAAAATCAATGCTGTCGCTTATTTCCTCGTTTGTTGGTAAAATGATTAGGATAAAAGATTTGGGGAGTTGAAGGCACCAAAAAATAATAATAAAATAGGTACAAAAATGTGATTTGTACTTTTGTAATGATTCAGAATAATTGTCATGCATTTATATCATTCAAAGCTCTTTTGATAAATGCTGAATGCATAGGCTACCGTTGTGGCTACAGTTGTATCATTCATTCAGGCTAACGGCTCAATCACGCCATGATGCTACCGTTGTCAACAATCCTAGTGCAATTCATCTACCCGACTTAATTATCATGCAGCTCCTGTTTTCACCCTGTATCACATCACATGCAGTGCGATAGATACCAGAGTCCAGTCTGTTTCTGTCTGATGACATAAAACTGCTGCGAGTTGCAAGCCTCTTCCATTCTTGACAGCATTCAAAACATTGTAGTTTTGGCAAACATTGAGACATCTCAGTTGGATAGCGGCCTGACCCCACATTCACATTCTAGCTCAGAAAACGTCAAATAAGGATGTCTATCATGCATTATTTGAAGTTTTCCTCTTTGGGGCGATACGCTGCCATGCAGAAATAATGGATTGGGGCAAATACCCAACTTTAAGCTTTGATGGTGTGCTGTTTAAATTCTTTGACACACTAAATATCCTTCTATTGCTAAATACTGTATACTGTATTGTAGGTTTTCGACTGTCAGCCAGATTCAAGCTTCAATGTTGGCCTACCTGTACCTAAATTGTAATAAGTTACTAGTTACTTATTACTCCTTCAAAAAGTAATAATATTTACTTTACTTATTACTGGGTCTTCAGAGTAATTATTTGCATTACTAGTTACATTATAATATTACTTTCTCAATCACTACCCTGTCTCGCCCCTTCAGAAAATGACTTCATCCATTTGAAATAGTAAATAGTAATAATAAACTAGTTATTGAAAAAAAGCTATAATATTACAGTAACTAGTTCCTGACCAACACTAGTAAAGACATATGATTTCCTGATTCTTTTTACTTTTTGGCCTTTAAGACCACTTTTACAAAGTGCTGCACAGTGTTATATGACGTTTGTTGTGATTAGCCGAACCAATTTTACTGCCAGCCATGTATGGAAAATCAGTGAATAAAACAAATGCCACATTTTTGGTTGTACAAAATTGTATATGGTGCCATTTAGTGAATATCCAATTAAATTTCACTGTTCTGCATATACATCACTCAGCAAAATCACACTTGATGTAAAAGAGCCATAAGATGTCAGAACATGTCAAAACCAAATAGCTTTTGATGCAGAATCCTTCCTGTAACATACTGAATACATTCATATCGAGTACCTTCTATATAATTCTGACAAGGCCAATGCTTGATGAATGTGATTTCCCTGATAATGAAAAGCTGAAATAAATTGCCAAAAGTCTAAAGGGCCTCGCTTTGGAAATTGTTCAAGCCGCGAGACATAATGAACCTGCAGTACGCTAGCCCGGTGGAGTGACGATGACGTATTCCGAGGCATTATATAGTATTCCTCGGGGCCACAGAAAGTTGGCTCTGTGCAATACCATACGCTGATCCTACTATGGTGTTAATATAGCAATGACCATTGTACCTTAAACAGGCTAACAGCCATGTATGTCAGTGTACTTTCCATTTTGCTAATATAACTTGCAGTGTTCTGCCAAAGACAGCTCTGTGAGATTTGAATTGGATACGCTGACTGTCCTCCTCAATATCTTGTAGGAACCTATGTACAGTGCCAGAATTTAAAACAGTTCATGAATATGGAACGGTCCAGTCGGAATTTCCGAACGGTAAAGCGGCTTGTCACTCAGGATGTCAGCATCAACTTTCGCCCTCGCAAGCCTGAAATACAAAACTCTGTGAGTATATGATAAATCTGGCAGGGCCCAGTTTCCTGACAGCTATGAGTGGCTCCACAAGAATGACCCCCTAACTGTGTACTGCATGTATGGGGATGGGGAGGATGGGGGGGTTTCTGATCCACTGCCCCCCAGACAGCAGACAGACGTACACAGACAAGGGAATTGAGGAGGTCTACACACGAATACAATGAAGCAAGCATGCGTTCAACTGCGTCTGCAGCTCAGAGCTTGTCAATGGGGCTTGTTTTGTTCCTGTCAGAACAGCAGTTTATTTTCTGAGATTAGAGGGGAATAAATTGGTGCAGACAGACACCGAAAGTTTATTTCAGGCCCATATTTCAATCGTTGGCGAGTTTACGCTTTGCTAAAGAGTGCCGTTGCTGTGGTTTCTCATAAGTCCACTGCAATTTCTTGCAATACCTCTCATTATGGTTTATTTAAAGCCCCTACATAGAACTTTTAAAAAACATTTTTACCATCTGGAGCAACATCTTTTGTTAAAATCTTGTTTAGGAAAACATTGGTTATAACTTACAGTGCCTTGTAGTGATTTAATAAACTGCTACAGTACATATATATTCAACATGGAGATCATAATATAGTGTGGTGATTCAATTATACAATCTAAACAGTGATATCCTTCATATGGCATCATCCTTCACCTCATACCACGCTGTGCAGTCCACTCTGCTCATAAGAATTATCCACGAGGCATTCTGGTCTGTGTATTTAAACTTCGACTAAAGGGCTCGCCATCTAAACAGGCATAGCTTGACTGATCAGGTTTAACGACACCCTGCTAGGAGATACAGTACTGGTGTTAACAAGATACGGCATGACAAGGTACAGTAAAGATGCTTTTATTGTCACATACATGTAGCGGAATGTGTTCCCTCAAGGGAGCGGTGGGCAGTCGGTGGGCAGCCGGTGGGCAGCCGCTGTGCAGCGCCGGCATTCCAAAAGGAGCCGTGCTGTTCTTCTGAAAATAAGGTCCAGGGGTCATAGCTCCTCCTACTGCTCAGCTATTCCGCACCCATTTGGAACCACGATAATTAGGATCATTCCACATCGCAAACTCACCGTGACCCATGTTTAGCACAAGGGGACCGACGCTGTAGGTTGTTCTTGGGATACATCCAATCCAATTGCCTGGATGAGAAGTGGCAGGGGCATGAAAGCCCAGAGCTGCATGCAGGCAGCTGATTCTCAATGTGTAATTACCTCCGTCCTAAGAGAACGTGTAGAAAGACAGCTTATTCTAGACCAGTCATTAGCATCAACATGTAGGGAGAGGTTACTTTTCATTTGAAGAACAATACAGTTAAATGAATAGTATGTATGAAGTGGAGTCATTGTGTAGCTTTATAGTTATAAAACCTCCTGGCAGTTGGGCGGGATATTTCTTTACATGTAGTGTAAACATGCAATCATCATCATTATCTACCTTTGATACTGTTGGTGGATTCACATTAAGACACTGCAGTTTCATAAATATGTCTTAAACAGTAGATATACCTCAAATACTTCTGTTGAATTAAAGTATCAAGTAAGATTGAGTAGTGCACTGATAACGGCATCTTAATTTTAAAGACCTGGTTAGCTCTACTATTTTTTATTATTAATGCTTAACTTATTTTTAGTTTAGGACAATTTACACAATATCTACATTTGATACTGTTGGTGGATTCACATTAAACGTGCACACACTTGTTGGGTACCAATGGATACAGTATGTTCGCACTGGTGTCCAGAATTATTTACTACACCTTTTAGATTATTGTCTTATTGTAAAGTAAGTGGCATGTTTGTTTGTCTGTTGTTGTTGTTGTTGTATTCGTGAGTAAATTCAAAGATATAAAGAAAAATGCTACCAAACACGCAAATGCAAACACACAAACAAACTTGCACATGTGGAGAATGGGGGCAAAAAAACAATTATGTTTGAGCTTTCTCCAAAAGTTATGCGTGTGACAGGTTGATTAACCGGCTGGAATTAAATCATTGCCACAGGTCTGACACAAAGCTTACCTGAGAGAGATGACTCGTTCTCAAAAAGCAATCAGACCTTAATTGTTCCACTAGTGAGCACATAACAAGACACAAGTGCAGATTAGCATTGCAAAACTGATACTTTCAATTCAAATCCTTTTGTAAAACCACCTGTTTTATTCAAGTGACTGAGTTTCAACAACATTTGGGTATTGTAATAGGATTATTAACAATACATATCAGCATGATCATCAAAACAAATAACTACAATACACAATTTGCCTATGATTATTTATTTTTTTATTTGATTTTATTTTCTTCTTTTCTTCCTCTCTCCTTTCTTTATTTGGATATTAGTAATTGTTATATTTTGGACTATATTCTATCCCACCAGCTTTTTCCTTAAAACGAAGCATTGGTCGTGGCCAGGAGAGCATAGACCAGTTGGAGATTATCCTTTACCCATGGGTGGGATTCTTCACTGGGATGTGACTTGAAGACAGGGGCTTTTATAGGGCCATAGATCTATTTTCTGCTCCCCCATTTTCCCTATACCTTTATCTCCATTGAAGTGTTCTGTGAGGTATGAAGCTTATCCCTCCAAAATGTACAGAAAAGACACGTGCATTCGAATGCCAGATGTTCGCTTAAAATCTATGCACATGGTGCTACACAACTGAATGCGTTTTGTTTTAATCAAGCACTACTGAATGCATAATACATTCCATATATATAT